>JZKD02S2076808.1:949964-985314 GCA_000966675.3 Picea glauca | reverse complement strand
ATCAAAAAAAAAAAAAAAAGAATTGAAATAAAATAAACAGAATGTCTTGACATTCAGCATAGCTGAACATAAAAATCTAGGAGCACATAAATATATAAGGAGACAAAAGAATAGTTTTATTTGGAATATATGAAAAAAGAATAGTTTGTTACATATTCTGGAAATTTAAATGTGTTTGTCATATAGACTGGGATTGGGGCTCTCGCGGACCATAAGAGAAATATGTACAAGAAACAGGACTGTGGAAAGAATAAGTGGGAGACGATAGAGTGTAATACCTGAAAAGTAAAAATGGGAAGACATCAATCTTTGGCTATAGATTTCTATTCAGAAAAGGTGGAATAACTTGATTGATAAACAAAGGACTATCAGTATAGACTTACAACGATGGTACATAAAAGTATTTTTGGTATTTTCTTGCCGATGCCTTTTCATGTTGGTTTTCGTCGCCAACCCACTTGAATAAATTGATAAACACGGGATTTATAACAATGTTCCAGATAAGTATTTTTTCTATTTGCTTTTTGATGCCTTTTCCTATTGGATTTCGTCGGCAACCCGCTTCAAGTTAGTTTCAATGAATTCTTCAATGTAGCTTCTCAAGGGGGCGACGTTGATGTCATTCCGGATTTTAATGATGAAAAGTTAATTTTCTAATTCTCTTAGATCAATCAAAATATTACACAGATCCTGATGAATGTCTCCATTCTGTAACGAATAGCGGACTAGCTAGTTGTCCATGTGTTCTTCATGATATTCAAGAATTCTGTGAAAAAATTCTAAAGACAACACCTTAAAATTATCAACTAGTTTATCGAAATATTGCTTCATTAATGCCAATGAGTTGATGACTAAGCTAGGGTCCTGGAAGTCATTGGTCCTTCCGGATAAGTCTATTTTGGTGAGATTTGTGAACAATGTTTCTTTCTTTGATATTGCTCACTCACATGATTGGACGATGAGATACAGTTTCTTCACCTTCTCTTTCCAGCATGCTTCTAATTGAGTGAGCAGTTTTTTGGAGGGGGGATCATGTTTTCTTCTTGTCATGTATGCCATTTTGTTGACATGAAAGGAAAAAGGGATGACCGTGTGCAAATAAAAAGTTTCTTCATTTTTTAAATCCATCTGCAGAAGTTCGAGCAAGTTATGTTCCCTACTTCCTAGGGAATCCATATTTTGTGATGTTTCCCAGGCCTTAGTAATCAGTTCTATTCTTTTGTTGACATTTTTCTCCACATATCCTATACACGATGCAAGGAAGCTGGAGGATCCTTTTATCTTTGTTGCAGGGGTACAAGGAGTCGTAGGCATGGCTATTGCCAAAGGACTGCAAAGCAATGGCATAGAAAACAAAGCCTCCTCTAATTCCTTGATCTGGTCCTTTAGTCTGGCATTCTCGGCCTCAATGACTCCAATGGAATCATGAAGAGAATCTCTGGTTGCCATGTGAATTCCATAGATTTTGGATGCCTGCATATTGGCAAGCTCAATTTTCAAACGATGTTATCTTTTCTTATTTTTTACATCTCTTTTTTCAATAATTAACTTTTTAGATTCTCTTTAAAAAACAACACTCTGGAATACGAAGGATTCATATTCGTTAGAAATTTCGATATCAACTATGTCCATTGGGTATCTATGGTGAATCGCGTCTCCTGGCTGATCAAGGTTGCAGAATATGCTATCCAGATTAGCGTCAAGATCCATGTTTTCACTCTCAATTTCAGGCTCCTTTGCCTCCCCTACAATTATTTTTCCCTTCTTCTGCACGAGAAGCTTGTGAGAACTATCAATTTCAGGATGAACCTCATTCGTTTGAAGAACTTTGGGTTGCTTTGTTACCATGGCAGGTTGTTGAAGTGATTCTTTGTTACTATGGTGGTTCTGGTCCTCAAGCCCAAAGATGTTCACAGTATCTCTACAGAATTGTTGTGGAGTTGCTTCCAGTAGTTTATGAAAATGTCGGTTTGTTCCAGACGTTGGTTGAAATGAACAAATGGAGGGGATAATATAACCCCCCGGAAATGTTGGTTCAATGCGTGCGAATGGAAAATATCCTCCAGCTCTTTGTTCATTAATGACAATGTCGATGCATGTTGTATGGTGAGTTGTTAGAAGTAAAGCTTAATTATTGCATACTTAGAAGTGCGAAGGTGGCAGTTACGGCGAAAAACATTTAAGGATTGGAGGTTTCGTGAACGAACCGAGCTGACGGCATGCGAATGAAATTCCATGGTATTTGAAATTAACACTGGGAAGGGATAACAAAATCCTCCGCAAATATTTTCTTAGTGTGCATTAATAGCAGATCTTCTTGAGTGTTGCACCCATCAATGACAATTTACACGGTGCTTGCACGATGAGATGTTAGCATTAAATATTTAGAAACAAGACATATATATCTATATATATATATATATATATATATATATATATATATATATAAACATTATTTTTTATTATTGACAGGTTCGAAGGTGACGGAGACGGGGAAGAGAAAGCAAGGAAGGAATGGCCAAGTCTAAAAAGCGGTCAGACGGGCTTCAAAATAAGTTTATAGGAGATAGTGAGGATAGGTGAGTGTCCAACGATGAAACTGCATGAGTCAGAATTTTTGACTGCAAAACGCGTAAAACATAAGAGGGCATGATGGTGTAGTTTAGTGGATGGTATGTATATTTGCGGAATTGCGAGAAAGTGGCTAAGTATGGAATAGGGAAATGTCGGTTAGGCTCATTTTTGGAACTAGGGTTTGAAGATTTCGTGAATGGGCCAACCCGAGGTCCCGTGAATGACATTCCAAATCTAAGTAGCCTAAAGAGCAGTGTGATTTTGTGTAGGCTTTTAGGGAGCATAACGAAGGGAAGCATGTACAGTCTTTGGATCATGGGTTCTCAGGCTGGTGGGCTCAAAATTTGGCCTCTATTGCTCCATGCCTTACAAATAGTACCCAGACTTCCGTGATATACAAATTGATAAGCGGACTTGTGGGCTCAAAATTTCACTTATATTGTTTTGAGTCCTCCAAAAATCACTCGGAGTTCCTCGATATACAAATTGACAGATAGACTGCAGGGTTGGCGAGCCCAGGATTGCGATTGTTTATGGATCGGAGTTCCACGATATACAAATTTTGATATTTTACAATTTAATTGGTTGGTTGGACATTGAACTTGTAATGGTCTGTGTCCTCCAAATAGCACTCAGAGTTCTGCAATATACAAATTGACAAGAGAACTTCCATACTTAAACACGTTTTGGATCTGAGTTCTCGAGCTAGCTTGCTCAAAATTGGGCCTCTATTCTTTCGTGTCCTACAAATAGTAGGAAGAATTCCGTGATATAAAAATTGACAAATGGACTCTAGGACTGGCGGGATCAAGATTTTGATTTTCTACATGTACAACATATAACATATATGTTATATATCTAACATTATCTAAAAACATTATTTTTAAGTATTAAAATATAAATATTAAATATTGATATTGTACAATTTAATTAAAAAAAATTATCAAATGAGTCGCAAGCTTCGAGTTTGATTCCAATTGTAGATCACTGAAGTTTCGGGCACAGAATGTATACCGCGCACACGGGGCATGAGAGATGGATGGCACCGACAAAGGAACCTATGGCCATAAAATTCATGAACTATTAAAACAAATAGTCGTTGGTTGGACTCATGATGTAGAGATATAGATGGACATGAAAGTTGCCACTTCGTTGTTTGGGAACCCCTGGCTATAGACATGGATTACCCAAGTTTTGGATGCAATATGTACACTCGGAACACGGGGAATGAAAGTTCGATAAGGCGTAGCCGACAACCCGTGGCCATAAAATTGGCTAAGGAAACGAAAGCGCTCGGTCGGACTCATGGTGTATATTTCATATATCATGTGCAACACTGTGTGGTGACCAAACTAGTATGCGTACAAATCAGGGAAAACTAAATATGCACCTTTATAAAGTATGTACAGATCGCCACTTTTTCGATCGCGGGTTCTCAGGATGGCAGGATCAAAATTGGGCTTCTATTGTTCTGTGTCCTACAAATAGCACCCAGAGTTCCGTGATATACAAATTGACATTCAAACTCCAGGACTGGCGGGTTGAAGATTGTGATTGTCTACATGTATAACATACAACATACATGCTATATAGATAACATTATCTAAAATCATTATTTTCAAGTACTAAATTATTAATATTAAATATTGATATTCTACAATTTAATTAAACAAAGTTATCAAATGAGTCATAAGCTTCGAGTTTGGGTCCAATGGTATATCACCTAAGTTTTGGGTGAAAGATATATACTGTGCACATGGGGCATGAGAGTTGGATGTCTCCCACAAAGGAACCCATGCCCATAAAATTAGTGAACTATGAAAATGAATGGCATTCAGTTGCACTCGTGATATAGAGATATAGATGGACATGAAATAATGCACTCTTTAATCTGGGAACCCGCGAGCATAGACATGGATTACCCAAGTTTTGGATGCAAGATTTACACTCAGAACACAGGGAATAAGAGTTCGATAATGCGTAGCAGGGAACCCATGGGCATAAAATTGGCTAAGGAAATGAAAGTGCTCGGTCAAACTCCTAGTGCATATTTCATAATTCATGTGCAACATGAATTGTGTCATGCCCAGACCAGTATGTGTACAAAGCAGGGAAAAATAAATATGTACCTTTATAAAGTATGGGCATGAGATTTTATAGAGCATGTATGAATATCACATTCCATACTTGGCCACTTTGTGGATCACGGGTTCTCGGGATGGTGGGATAAAAAATAGGCCTCTATTGCTCCTTGTCCTACAAATGGAACCCAGAGTTCCATGATATACAAATTGACAGACGGACTTGCGGGCTGGCTGAGATTTTATAGAGCATGTACACTTTTTGGATCACGGGTTCTCAGGCTAACATGCTCAAAACTGGGCCTCTATTGTTCTGTGCATTACCAATAGCACCTAGAATTGCACGATATACAAATTTACAAGCAGACTTACAGGCTGGCTGGCTCAACATTGTACTTCTATTAAGTTTCGTGATATATAAATTGACAGATAGACTCCAGCACTGGCGGGCTCTGAGAAAGGAGAAATACATACTAAACATGTACAGATCCCTTATTCCATACTTATCCACTTTTTTGGATCACGGACTTCCAGGTTGGCTGACTCAACATTGCACTTCTATTGTCCCATGTCCTCCAAACGGCATTCAGAGTTCCACGATATACAAATCCACAGACGGACTCCAGGACTGGCGGACTCAAGATTGAATATGCATTACACATTATGGGTTATTGGGCTGGCGGGCTCTAAATATCCACTTTTTTGATCGTAGGTTCTCAGGCTGGCGGACTCAAAATTGGGCCTATATTATTCCGTGTGCTACAAAAATAACCCATAGTTGCGTGATATACAAATTGAGAAGCAGATTTGCAGGTTGGCTGGCTCAACATTGCACTTCTATTGGTCTATGTCCTCCAAACAACACTCGGAGTTCCGCGATATACAAATTGATAGACGGACTCCATGACTGGTGAGCTCAAAGTTGAATATGTATTACACATTACATGTAATATGTACAATATGAAACAGGCAAGCAAACGGTCGGGCTGGCGATATAAAGTAAGTTGAAATCTGAAAATGTGTATCCACCAGTTTCGGACCTAGAAATTTTCCGAGGAACAAGTAATCCATACTAAATATTTACTTTTATAAACTATGGATATCATATTGTATAGAGCATGTACAGATCCCTCATTCCATACTTAGCCACTTTTTGGATCGCGGGTGTTGGAGCCGCCCTTGTTTATTTTTACCCTTCACAATTTTAAATTTTTGATACTTGAAATCTAAAGATGGTCTTTTTGATTGTTTCCCCCGAGACTTTGAAAACTATGCAACCTTATTACATAAGCAGCGATGCTTTTCCACTCTCGAAACAAATCTACTTTCGTAAGAATGTCACTCTCTTTGTTTTACTTCGAGATCTCGCAGGTCGGATACTTTAACCCATGAATTCACACGTCCCGAGTCACGAAATGGCGAAGTCATTTTAAATTTTCACTCAAGACAGGAACCTGGGTAAAGTCTTTTAACTCAGTGATTAGACATCGTCGGGGTTTCGCGCCTCGGCGTTCGCCAAGTTCGAACTTTTATTTTTATAGCTCCAAGAGCCAAGTACACGAGGTTCTTTCGGGCTAACCATGGTCAAGGATTATAGGCAAAAAGGCTAACCATGGTTAAAATTTGTTCTCGGCGTTTTGCCACTCGGCATTATCTTTTAGAAAGTTACGGCGTCTAAAACCCCGACTCCCAAAGTCGTGACGAAATTATAGCATGATTAATTAATCGCCTAATCTAAGATTTTCTTTCCTTTAATTGAGTCTTAATTATTGCCATCTCGCAGTCTCGTGACTCGGCATACAAATCTCTCAGAAAATTCTCTTCGAAGTTCCGAGTCGCGATATGGAGAATAAAGTGATTATGAAATTAATGATGCTCCAAATCGCGATTACTGTTAATTAAGCCAAAATTGGTCCTCGCAGTCTCGCGATTTGAAGACTCTAAATGTTAAAAGGAAATCCATGATGCAGTGAACAGCGAGAAAGTTATTAACGTTGCTAAGTTTTGATATTTTAAAATAAACAAAGATATGTCCTGCGCATCGAGACTTGCACGTTTCTCAAGGTAGCTATTTTCTCTCCATACTCCGACTGACTGTCAAACCACCAAAAATTTATGACATTAATGGGAAGATAAGGTAAATCTATGTGTAAGATCGGCTTTTTATGGCATAAGTTTATTTCTAATTTCGAATTGACGGGCTTGTTTTGAAAGGTACCGTTTTTTCAAATATATGCAAGAGCTACGTTTCATTATGCATTTTTCATAGCACACGGAGCTCATCGTTTCTGAGTTAACTACTTTCTGCATGTATACGTAGTTCTAACAAAGACGAGCACCTGGCAAATAAGTGAAGACAGATTAGGGGAGATAGAGCGATTGCTCTCTCCTCTGTCATAACTGAAATTTTTGTGACTATTGAGATTCTACCTGCTTTACAGAAATTGTATAAATATACCTCAGAGAGAATTAAACAGGGCTGGACCCTTTTTTATTTTTTGTAAGAAAATTTGTGCATTGAGATTTAATACAAGCGGATCTGAGATTCTCAATTCCGTCACTTCTGTATCACAAGTTTGCTTCCCTGTATCTCATTTTTACATTTCAATTCATATTCATAATTGATGTGCTTCGTTGTAATTTAGTACGACCACTACTATAACGAATGAACTTGGGTTTTCTGTAATTGTTTATTGCCTTTCCTCTGCACCAGCTATCAGTTGTGTAAGACCAATCTGCAGTTTCGTAATTCTACATATATTCTTTGTTACATTGGTTATTTTCTGACATATTTTCCTCTTCCGTTTATGTTGTGAACTTTCACTGGTTGGAACTTTACTTTGTAAATGGATTAATGTTTTTCTCTCATCTCACCCCTTTTTATAACAATATGATACAGTTACGGGAATGAGCTTTAGATTTGCATCTATATGTTATTTCTGCAAATGTATGTTCTCTTTTATAAGATCAAACTGAGATAGCACTGAATCCTTCTTAAGAGTATTTTATATCTTTGTTGTTCCCCCATGACAGTTCCTACACCAACTCAACCTAACGTTGAACCTGGATTATTGAACCAAATGCACATCACCTTGAACCTCTTCAACACTATCCTTAAAAAAGCCAATAACCGGGCCGAACTTGAACAATCATGGGTAGTCATTGAACAAGACATAAATATTTAGGAACAATTCGAAGCCAGACAACCCCAACAAAGAAATATCCCTTAGTTTCTTTCTCCGAAGGTTGACTACCTCCCTTCTTCCTATCCTAACCACTTTCGAATGCCTTGACACTGTACTTTCGAGCCTTAAGTACAGACTCAGGAAATCTTTTCCCTAGGAAAATGACATTATTTTTTTATTGAAAGTGTTACCCTTTGATAGTGAACAAAGAGTACCTACCTTTTAAGGCTTTTTATCTTTCAATTGGTGACTCCACGAAGAAATAAACTAGCATTCGGTCGAAGGAATACCAGACAAAACCCGGATGGTGAGCAATTCACGCCAGTTACTGATCCCGAAAAAATTCTAAGAGTGAGAGGCTCTTTTAGGCCAACCGCTGCAGTTTTCCAGCTTGAAATCCCATCACCGAAGGTCGAGAGTCCTTCCGAACCTCAAACCTCGCTCAATCCTTACTTTGACGTTGAACATCCAACGCCCTATACCGAAATCGAAAGTGAGATTTATCCAACAGTCCCCTTGATACAGTGGGGAAAGGGCCCTTTTGAAGGTTCGTCATCTTTCAAAACACCTTCTTACCTTCAACTAAATTTCTCGACTTCTCCAAATCCTGAAGAGTGTGTTACACACTCATTTCTCACACCCGTCGGTTTTCCCAATTTTGTCTCATGCAAGTCCGAGGAACCAACTCCTTGCGTTCCTGATTCTTCCTCATCAGAGTCTCCTTTTAGCAAAGAAAAAATAAAACCCCTTTTATTTTTTGATAACCCCATTTATAAATCTCCACAAACAATGATGGAAACTGTCGTAGGAGGAGGTGGAGGGTTTATAGGAGGAGGTGGAGGGTTTATCGGTGGAGGAGGTGGAGGTCAAGGTCCCCCTCTAGGCGGAGGTGGAGGTCAAGGCCCCCCCCAAGGTGGAGGCGGAGGTGGAGGTCAAGGCCCCCCTCCCAGATTTTTCACAAAATTTGTAGCCAGATATGCCCCATTAGTATTACCCGTCCCCTTACATGATCTTCCAGAAAATTACATAAAAAACCTACCGAAATTCACCGGGGAAGGGGATCTGACTGCGGCCGAACATATAAATTTTTTCAACCAATTCGCAGATATCTTCGGTATCGAGCACGAGGATGTGTATTCAAGACTCCTTGTCCAAACCTTTGAATGTCAGGTCCGAACTTGGTTTCAGAGCCTACCCGCAGACTCTATCCTATCATACGACGCTTTGGAAGATGCTTTCCTCAGACAATGGGGAGAGCGGAAAGACCATCTTTATTATCTAACCGAATTTGGGGCTTTGAAGAAAAAGAACTCAGAAACAGTCTCGGAATTCATCCAGAGATTCAATAAACTATACAAAAAAATCCCAGGTGAAGTCAAACCTTCTCCACCCACGGCCAAAGTGACTTTCGCCGGAGCTTTTGAGCCAGATTTCGCACTACTTCTACGAGAACGAAGGGGAGCCACTTTAGATTGTATGCAGGATGATGCAATAAAAATATCATCAAATATGATGGCTTCAGGTAAACTTAAGTCTAGAGTAGAGACTGGAAACAGGGATGCCAGATGCTATAGAGAACTAGTTGGCCCTTCAGGGTCCAATAGATCCTCAGACGATAGGGTAGATGATATGGCTAGAGTGATTAAAGAGTTGTCAAATAAAATAACCCGAATGGAACTCGAGCAGGCCAATGCCGACTCTTATCCCAAAAAAGATTTCAGGAGAAATCAAAACCCTCCTAATCAACAAAAACAGATAAAAAATGAGGATCAAAGGATACAGGCTCCTTTAAAGACTAAAAAATTTATAGGAGCAAATGATTTTCAAGACTACGAAGATTCAGATAATGACGTCACGAACTTCGGTGATGACTGTAGTCAACCATATCTAACTCGCAAAGACTATGAAAAGTCCTTACACACTCCAAAACAGTCAAATGAGAGTGAGGAGGATGATCACACAGAGATCTATGACTCTAAATCAGAAACTGATGTAATGATGGCTGATTTCCAGCCAAAGTACAATCTAAGGTCTAAAAATAAGCCCGCCTCTGTGAATCAACCCAAAAATATCCTTCAAAGAGGCCAAACTTATGAGCCTCCTTCAGACGAGATCCCACTACCGAGCAACAAAACCAGGAGAGTAGACACTCAAGACTCCGAGGCAGAAAAAGATGGAGCTCAAACACAGCCAATCGAACCCGCAAACAAGGATACTTCTTCAACTAAGACCATGAATGATAAATCTGTCCAGATGAATAAGTTAGAAAGAAAGAATTCGGAAGTCTCAACCGAACAAACAGATAAGGTAAGCAGAGCATTCAGTATCGAAAATGAGTTAAGAAAAATTAAGATACCCATCCCTTTGGTGGAATTAGCGAAAAACCCTCTTTATCGCAAACAAATTACCAAAATGATAGGTGTCTCTGAGAAAGAAAGCCAGTCTGATGTCATAAACTTGGAAGATGATAGGCCAAACATCACTTTTGGTCCCCATTTTGAAGGGTCTAAAGACAACAACGCTCCTTTTTATATCACCCTGAACATACATGACCAGTTGCTACATAATTGTATGTTAGACTCCGGAGCTTCTCATAATGTTATGCCCAAAATTATAATGGAGAAGCTAGGTCTCCAGATCACAAGACCTTATGGGAATTTGTACTCTTTTTATTCGAGGAAGGTTAAATGCATGGGAATGATAAAGGATCTGGTGGTTACCCTGGCACAAGTCCCTGTTAAGAGTATCCTGATGGATGTGGTTATTGTCGACATCCCCCCTAAGTATGGTATGCTATTATCTAGGTCATGGGGAGCCAAGTTGGGGGGTTCTCTTCAATTAGACATGTCTTATGCCATGATCCCTGTGTTCGGTGGTCAATTTACTCATTTATACATGGAAACAAGATTAGCATACACGGTCAGTGACCCTCAAAACCCGCACGACTTCCCCATTTACATAGCAGACCAAGATCTGGGAAACTGCATCTTGTCTTTTGATGATGGTCTGGATGGTTGCCTAGAAGAAATCGATGCAAAGCAAGAAGAGTTAAGCCCCTTGACAGAAGAACTGTGTAATACTGGTGTATGGAAAATGTATTTCGATGGTGCTTCGTCTTCTGGGGGAGCTAGTGCTGGGGTACTTTTGGTAGCACCTGAAGGTAAGTTCATTGTTCCTTTCTCCTATCATTTGTAGTGGGACATATATTACACTAACAACGTATGTGAGTATGAAGCATTGATCTTAGGATTAGAAGCTGCCAAGAAATTGAATATAAAAAACTTGGAGGTATACGGTGACGCGGAATTGATAGTAAGACAAGTGAACCGACAATACCTAGCCAAGCATCCCAAACTAAGAGCGTATAGAAATTGTACTTGGGATATCATCGAAAAAATTTTCTCATTTGTAAACATCCATTTTATCCCTCGCACCAAAAATCTACATGTTGATGCGCTGGAAAAGGAAGCTTCAACCTTTTCTCCTCCCATGACCTTCAAACTGAAATATCATATCGAAATCAGATACAAGCCTTCCATACCAGAAAATATCCAACACTGGCAAGTATTTGAAGATGATGATCAGATTAAGAAGTTCCTTACTGCAGTAGGTGAATTTTCAGAAACTCACACTGACCAAGAAAACCAGAATGATTCCATGTGGATCATGTAGGAAGGAGAGGAACCCGAAGTTTTCCGAGAAAAAATTGTGGATCATCGTATGTTGGTCGTTAAAAACAATCAGATTCCCAAAGGATTGATTCCTTTGGAAAGTCTTTTCGATCAGAACGATGTACCTGTAAAGGCCACTTTGCAGCCCCAGCCAGAAGAGGTGGAGGACTGTGAGATAGGGACCGAAAAAGAACCACGAATGGTAAAACTATCAAAATTCCTCCCTCCCAAAACAAAAGCGAAGTACCAAGACTTGCTCAGGCAATACAAATATGTTTTCGCCTGGTCCTATGATGAATTAAAAACATATGACACTTCCATTATTGATCATAAGATACCTTTGAAGCTCGAGGTCAAACCGTTTAGGCAAAAGCTTAGGCAAATTAACCCCACTTTGTTACCCGTGATAGAAAAGGAAGT
This sequence comes from Picea glauca, assembly GCA_000966675.3. Classification (NCBI taxonomy): domain Eukaryota; kingdom Viridiplantae; phylum Streptophyta; class Pinopsida; order Pinales; family Pinaceae; genus Picea; species Picea glauca. Next base: position 973,383 of record JZKD02S2076808.1, on the reverse strand, counting down.
CAAAAAACTCTTGGATGCAAAGATAATCATACCTTTGAGATACTCGGACTGGGTAGCTAACCTAGTTCCAGTCAGGAAAAAGAACAGGGAAATCAGACTATGTGTGGATTTCCGAAACCTGAACAAGTCGTCTCTCAAAGATAATTACCCACTGCCCAAGATGGACCACATTTTAGAAAAGGTTGTTGGAGCTAATCGAATGTCAATGATAGATGGTTTTTTTGGTTATAATCAGATCGCTATGAATGAACAGGACAGGGAAAAAACTGCATTCACCACACCCTAGGGTACTTTCATGTATGACAAAATGCCTTTTGGTTTGATGAATGCAGGGGCCACTTTCCAGCGAGCTATGGACATCGCTTTCGTGGGATAAAGGGACAAGTTCATAGTCATTTACCTTGATGATCTAACAGTTTTTTCTAAAACTGACGAAGAACATTTGACGCATCTAAGACAGACGTTCGAAAAGTGCCGCAGGTTTGGTCTATCCCTAAATCCAAAGAAATCTCATTTTGCTATGTGGGAAGTTAAGCTTCTAGGCCATGTCGTATCTAAGGAAGGAATCAGGATTGATCCTGAGAGGATTGAAGCGATAGATACTATCACTATCCCGAGAAATATAAAAGAAATTCAATCATTCTTAGGTAAAATAAATTTTCTACGAAGGTTTATTCCAAATTTCGCTGAGATTGTCAAATTGATTACAGGAATGTTGAAGAAGGATAGTGGGGTAAACTGGACCACCTAGGCCAGGGCATCTTTCGCACACATTAAAAAAGTTATAAGCGAGGCACCCGTGTTAGCAAGTCCAGATTATCTGAAAGATTTTCTCATCTTTTCTTTTTCTTTTGAACATACCATCATCGCGGTACTCATGCAGAAAAATGAAGAGGGGTTCGAACAGTCGATAGCATTTTTCAGAAAAAGCCTCAGAGATGCAGAACTGAAATATAACATAATGGAAAAACAAGCATATGCAATGGTAAAAGGATTGAAAGCGTTCAGAACCTATGTGCTACATTCAAAGATAATCGCGTATGTACAAACCAGTTCTGTAAAGGACATATTGGTACAGCCGGACAGTGACGGAAAAAGAGGGCGATGGCTCGCTAAAATACAAGAATTCGATCTGGAAGTCAAGCCGACTAAATTGATAAAGGGGCAGGGGTTGGCCAAACTCTTGGCCGAGTCGAACCTTAGAGCCCTTGATATTAATTGCCTCCAAGAAGAAGACGGAGACACACACCTGCACGAGCCGGATGACCAAACAGATCCAAGAAAGATTGAGGAAAAGTTCATATCGTCGGGCCGGTACAAAGACATCGTGTTCTACTTGTTGGATATAAAGTGCCTAGATGGACTATCATCAACCAAATGTAGAACTTTAAAACTCCACGCGGTAAAATATTGCATTGCCAAAAACCAGCTATACTGGAAGGATCCACTTGGGTTCCTACTAGTCTGTTTGGTCGAGTCAGAAACTCCTCGGGTTATAGAGGAATTTCATGAAGGTATCTGTGGAGGACACCATGCATGGAGATCCACAGCCTACAAGATCTTGAGAGCAGGCTACTATTGGCCGAAACTATTTTCAGACGTAAATGCCAAAGTACACGCGTGCGACCCTTGTCAAATATTCGCTGGGAAACAAAAACTCCCTGCACTACCACTCGTTCCAGTCAAAACTGAGGCTCCATTTTAACAATGGGGTCGGGACTTCATAGGTGAGATCAATCCTCATTCCAGTGCTCATCATAGGTGGATCTTGACGGCCACGGATTATTTTACTAAATGGTGGAAGCCATTCCAACCAAGAAGGCAACAGACTCGGTGGTAATCAACTTCTTGGAGGAAAATATTTTGTCAAGATTCAATTGTCCCCGAAAGATAGTTACTGACAACGCCCAAGAATTTAAGTCTATGGCTATGATCAGTTTTTTTCAGAAATACAACATCATTCTCAGACATTCCACTGCATACTACCCCCAAGGGAACGGGTTGGCCAAGTCATCGAATAAGAGCCTGGTAAACATTATCAAGAAGGTATTGGATGAGAACAAGAGGTCTTGGCATGTACATTTAAAATACGCATTATGGGAAAACTTCATAAGCACGAAAAGATCTATCGGCGTTTCACCTTTTCAAATGGTCTATGGGACAGACGTCATTCTACCCATAAACCTGGCGCTACCAGTAATGAAGCTATGGAAAGACCAAAACGAAGAACCCAATCCTGTGACCAGGAGAATAAATCAATTGATTGAGGTCCAACAGCAAAGAACCGAGGTTGACGAAAAGACACCGCAGTAACAAGATGACATGAAAGCATTGTTCGACCGAAAAGCAAAGGATCGAGAATTCTCTCCAAGTGATTTGGTGTTAAGATGGGATGCGAGAAGGGAAGAGGCAGCAAAGCATAGTAAATTTGACCACCTCTGGTATGGACCATTCAGGGTTTCGGCTCCAGTAGGAGAAAATTATTTCTTGCTGGAAAACATCGACGGAGAGGTCCTCAGTGCCCCTGTCAGTGGGTGATATCTGAAACATTACATGACATAGAAGTCGCCATTAACAAAAAAAAAATGATAATAATTTTTGTTTGTATATACATGCATTTTTATTTCCCTTTACACTTTTTGTTTTCTTCTGTTCATAATTTTTAGGCACATTTTGAATAAAGTTCGTGTTTTCTTTTTACAGGATTCCAGTCGCTTACGAGCTAGCGGGAGGAGAATTTCTCAAAGCAGTATCAGAAATAAATTGGCATGAAACAGGTGATACCCAAAAAATATTTTTATAGTGCGCAAAGAAATTTGAAATCAAAAGGTAAAGGTGGGCTTTCTCAATACACATGATATGAAAGACTGTCAAAATTAAACCAAGGTAACATCGTTCAAATTTACAATAGCGGCTAAATTGCTAGACAGTAGGATTATTGCTTGGCTTGATAGCCTTTGATTTAAATTGGTTTGAATGAAGCACTAAAACTAAGAACAGTCAGTCAAAAATAACCATCCCCAAAGACATCTACAAGAGCCAGTCTCGAACTATTTTGACCTTCTGCATTTTTGATAAATAAGTCACTGCCCTGCATCCTGCCTGTTTTCGGGTCTAATTTTTTACGAGCCGCCATTTTTTTTATTTTTTTTTTCGTTACGAAGGAATGAAATTTTTCGTTTTAGCCTCCTAAGTCCCTAAACAGATTGTGGAAAGAAAACGGGTCTCCACAACTACTTGATCCCCTGCTAAGAGAAGGAACGTTTAGAGCAATCCTAACTTTCCTAGGTTTTTCAACAACATTGGAAGAATCAAAGCTTGCTCAAACAGGATACCCCTTAAAAAAATCATTTTCCCCTGTCTCCCTAAGAACGAAGGTGTTGTGAGGGTCAAGGGAAGCTTGGTACCAAGTAATCAAAATAAGTTGACAGACATCTGATGTAAAATATTACACAGATATCAGCCCTAATACAAATTGATTGCCCCCATCTTCGCATTCAAAAAGTAAATTATAAGACAGGTGGTGAAAGGAAATTCAGAAATGATTGCCCCCACCTAGTCCAAGAATACGATGAAAGGAAATTCAGAAATGATTTCCCTCGTCTCAGCATTTAAATGCATAAATATTTGTCGAAGTGGTGAAAGGAAATTCAGTGAAAAGGGCCAGACAACTTCACCAGGGTACTGAACATGCTCGCTGGCAGTGAAGCAATGTCTAAGATATATGTAAGGCTATTATACATGAATATCACTCTACTCTAGTAACCAATGCTTTCTAAAAACCTGATCAACACCCCAAATTCATACGGGACTTCCCGATTTAAAAATATATAAACTCATTCTTTTGATGCAAGCTAAGAATCACAAGATCTGTTAAATCTCCTAGGGTCATTTTGACTGTCTTGAAACATACCCAAAGTTAGTAGTGGGAAAGGGAAAATTGTGAAAGAGACTACAGCTGTGTTTGGAAAGAGTATCTGATTTTGGAAAAACTTCTCGAGGTAAAAAACAAAGTCTTTTTCCCCCTTCGATCATTTTTCCTTGGAATTTTTCCGCATGTTTGAGCTTTTGACTCCATTTACCCAATATTGGCACGTGGTCTATTGTTCTTCCCGCCTCACAGGAAGGCGGGATCCCTAGTTGGAGCCTATGTTGGAGCCGCCCTTGTTTATTTTTACCCTTCACAATTTTAAATTTTTGATACTTGAAATCTAAAGATGGTCTTTTTGATTGTTTCCCCCGAGACTTTGAAAACTCTGCAACCTTATTACATAAGAAGCGATGCTTGTCCACTCTCGAAACAAATCTACTTTCGTAAAAATGTTGCTCTCTTTGTTTTACTTCGAGATCTCGCAGGTCGGATACTTTAACCCATGAATTCACACGTCCCGAGTCACGAAACGGCGAAGTCATTTTAAATTTTCACTCAAGACAGGAACCCGGGTAAAGTCTTTTAACTCATTGATTAGACGTCGTCATGGTTTCGCGCCTCGGTGTTCGCCAAGTTCAAACTTTTATTTTTACAGCTCCGAGAGCCGAGTACACGAGGTTCTTTCGGGCTAACCATGGTCAAGGATTATAGGCAAAAAGGCTAACCATGGTTAAAATATGTTCTCGGTGTTTCGCCACTCGACATTATCTTTTAGAAAGTTACGGCGTCTAAAGCCCCGACTCCCGAAGTCGCGACGAAATTATAGCATGATTAATTAATCGCCTAATCTAAGATTTTCTTTCCTTTAATTGAGTCTTAATTATCGCCATCTCACAGTCTCGCGACTCGACATACAAATCTCTCAGAAACTTCTCTTCGAAGTTCCGAGTCGCGATATGGCGAATAAAGTGATTATGAAATTAATGATGCTCCAAATCGTGATTACTGTTAATTAAGACAAAATCGGTCCTCGCAATCTCGCGAGTTGAAGACTCTAAATGTTAAAATGAAATCCACGATGCAGCGAACAGCGAGAAAGTTATTAACATTGCTAAGTTTTGATATTTTAAAATAAAGCAAGATATGTCCCGTGCATCGAGACTTGCACGTTTCCCGAGGTAGCTATTTGCTCTCCATACTCCGACTGACTGTCAAACCACCAAAAATTTATGACATTAATGGGAAGATAAGGTAAATCTATGTGTAAGATCGGATTTTTACGGCATAAGTTTATTTCTAATTTCGAATTGACAGGCTTGTTTTGAAAGGTACCGTTTTTTCAAATATATGCAAGAGCTACATTTCATTATGCATTTTTCATAGCATGTGGAGCTCATCGTTTCTGAGTTAACTACTTTCTGCATGTATACGGAGTTCTAACAAAGACGAGCACCTGGCAAATAAGTGAAGACAGATTAGGGGAGATAGAGTGATTGCTCTCTCCTCTGTCATAGCTGAAATTTTTGCGACTATTGAGATTCTACCTGCTTTACAGAAATTGTATAAATATACCTCAGAGAGAATTAAACAGGGCTGGACCCTTTTTGAGTTTTTGTAAGATAATTTGTGCATTGAGATTTAATACAAGAAAATCCGAGATTCTCAATTCCGTCACTTATGTATCAAAAGTTTGCTTCCCTGTATCTCATTTTTACATTTCAATTCATATTCATAATTGATGTGCTTCGTTGTAATTTAGTACGACCACTACTATAACGAATGAATTTGGGTTTTCTGTAAATGTTTATTGCCTTTCCTATGCACCAGCTATCAGCTGTGTAAGACCAATCTGCAGTTTCGGAATTCTACATATATTCTTTGTTACGTTGGTTATTTTCTGACATATTTTCCTCTTCCGTTTATGTTGTGAACTTTCATTGGTTGGAACTTTACTTTGTAAATGGCTTAATGTTTTTCTCTCATCTCACCCCTTTTTATAACAATATGATACAATTATGGGAACAAGCCTTAGATTTGCATCTATATGTTATTTCTGCAAATGTATGTTCTCTTTTATAAGATCAAACTGAGATAACACTGAATCCTTCTTAAAAGTCTTTTATATCTTTATTGTTCCCCCATGACAGTTCCTACACCAACTCAACCTAACGTTGAACCCAGATTATTGAACCAAACGCACATCGCCTTGAACCTCTTCAACACTATCCTTAAAACAGCCACTAACCGGGCCGAACTTGAACAATCATGGGCAGCCATTGAACGAGACATAAATATTCAGGAACAGTTCGAAGCCAGACAAACCCAACGAAGAAATCTCCCTTAGTTTCTTTCTCCGAAGGTTGACTCCCTCCCTTCTTCCTATCCTAACCACTTTCGAATGCCTTGACACTGTACTTTCGAGCCTTAAGTACAGACTCAGGAACAACAGCGGGTTATCGGGCTGTCGGGCTGAAAATTGGGCCTCTATTGTTTTGTGTTCTACAAATAGCACCCAGAGTTCTGCAATATACAAATTCACAAGCGAACTTCAAGCTGGCTCGCTCAACATTTCACTTATATTATTCAATGTCCTCCACGTAGCACTGAGAGTTCCTTGATATACAAATTGACAGACGGACTCTAGGACTGGCAGGTTCAATATTGTGATTGTCTACATGTATAACATATAACATATATGTTATATAGCTAACATTATCTAAAAACATTATTTCAAAGTACTAAATTATTAATAATAAATATTGATATTATGCAATTTAATTAAAGAAAATTATCAAATGAGTCGCAAGCTTCGAGTCCGGGTCCAATTGTAGATCACCAAAGTTTCGTGCGCAAGATATATACCGTGCACACGGTACATGAGAGTTGGATGGCACCCACAAAGGGCCCCGTGGCCATAAAATTCACGAACTATGAAAACAAACGACGTTTGGTTGGACTCGTGATGTAGAGATATAGATAGACATGGATTACCAAGTTTTCGATGCAAGATATACACTTGGAACAAGGGGAACAAGAGTTTGATAATGCATAGTAAGGAACCAGTGAGCAAAAATTGGCTAAGGAAATGAAAGGGCTCGGATGGACTCGTAGTGCATATTTCATAATTCATGTGCAACACCAACTATGTGGTGACCATACCAGTATGTGTACAAACCAAGAAAAACTAAATATGTACCTTTATAAAGTATGGACATGATATTTTATAGAGCATGTACGTCGTACGGATATCGCATTCCATACTTGGCCACTTTGTGGATCGCAGGTTCTCGGGCTGGCAGGCTCAAAAAATAGGCCTCTATTATTCTGTGTCCTACAAATAGCACCCAAAGTTCCGCAATATACAAATTGACATGTGGACTTGCGGGGTGGCTGATATTATATAAAGCATGTACACTTTTTGTATCGTGGGTTATCGGGCTGGCAGGCTCAAAAACGGGCCTTTATTATGCTATGCCTTACAAATAGCACCCACAATTCCGCAATATACAAATTGAAAAGTGGACTTGCGGGTTGGTTGGCTCAACATTGTACTTCTAGTGATTTCCACGATATACAAATTGACAGACAGACTCCAGGGCTGGCAAATCCTAGAAAGGAGCAATACATACTAAATATGTACAGATCCCTTATTCCATACTCAGCCACCTTTTTGGATCACGGACTTGCGGCTGGCGGGCTGTAAATTGGGCCTCTAATGTTCTGTTTCCTGCAAATAGCAGCCAGAGTTGCACGATATAAAAATTGACAAGTGGAGTTGTGGGTTGGTTGGCTCAACATTGCACTTCTATTGGATCACGTGCTTGCAGGTTGGAAGGCTCTAAATTGGGCCTCTAATGTTTTGTGTCCTGCAAATAGCACCCAAAGTTGCACGATATACAAATTGACAAGCGGACTTGCGGGCTGGCTGGCTCAACATTGTATGTCTATTGAGTTATGTGATATACAAATTGACAAACGGACTCCAGGGCTGGCGGTCTCTGAGAAATGAGTAATACATACTAAATATGTACTTTTATGAAGTATGGACATGACATGTTATAGATCATGTACAGATCCCTTATTCCATACTTAGCCACTTTTTTGGATCACGGACTTGCAGGCTAGCAAGCTTTAAATTGGGCCTATAATTTTTTGTGTGCTGTAAATAACAGCCAGATTTGCACGATATACAAATTGACAAGTGGACTTGTGGGCTGGTTGGCTCAACATTACACTTCTATTGTTTTGTTTCCTCCAAATAGCATTCGGAGTTCTACGATATACAAATTGACAGATGGACTCCAGGGCTGAGGAGCTCAAGATTGAATATGTATTACACACACGAAGACAAGTGAATGTAGAGGAATATATGGAGTGTCTAAGGAGCAGAAAAAAAAAAAAAAAAACAGTTGCAAACCAATTCAACAAATACAGATAGAGTAAACGAAAAACTATTTAATATGGAACACGGGTAGAAAAAATGCACCTTTACATGGATTCCTCTACATCTCTGGTTAGGAGTTCTTTGCGGCGTCTAGTTTTCCTGTTTGTTTCTATGAAAAAAAGTACAAAATAAAAGGGATATGAACATAAGTTAACATGTAAAGAAAAAGGCAAGTACTATGTACATATACTAAAAAAAATAGAATAAGATGAATAGAGTAACATATAGTTTTTAGAAGCCCCCGGGGGGGTAGCTCAATTGGCAAGTGCCGTGAAAATGAAGTTCCATGAGGTTTCGAGTTCAATTCCCCCCGACTTACAATGTGTGTTGTGTAAGGGGTATCGTGGGAACACCTGGAGGTTATAGTGGTAGCAGTTGGATAACATGGCCATGTGTAATGCGAGCATGTGCCCAACTAGTTGTTGATTCCTCTAAACATAAAAAAATAAAAAAAAACATATAGTTTTTAGAAGGATGTACCTGCTTCTTTTTTTTGCATAATGTATATTTTATAATTCAAGTACAGCACCAATTGTATGGTGACCAAACCAGTATGTGTACAAATTATGGAAAACTAAGAAGCTGGATAATTTTATTTTTATTTTTTTCAACAAGCTATACAGATATGCTTTGAAACATAGAAATATGACTTTGCAATATGTTTGATGTATATCTCATAATTCAAGTGCAATACCAATTGTATCGTGATGAGACCAATATGTGTCTAAGATAAACATATTTATTAAGGAATGGGCACATTCGACCACACATGGTCAATACGTGCATTTTGCAAATGGCTTGTGTTGTTCAAAAGAAAGTGGAGATTGTATTTGCACATGTAGTTTTCCAATTCTTTTGTTCTTCCATTATTTTGTAGCATGTCAATATTGAAGTCTCCTACAAGCACAATGGGTTCGTTCAGATGGAAATGGCCCAATGCATTGGAAATAACATCTACTATGTTGGAGAATGTTGCATGGGGAGCAGCATACAGATTCAATATTGCAACTTCTGTTTCATGGAAAAAAAAATTGCAAGCACCACCTAAACATTCTTTTCTTCGATATGTATATGGTCCAAAATTGGTACATGTTTTTTCACCAATATCATCACCCCATGTGTAATGTAACTTGATATGCAATTGTGATTTGGGAATTGTTTGTTCTGCATGAATAATGTCATGTATGTTTCTTGCAAGCACAGAATATCGAATTGCATTGTATCATAGTCATTGAGTATATCATCCATGTGTGCATTTAAGCTATGTGTGTTAAGTGAGAGAAATGATATAGATGAATTTGTTTGTATGAATTGTTAATCATAGTGCAATTTCCATTTTGCGGTGGTCCTAAGTCATTCCATTTCAATATCAACTTTTTGTTTGACTTTGAAGTTATATTTTATAAGAGGACTTGGTAAATACAAGGAGTATGTGCTTCTGACACGGGACAATGTTGTGTATACAAGTCCATGTATCTGAATTCCAGCATGTTGAAATGAAACATTATCAAGTGTTAGTCCTTGCGATCTGTGGACTGTACGTGCACATGCAAGTTTAATCGAAAATGTTTTTCGAATCTTCAGTCGACCTGTATTTGTTGATGTCGATACAGGATTTGATATTTGCAAGATAGGTGTCCAATCATTTCTAGTGTTTGAATTATATAGATAAGACAATGTGTTTGCTTGTCGCTTGCCTGTATGCGGTTCATGGAACTTAATCCAAAGGACATCAAGTTTTTTTTATTTTCGTATAGACTTTGAGTATTCCATATGCACCATTTACCAATCCATCATGTGAATCATAGTTACAGGCATATATTTCAACCAACATTTCTAATTTGAGGACAAGTTGCAAAGGTAAAGTGGTTGTATGTTCATGACGTGGCACATTTCCATGGTTGTCTTCTTCCAAGTCAATTAAATTGATGATGATGTCATCGTCGGGCATGAGTGATAGCTTGTGGATGTTATGCATTGTAACATCCTTATTTGTGTAGAACAAGTAAGGGAACATTGGGTCTGTTGGTGCAGGCCACAAGCACCTTGAATTAATATATGTTAAGTCATTATATGTTTGGATGTTTGTCCGCATTCTATTCAGAATTGCAATGAATGTTTCATCTGTCTGGCACATTGTAGTATGTAGTTAAAAGCATTAGTATTGTCTCTCCAGAAGTCATGCATCACTGTTTCCATGTTAACGGTAGGTTGTTCAAATATCATATAATCTTGGATGGGTTGTGCCTGGTAAAGATCCCCACAGAAATCATGTCAATGTTTCCAAAGTATTTCGTGTGCACATGTTTTATGCTTCTTAGTCGGTTGTTAATGGAATATAAGAACCAACTTCCAATAAAATATGCTTCATCTATAAAGACAAGTTGGAGTTCCTCATAAATCTTAGACAATGTATCCAACATTTCCTTGGTAAGTGGAAAAAACTGTGACTTGTTAAAACGCATTAAAAATGCAGAGTGGACTATTGTTCCACCTGCATTATATGCAACATTTCCTGTGTATGCAACTATTAGGCCCTTTGGTTTCATAGGATCAAAGGGATTGTTTGAATCATAGATTCATATAAGAATTTTGAACAATGCTTTCACTATGAATGTCTTTCTTGTCCCTGCTCCGCCTGTAAGGAACAAGTGCAGAGGAGTGTCCATGTTCAAGCATTTTTTAAGAGCATTGTCCTTTAGAATTTCTTGTTGTTCTCGATTCAACAGATGTCTTATTCTGTGGTATTCAATATTTTCAATTAGGAAAGTATGTTTTGTGACTTGAAAACCAATATTGATACATTTTTCACTTCCACTTGTTGGAGGATGAGGCAAATCCGCTTGTAAGTCATAGGACTCGCAAGGAGTTCTGGTTGTTTTTTGGTTTGTGAATGTCTCATCAGGATTGTTAGGGTTTTCTATCTCATTAACTGCAATTTCTAGATCACCCCATGTTGGATTAACATTGTAGGTAAATCTAGCTTCATTGATGTGCACTATAGTCTCAGAGGAAACATACGCAGCCTCCCATGTAGAGAAGTTATGTTTTAATGTCTCTTCGTTTTCATCGAACAAAACCTTCAAAAACATTTTTTCTCTACAATAGTTTTCATAGTCAGAATGTTTATTGTATTTCACAAACCGTATCACAGAGGGTTTTTTTCTTTTTGATATGGGTGCACCAATTTTTTTCTAATGCGATACGAATTCTGCTAAGCAGATATGCCTCATAGGAGATGGACACTGGAGGTAATAATCAACAATAGAGTGACATAGCACGTCTTTTGAATTGTCAGGCTCTTGTTCTATCAAAATTGGTGGTTTAAGCACAAATTTGTGTTTCTCAAGTGGAGATGTGTTTATGACAACACATTTTCTTGAACTACAAGTGAGGGGTAGGGAAAGTGCAATGTGAACTGCTTGTTGAGCAGAAATTTGTTGAAGATTAAGAAATGTATTGTCGAGTGTGTGTATCATTTGTATGACATCAATATGACTTCTTTCATGTTCTTTGTGTATTCTTATGATTGAACTTGTCATAGATTTTTTAACCTTTTCCATATACGAGGTACAATACGATGCTACAGCATATGCATTGAGCACGTACTGCGCATCTCTATTTTCTTTCCACATAACTGGCATGTCCTTGGAGAAATTGTTGTTCCAAATATGGGAAAGTTTTCATTTAAGGAAAATTTTTGGTTGTTTAAGCATACATTGTATGGCTTGGTTGTACTCATCTTTTGATAGATTTATCTATGTTAAGAAGGCATCGAAGCTCATCAGCTCGTCAAACTCTCCTTGCTCTAGAAATGAGAACAAGCATTTAGATTTCTCAACCACAACATTGTCCTCTAAACTAAGTGGCTCTATGATTCTTGTAGCTCTCATTGGCAGCACGTGAAATTTGTATCTGCAATGCGATTTTTTTCGTTTTCTACAGCTTCTTGTATGGTAATGTCTATGAAATTTGGCAAGTTATGGATCCAAATGATTTGTGTTTCATGTTATGTATTTCTCCACAAATTGTTCGATCTCTAAATTGTTGTCAGCTCCATAGACTAGTGCACCTTCTATCCACAACATTGTGTGGTCATGTTCATTTCCCCTATTCTGGAATTCAGTCACCAAAAAGTAGTCGGATATTTTTCTGAAAAATGTTTCATCATGGCATATCAATTGTCTCAAAGCATTTATTCTATGTCTATAGTAGCGAGTACATGTCACTGGGTCTTTTCTTATGAGGTAGTCAATGTCATTATTTTCCAGTGTATCAATTTGTTTTTTACATTTCATGTTCCTATGTAGGTCAGACATGGAAGCTACCAATGGATCCCGGCAATGCTCTACACTTGTAAATGTGATGAAAAATGTTGGCAGGCCCAATTCTCGGATCATTGTAAAAACAGTTTTTTTGTTTTGTTTCAAATAGTCATGAGAGATGAGAATGTTTTTGAAATCTATGTATCCAATATCAAATTTCATAATTTTTTCTAGGTTTAATTTGTACTTGACATCCTTGGCCAATAGATTTTTTCATTGTAACTGGCCTTTTATTATTCGGACCCACATGCAGGAGATAACTTGCTCTATTATTATGCACATTGTTTTGAAAAAAAAAATTGTTATGTGACAGGAGAAGTCACCGCTTGAATGTAGCAGATCCCATCAGACTATTTTATGATAAATGAATCGTTCTGTAATGTCATTGGCACGTGGATCTCCATAGAAGAGTGTTGGAAAGTTCATTTTCTCAGTGAATTTTTTCTTGAATATTCCAAGTGGACGTTTCCCCTCAAGAGGTGCAATTTCAACAATCTTGTCTTGCAAGTCATGAATGCACTGTGAATCAGTGAATCCATGCACCAATGTCTCAGTAGGTGTTTCATTCTCTGATTCATCACTTGTATCAAATTCACTAGCATTTTTAGAGTATCTGCAGAGTTGGCATCCTCTTCTGCAAGAACATTGTTCCAGTTGTCATTTATAGAAATGTTATGTGCTTTGTACAGGGCCCTGGAACATAATTCCTTTAATGCTTTCATAACAGCATGCACACACACTTTTCCTGTCTGATAGGAATTTTTGTATTGCAATCATCTTTTCAAATCCACAACAATTGTCATTATATCACTAATGAACTGTGGCAAGGATTTTTGTAAAACATCTAGCTGAATAGGTACATTAATAATTGATTATGTTAAGCCCACTTAGGGTCGTTTATAGCCCCAAGGCCTGATTTGTGCAAATGCAATTCGCAAAGACACAAGTCTCTCCTCAAGTTTCGTAAGTGAACTTACATTTGGTAGTGGTGTATTACATCTTATTTGATCAGGGGTTGTAAATTGTGGCAGTTTTCCATTTTGAAATGATAGTTTGCATGGAAGATAAATTTTGTCGCTGGAATATGGTTTATCATGCCCTGTCAAGCGAAGGTATTCTGCTTGCAAATCAGGCGTGAAAGACTTATTGTTTTTTTAGAAATTCATTTGTTCACAAATTGCACATGCAATGGAAGGATTGTCTTTAATTTTTTTCATGGAGGTCTATCTTGCATTTTTATTTCGCAGGGAACTATAAGTAGAAAGTGTTTGCTAGTTTTTATTGGTAGTAGTGCATGGTGTTGCTTCTAGCCCACAAAATGTGATAGTTTCATGACCATTCTGGGATATGCGACCATGCCTTTTTCTATTGTGTTGTTCACGAACAAATTTATTTAGATTGTGATATGTGAGTTTCTCTCTAAAAGGAAGCGTAGCAATGTATTGTTTTCTCTCACGCGTGACCTTTTTCAAGTTTTGGTAACTTACTCTATGTTTCTTGTCCAAGGGCATGGTAACCTGATGGAAACTGGGATGAATTTAACTCTAATTTAGGTTGTGAATAACTTAGTCTACATTTTTTGTTTAAGGCATGTATGGCCTCATCGCAACTGGAACGAACTTTACGCATAAAATTTTTCAAGTTGTGATAACTTACTCTACATTTTTTGTTTAAGCCCTGTATGGCCTCATCACAACTGTGATGAATTTCACGCATGGATTTTTTGTTCAAGCGTTGTATGGCCATATCACAACTGGGAGGACTTTCATTATCACTAAAAAGCATGCCACGCATATGCAGATTCGATGTGGTTTGGGTGGCATGGACATTGAACCATGAACCACTGATATGTCCAAGTAAAGGTTGATAATGGATATGTGGTGTATATGTTTTCAACGAGAGGATGTCAATTGTTCGATCGTAATTTGAATCAATGGACCAAGAATGGACAATGCCATCTGGAAAGACCGACCAGCCATGAATATTTACTCTGAATATGATATACATCCATTGCAAACATAATCGGAAACCCTTGACATTCCCTTTTTCATATGGCAATGCCATGTTTATAAGGTATTCTTTCCAACTTCCAATTGTTGGCATATTTTCTAGGAGATATGGAGAAAGGTTTTGATGCAAGAACCTAAAATCCTCTTGGTTTCCACCTATAATGGAATTTCAAAAGGACTATACAGTGTAAAGTCGCAATAACTACACATCGAACTGTGCTGCTACCAAATCGCAAATTGCATTGAACAGACTATCTCCACAGCTAGACACAACAGTTGTTGCTAGTTGTAAACCATGGCAATCTATGCAATGCATAATCCATTTCCACTGTGATTCAAGGTCTTTGAAAATGAGGGACAAGTAAATATGAGCTCCTTCAACATTGCATATGGACATTTTTCTGTACAGTAGTGGTTCATAATGACCACTGACAGCATTGGCATCATGGAACAAGATGCAATATGGATTTTCAGATGCAGTTTTGTTGAATAGTAGATATCTTGTTTTTCTTGTCAATGACCATATTCCAATTGATATATTAATCCAGTTAGATAGCCACCATATGCAAAATGTATCTCCCCAAAGTCCCCTCTCATGTGCAGGTAGAATTGGAGATGCAGACAACCGCATATTTGAAAAATACGTAGCGACATCATGTATTACATGCAACTGCCCAAGAAAATCAGATTCCAAATCGCATTCATACGACTCCAATGCCTCAGCGTCACCATTTTGTAAACAACCCAAGAGATAATCTATCAATCCATTGTGCAATTCGGTCAAGGAATAATGGAAATGCAGTAGAACCTGAAATGCATCGAAAAGGAAATCCCCTACAGTATACGAGAATGCATCCAATCTAAAAAGGCCATTGCTATGCAAAACCTCGTCATTGTTGTCATGTATAATGGAGTGTTTATCAGTTTCATATGACTCAACATCTATTACTTCTGTCATCTTTTGAACTGTGATTTTGAAGTTGTTTGTTAGATACTTTTAGTTTGCATGAAAACAAAGAAAAGGGGAACTAGGTACCAATCCCCGTATGTATATTTCAACCTTCTTCTTGTCAACTCCAATCCCCCCTAGTCCCCATAGTAGATTACCAGAAAACAAAACCACACTAGAAAGTGAACCAAACAGAAGAAACAACGCAAATAAATAACACCATAAATTTATTCAACAAAAAGACCGATCCAAACCTATTCATGGTGTGCATCCTACAAGCTTTTTAGAGCCAAAAAAAATCCTGCAAAATATAAAGGACACGAAAAAGGCAACAGTTGGACGTATTTTTCCGACCCACTGAATAAAAGAATTCCCTTCGTCTACACCCTGACGGATGGTTCCCTCTTGTTATAGCTACAAACTACTTTTCGAAAACCCCTCTGCATTGCAATTTTTGAAATATCTATGGACGTGGTAGCCAGCATATGAAGACGCATGGTTTCCAGGAATAGAAATTAAGAGTAGAGAGAAAGATGGTCTGCAACAGAATTTCGAGGTAGGGACTCCCACCATTGAAAAATAGAAACAAAACGATGGTACGGAAACTTACCCGTCAACGAGGGATGACAAGAGCTCAACCCCAAAAACTACAAACTGCAACAATAGTTCCAATAGCTTGAAAAGTTGAAGAACAAAAAACCAGTGAACAACCACAAAAAGGTCCAACTGCAACTGCAGGACCTCAGCTTTTAAAAGTTGAATCAAACAAGAACAAGAATCATGGAACGAACCAATGAACAAGCATCGACCATTAAACCATTGATGTCGGTGGATAATAATTCAATACAATTTCACTGCAAACAATGCCATCAAAAAAATGGAACGAAACTATATTGCAACGCATCTGTACAATAAACATTTAAGATTGCCAGACTTGTTAGGTAAACACTTAAAACTATCAGAACCATTGAAGGGCATATCCATGTGCAAACATTTAAGAAAAAATACAGTGTGGCAGGCCTGTTCTCTCGAAGCACGCAACAATAAAGAAAAAATCACACATAGTAATATGCTAGAGAATGTATTCTACCTAGTATAAAATGATAAAGCAAACATTCGAACTAATGCTAGCATTAATCCACCTTCGACCAATGCATAAGAAAATATATGATTCAAAAAGACCATATACAATCAAATACTTTGGATATGCCAACATATATAACATTGGGAATATCAAAGTCGGAAATAAGACCTCCAATCCATTATCCAATCAGATCATGACAAACATGGTACTTTTTATTATATAAAAATCAATGTTTTCAGTTCCATGATTCCAACAATAGATAATATGAAAATATTTGTGGTCAATGGACAATCTAATACAAGGTCAACGGATTATCGATCGCTATAGTCCCTCTATGCCTATGGCATGAAATAATAAATAAGAGGTTACGGATACTTTACTCTAATCCATATATCAAGGAAAATAAAATTTATAGAATGTAACATGGAGAAAGTCTGTAACAAATTTTTTAAGTTGTTTGATTAAGTGTGTGATATGTCATTAAATTTAGATTTATCTATTTATTTTAATTAATTTGATGAAGTGTTTATTTTGTGGCTAAATTTTACGTGGGAATTTTAAAATTAATGAATAGCATTGATGATTGTTATGATTAAAAAATAATAATAATGATTAACCAGGTTAATATAAAAATTCAATTTAATCTAAATAATTGTTAGATGGCATATTATTTTTCTCACCCAATTTATATTTATGATTAAGAATAAAAATTAAAAATAATAAATACAAACTCTTACAATAACATTTCATTTACATAAGGATGGCAAGAGTAGGGGGTTATCCTTGATCCTGAAGGAAATTTGGAAAGATCATATGCCCAGGGTCTCAGAAAAGCCGCAGACAATCAAACATAGACCTACACACTTTATGAGGGTATCCTTTTAGCAAAATAAGCTAGACCAGACCTTTGATTGTAATTGGAGACTCGAGCATAATAATCAATCATATAATATCAAGGGATGGAAAGGGCGGGGGGTTATCCTTGATCCTGAAGGAAATTTTGAAAGATCATATGCCTAGGGTCTTACAAAAGCCACAAACAATCAAGCATAGACCTACACACTTTATGAGGGTATCCTTTTAGCAAAATAAGCCAGACCCACCCTTTGATTGTAATTGGAGACTCGGGCATAATAATCAATCATATAGTATCAAGAACAGTCCCCAAAATAGTAAACTTGCTTCAATCATAGCTTGATTCCAAAAGGAAATCAGTAGTTTACACAAGATTTTGTTTTTCTACGATTTCCAAGAATTTAACCATCAGGTGGATTCATTGGCCAATGAAGCAGTTGTTTATAGTCCTAGAGTCATTAGACAAAATGAGGGTGGTGCTTTCAACCCATCCCTTAACAACATTAGTAACCTTTGATTATGAAGACAAGGACACTCAACATGTCAATTAATTGACACTTGTTAGTAAATCATTTCCATGGGATATCAAGTATAGAGTATAGATTCAAAAGGACATGCACTCCACTCTTTCACATGTATAAATTAATGGCTTCTTCATCTCTTGAACCCATTGTTGAAGGGTTGTTTCAATAAGGTGGGATACTGGTTTGAAATGAGGTAGGTGTACGTTGTGATGTAAAGGGAAAGTTTGTCTGGTCAATCATGGTAAGACCTTCTCTTCGAATTTGGTTAATAATTTAGAACTTCAATTTATCAGAGTTCACCTCGAGCTGTGAAGTAGGAATTTGTTATTGGTATTGGCCCTTGAGGGAAATATTTTATTGGTGCATGGTTCCATGTGTTTGTTTTTGCGTGGCTCTGGTGTTTTTTCAGAACTATTGGTTTCTCTGGAGTTATTTTGGCATAGACACTTCATGCTACCAAGTTTTTCTTTGTGCTCTAGAGTCATTATGGGGGGTTTCTCTTGGGTTTATTTTGAACTCTAACCCCTCAGACACATTGACCCTTAGCTTTGGGAAATTTTAGTTATTTGGTACTCCTCTGTGGACAATGGATTTCCATTTGAGTCTTGGAAACAAGTTCATTGGGATCCCTCTCTTGTTTCTCAATTTGAATCTTACATCGTATCAATTAATCTCTAGTTTTATTGTTGTTTGTATTGATTACAGGGAGGCACAAGAATTTAGGAGTGTATTGAGAAGACATTAGGAGTCAATTCAATGCAACAAATATTCCCTTTTCTCAATGTACACCAATGCACCTCACAGAGAGTTATGGTCATGAATACCCTTGTACAACAAAAGCATAAAATCAATGAATTGGAGGATGAATGTAATATGCTAATAAAAATTTTTATCAATCTAAGGATTCACACTCAGTATCTTCCAACCACATAATCCCAAACCTAAAGGAATAACACACAATGCATCAGATGTGATGTTGAAAGATATGGACCTAGAGATTCAAAACTCCATTCCTACTAATCATGGAAAAGAAGAAGCAAATAGTCGCCATGTTTTTCGATACGTTTTATGTTTACCAAAGTAATTAGAGTTTTAAGCATGTTTTTTAAGTTATATATCTGCAAATTTTTATGTAGGAATCATGGGATGTAATAAGTATAAACTTTTGTGACAAATTTTTTTTTACTTTGTTGTTCATCTTTTGCTACAACTTTTATAATACAAGTTTCCTAGCTTTTGTTTTAAAAAAAGGAGAAAAAAATTTCCTTTACACAAACTACAAACCTTCAATTGATTCAATCATATTTTCTTTGGAAATATTAATCTTTGGCACTATTTCTACCTCAAATCAAAGATTCGTCTTTGTAAACTTACAAAACTAAATTACCCTAATTGATAATCAAAGATCTGTCTTTGTAAACTTACAAAACTAAATTACCCTAATTGATAACAACGGTCCCAAAATAAGTTTATGAAGACATCCCCTCCATTATCGACTCTCCACTTCTCACTTCATTTAATTGTCACAATGCACTATCTACTACGGTGAAAAAACCATCAATAAATGAAATTTCCATTGATGACTCTAAAAAGTATGTTTGATTTGCGCCCAAAATATTCAAGTGTAATCAATACATGTCACAGGTTGAAACTGGAACACCAGTTACATCAAAGATATCATTTACTCTTCCAATTCCACTTCCAATAGGGTGTATATCTATGTAAATGAGAAAAATTATCATACAAGAAGTCATTGAAAGGTACTATAAGAATCTTACACTATGTTTATAAACTCCACTGAAATCCATGTGTTTTTGTGTTTTTGTGTTTGTGTTCTTTATTGATAAATTTATCACAAACTAATAAAATATTGTTGGTTGGGTTGATTGTGTTAAAACTAAATAGAAATAATAAACAACACACATCATTTCCTAGGAAAAACCTTCCGAGATAGAAAACCCCGCACTCCAAAGCAAGCTCAATGCATTCATCAACGACTAAGAATGGTTACAATACACTTTTAGAGATGTATTGATCCAGATTTTATGAGCAGAACGAAATGAATAGAGATTATTATCAAAATATTCTTAACACAAAATAACAGATATATAGTAAAATTGGTTTCTATTCAATAAGAAAATAAGGTGAAATTGTAAAATACAACGGAAAAAAAGCTTGCTAGAATGGTGGTGGCTTATCTCTGAGAAGAGATGTGACTACTACACTCATTCGCAAGAATATCATTACAATGAGGCTATGAAGGCCTTTTTACAATAAACAGGAATGTCAAAAACCCTAGACATCCAAAAACCTAACCCTAGGAGATGAAGCGCCAAAATTCATGTGGGCCACTGGGTAAGTTAGTACATCAACTTCCTAGGGTCATAACTTTTGCATACGATATTCATTTTCGGCGCATGATAGACCGTTGACAATTCTATTCGAGGACTACGCATGTTTCCTTCAAAACCTAACTTCTTTTACATAATAATAGTGGTGAGCCCTAAAAACGTTGTTTAGGGTCTCAAAATGGCCCCGGAAGTCAGGGACCCGAAAACTAGGAAAAAAATGCCAAACTAGAAAACTACCAAAATATGTCAGTTTGAATAGGTGGGAGGCCATCGACATCCATCCGGATCAATACTCCCCCCTTAGGAAAAAATGGTCTCCATTGCATCGATTTCCCCCATCAAATGAGGAAATTTATGTTGAATTTGGCCCCGGGTGAGCCATTTGCCTTGGTGCAAGATGTTAGCGACCAAAAACGCACCAGCATTTTTGAAAGAGTGATTCCTAATCTTGTAGTGAAAATTTTGACAGCTTTCTAGGCTCCAAATGCAGATCTGAAAGCACCGTTGGAAAGTTCAGGATTTCTAGATGCCGATCGACTATTTAAACATGCAAAAAGGACTCTCCATGACCGAGAAATTTGATTTTGAAAAAATCTCCGCTTTCACCAGTGCAGAAGGTAGAATTTTAATTAGTTAGTTGTTGAAAGCTGCACCTTTCAACAGCTAAGGAGCAGATTTTTGGGTAAGTTAGTTGTTGAAATCATGTCATGGCTAGAATAGCCAAATTTTCGCCCAGATCGGGATTTTTTGGGTTAGAATGGTTTGAAAAGGTTTCAAATAGATAGATGGTGAATTATCAAGTCAAAATTTGAAGGCCATTCTTGGGGATGAAAGTCAAAAGGGAATTTTTTGACTAGATTTGGTCATTTTCAAGAGAAAAATGATAGGGATTTTTGGCACACATCATCAAATTCGAATTGCATCTTTGGAGGAACAGATCAAAGAGCCTTGGAAGTCTAGGCTACACTTCATCAACTTTCAACCAATGTTTGGAGACCAAAAGATAGAGGTTGACCTCATCTTGAGGATCTCTCCTTATCTTTTGTGAATTAGTTTTG
This sequence comes from Picea glauca, assembly GCA_000966675.3. Classification (NCBI taxonomy): domain Eukaryota; kingdom Viridiplantae; phylum Streptophyta; class Pinopsida; order Pinales; family Pinaceae; genus Picea; species Picea glauca. The sequence continues at coordinate 951,913 of JZKD02S2076808.1, read as the reverse complement.
AATTTCTATTTTTAGAATATCAGATCCATTGTTTTAGGATCTGAAAACTGATTGTAATAGGCTATAAATGCCTATTTTTGCTAAGAGTCAGGGGGTTCAATCTTGGATACATTTGGCCTATGTACTTAGACTCTTATTTTGATATGAATCACAGTTTTCTTTTGCTACTAGTATTAGATTTTCTCATGTGTTTCATTGCTCTGTAATTCAATTCAATTTAGCTCGGCTATTAAGAACTGTCATCTTCTTATTTGGCTCATGAATTCGAATTGAATGAACTCTTACTATCTTGTATGACTCTACATGTTAATGTACTTGGTTATCTAGAATAGTGTTCTTCATACCCCATTCCAAATTACTGCATCTGATTATTGATTTCTAAAAGCATTGGCTCATTCGAATGCATGATAAGTTGTTCTTATCATCGGCCATCCCATTGATCCACACACATTGATTATTGATTTCTTAAGTTACCAAGCATCCTTAGCCTACAACCCTAAGGAGTTACTTGGAGTGATAACAAAATGGCACCGTTGCCGGGGAGACGAGTTCAGAAGCTTAACTTCCTGGGAGAATGACAAATCAGATCTAGTTCTTGATGATATACAAGGAGTAGACATTATCAAGTTGTACATCATCTATCTGGCGACTCCATGAAGGACGAATTCAATGGCGACTCCACTGTTCTGAAATCTGTTGTCGACCTCACTGGTATGAAATGGAAAAGATCTTAGCTAAGAGGTATGCTTTCTGTGATTTTTCAGATATAGCTGATTTTCTACATCCAATGCCGACTATAATTGAATGGGATGATTATCTTCCGAGATTCAGAGGAAGCAAGAATGATCATCCCGGTGAGCACTTATTCAATTTTCATAAGTGCATGCTTGAACATGGCTTAGTTCACGAGGATGTTTTAATCAAGTTGTTCAAATTTTCTTTAGAAGAAAATGCTCGTGAATGATGTCAATCCCTTCCTGCTGTTGGTATCCATTCTCTGAAGGATTTTCATGTGGATTTCATTTCATATTACGATAAGATTTACTCAGCTGATCTTATTTTTGATAACTGTTGTAAAGAATCTGCATTTCACATCCAGCATTCAGTTAGTATTCCTTCCGATTGTGAAGACGTTGGTGATAGTCATATTGTAGACACATTTTTCATTGATTCAAATGTCTCTTATAGTTTTGACTATGGGATTAAGGATGCCACAGATTTAGATAAAGAAGTTGCTGCTATAAATTCAGTATCCCAAGAAATTCAGAAGCAGTTGTTCTTTCCTCCACCATCGATACTTATCATTCTTGATCTAGAATCTGCAGCAAATATCAAACAATCCATGATTAGTACAAAAATCAATCTACAACCATTTTCAGATTTATGGATAGCTGAAAGTGCCAGTCTTCATGGGAAAGAGAATATCCAGAGATCTTTTGATTTTCAGCTCCAACAATAGGAAAAGGTTTTTCTTTACAGCCTCGCTGATCCTTTTGATGGATGTTGCGAATATTTGAGTAGAACATATGTCAATCTGTCTTTGAAGAAAGGTTGGTTCTGCTGCCCTATCAAAATCCATTTCTGTACGTTATGGTTTCTAATATTTTTCAAGTCAAGATCAAACAAGATATTAGTAAGTCAGTTTCTTACTTGGCTTCATTGGAAATTCAATTTTACTTGATCAATCTGCCTTTACTAGTTAGAGTAGGAATAGATAGAAAATAAGCTCGTCATCGAGCAGGAAATCCTTTTCAGTTTAGTAGTTTGCAGCAGGAACTTGTGTTCAACACTTTATTACAGTTTGAATAAGTTGTAGGGATATATGATGAAGAACATGACAATGAAGACACACTTATTAATCATATTAGTGCTCTGTCAAGGCTGAAGCCTATGCGAAAGAGACGATTTCCCTGGACTGACAGTTTAGAGAGATCTTTGATTACTAGCTA
>JZKD02S2076808.1:912913-939438 GCA_000966675.3 Picea glauca | reverse complement strand
CAAAAGTGACCTACTCAGTTGTCTCCACCACTCCAAGCATAGCTCTCAGTTCTGAAAATTTCTTTTTAGTGAAGGACTTGGTGAAGATGTCTGCAACTTGTTGCTCTATGGGGAAGTACTGTAGTGAAATGACTCTATCACGGATCAGCTTGTAGATGTCATGCATGTGAGAAACTTCCCATCTACGATAAGCGACAATGGTGAAAACTAGTCGAATGGAGTCCATTTTTGCAACAGGTGCAAATGTCTCTGTGTAGTCTATGCTATGTACCTGTGAGTATCCTTTTGCGACAAGTTGAGCTTTGTACTTGTTGATATCACCATCTACAGCAATCTTTGTTCTAGGAAGGTGAAGTGTCTTGGGGTTATTAAAGACTTGGTTATTACCTTGTTCCAATTGCCAATGAAAAGTGTGGTCATGGATATTGTGGCAGTTGATGTCCCCCCTAAGTTTGGAATTATCTTGTCAAGATATTGGATAAAAATACTAGGGGGGACTTTGCAAATGGACCTTTCATATGCCACCATTCCTGTGTTTGTGGGAGAACATAGAAGGCTTTATAGGGAGGAAAAATTATCCTAGATCATCATTGATGAAGCAAATCATACCAACCACCCTATTTTTTCACTTGATATTGATTTAGGATCCAGTATATTATACCTCACTGATGCTCCTCAACCACCTATTGAAATCAGAATGTAGTCCATCACCTCTTATGAAGATCCTCCTCCTAATACCTCTGTTTGGAAGATATTTTTTGATGGGGTATCTTCTAAGGAAGGTGTTGGTGTTGGGGTAATCGTTATTTCTCCTACCCAAGAGATCATATCTTTGTCCTACAAGCTTGAATTGTAAACTACAAACAATGTGCCAGAACGTGAGGCTTTTGCTTTGGGTTTGAGAGTTGCTAAAGACATGAGGATTGAAGATCTATCAATGTTTGGAGATGTTGAATTAATTGTTCATCAAGTTAAAAATCTGTTTCAAGTTAAACACCCCAGGTTAAAGACTTATAGAAATGAATTTTGGGATCTTGTTGATAGTTTTTTCTTAGATTTTAATATCTCATTTGTTCCAAGAGAGGAGAACACTATGGCAGATTCCTTGGTTGTTTCAGCAAGTAATTTCAGAATTCCTTTTCCACCTAAGTTCAATTATGATGTGGAAGTGAAGTATAGACTCTCTATACCTAACAATGTCAAACATTGGAAGGTTTTTGAGGATGATCTTGAGATAAAAGTATTTCTTGAGACTGTGGATGAGTTTTTTTCCTTACATATTGATCAAGATCATGATACTGAACAAATCCCTCATGCTGATATTTTTCTAAATAAAATTTTTGACCATCATATTGTTCAATTGCCCAGTAACCATATTCAAAGAGGGCTAGTCCCCTTAGAGAGATTGTTTGATAGAAATGATGTTGATGTAAAGGTTAAAGGTTCAACTTGAAATGCTAAGATGACTAAATGAAATTTAGGTACACATGAGGATCCAAAGTATGTTAAGTTGTCTAGAATCTTGTCAAAAGAACAAAGGGCTGAGTATGTTAAGATTTTAAAGGAGTTTGATGATGTGTTTTCCTGAAAATACGAATATATAAGAACATAAGACACAAACATCATTGAACATAAGATCTCTTTGAAAGAGGAGACCAAGCCTTTTAGGCATAAACTCAGATAGATAAATCCCATGTTGCTGCCTATTATGGAAAAAGAAGTGAAGAAGTTGTTAGATGCCAAAATTATCATTCCTTTGAGAGACTCTGAGTGGGTGGCTAACTTGGTCCCTATGAGGAAGAAAAATGGGGAAATCAGACTATGTGTTGATTTCATGAATTTGAACAAAGGCTCCAAGAAAGATAATTACCCCTTGCCAAAGATGGAGCACATTTTGCAGAAAGTCACTGGTTCATCTAGAATATATATGATTGATGGATTTTCTGGCTACAATTAGATCTATGTATTCCCTGAAGATAGAGAGAACACAACATTTACTACTCCTTGGGGAACATTCATGTATGATAAAATTCCCTTTGGATTGACGAATGCAAGAGTGATCTTTCAGGGATCAATGGGAATTGCCTTCATTAGGGAGAAGGACAAGTTTGTAGTCATCTATCTAGATGACATTACAGTGTTCTCAAAATCTGATAAAGAGCATTATCATCATTTGAAAAAGGTCTTCATGAAGTGGAGAAAGTTTGTTGTCTCTCTCAATCCTAAGAAATATTTGTTTGCTATGAAGGAAGGTAAGTTATTGGGGAAAATTGTATCAGCAGAAGGGGTAAGATTTAATCCAAGCATAGTAGAGGCCATCTGAACCTTATCTTTTCCTAGATCCAAGAAATAAGTTTAGTCTTTCCTGGGAAAAATCAATTTTCTAAGAAGGTTCATCTCCAACTTTGTTGAATTAGTGAAGTACATTACAACCATGCTTAGGAAAGGAAATGAGGTGAAATGGACTATTGAGGCTCGAGAATATTTTGATTAGATCAAAAAGGCCTTGACTGAAACACCTGTGCTCATCATCCCTAACTATTCCAAGGAGTTTCTAATATTTTCCTTCACCTCATTTAACACATTGGTTGCAATGTTGCTACAAAAAAATACAAAGGGGTTAAAGCAACCTATTTCATTTTTCAACAGAGCATTGAGGGATGCAAAAATGAGATATGATATCATGGAAAAGAAGGCTTATGCTTTATTCAAAGCCCTCAAAGCTTTTAGAATATATGTTCTACACTCAAAGATTGTTGCATATGTCCCTTCAGCCTCAGTGAAACAGATACTCATCCAGCCTGACATAGATGGGAAAAGGAACAAATGGATTGCTAAAATTTTGGAATTGACCTTGAAATGAAGCCCACTAAAATAGTGAAGGGCCAATGTTTAGCCAAGTTGTTGGTTGAATCAAATTGTACATCTTTAGGGGTTAATTTCATCAACATAAACTCAAAAAATCAGCAAGCTGAGTTTGTTGATAAAATCTCTCATGCCAACCCAAATTTGGCATAATGCACTTGGTATAAAGACATCATATATTTTCTATAGAAGTTGCAGCCCCTTGATGGTTTGGACAAGAACAAGGTGAGAGATTTGAATATTAAAGTAATCAGATATTGTCTCATTGATCATATCTTGTATTGGAAAGATCCTTTGGGAGTTCTTTTGAGATTTTTAGATCCACAAGAAGCTCAAAGGGCCATGACTGACTTTCATGATAGCTTATGTGGAGACCATCATTTTTGGAGAACCACAGCCTATAAGATCCTCAGAGTTGGGTATTTCTGGCCTAGCTTTTTTACTGATGTTTGTGAAAATATTAGAGCTTGTTTCAAATGCCAAAAAATTTCTGGAAAGCAACAACTCAAATATTTGCCTTTGAAGCATGTGGTGGCTTCTAGACCTTTTCAACAGTGGGGTCTTGACTTCATTGGGGAAATCCATTCAACTTCAAGTGGTCAGCATAGGTGGATTTTGACTTCCACTAATTACTTTACCAAGTGGATAGAAGCCATTCCTACAAAGAATGCCTCCCACAAGGTAATCATTAGTTTTATCGAGGATATCATGTCAAGATTTGGTTGTCCAAGCAGGATTGTTACTAACAATGTCCCCTCCTTCAAATTTGAACCATTGATCAATTTATGTGAACAGTATGGGATTACATTAGTACATTCTACTCCTTACTACCCCCAGGGAGATGGTTTGGCAGAGTCCTCTAACAAGATCCTCATAAAGATCATCAAGAAATTGTTATAAGACAATAAGAAAGCATGGGACTCAAAGCTAAAATTCCCCTTATGGGTTGATAGAGTTACAACAAAGAGGTCACTTAGTGTTTCCCCTTTTCATCTTGTATATGGGTTTGAGGCTATCTTTCCTACTCATCTTGCCCTGCATGTGGAAAATTTCCTCTAGGACTACCAAGGACAACCTGATGATATGGTCAAGAGGACACAACAACTGGTAGAAGTACAGTAGACTAGGAAGCAACTACTTGGAAAAGCACAGAACCATCAGCAAAAGATCAAGAAAGATTTTGACAAGAAGGTAAGAAAAGAATATTTACAGCTGGGAGATGCAGTGCTCAAGTGGGATGCACCCAAGCAAGACAAAGGAAAACATGGTAAATTTGAAGCCCTGTGCATTGGTCCAATCAAGATTTCTGAGGTATTTTCAAATAAAACTTATAAATTGCAGAACTTGGAGGATTCTGAAGTATTTGGTGGCCCTGTCAATGGGCACTTTCTAAAAAAATATTTTTCTTAAGCCAGGACTGGATTTCCATTCATTGTAAATATCATTTTTTATTTTTATTTCTATTTAATTAAGTGACCCCATAACCATAGAATAAGACATTGAAGTTGTTTTTTCTTGGTAGCTCACAGGGAGCATGCCATCCCCTGTGGAGCCAATGTTATCACATGAATTTTTCATGGGTCATATGTAGTTTTTTCCAGGCCGGCCAAGTCCTTTGTTTGCATAGGAAAAATCCACGAGAGAAATGCAACGTTCAGAGCCATCCATTTCGAGCTTGGAATACAATTTATAATACAGGATTGATTTTCAATGATAGAGAACCCATGTACAGTTCAGATCAGCCGTCATATCAAGCAAAGAATAAGTCACGACCCTTAGATCTCATTGGAGAGATATCGACGGTGGGGAGGCATTCTGGGGATCGGGAAGAAAATTAAAGTTTATATAAGTTGTGATCCCGAAATCGCTCAGGATCGTTGATCTTGCTAGATCAACAGATCAATGGTGCATGTCAATCCAGCTACGAACAATCATTTTCGCATTGCTTGGATCATGAAGGAAGTTAAATTTTATGCAAGTTGTGAGCCCACAATCACTCAAGATCATTGATCTTCAACCAAGAGACACATGGCAGGCGATCTCTTACTCTGGGAAGAAGCAAGAAGAAGTTGAGTGAGTAAAGGACTCCCGAAACCCCAAAGCCCAGAGTTCATTTGGACCATGTGACATCCCCAAAAATAAAAATAAAAATTTTGTTTTTGTGTGCTAGAAATTTATTTCCGTTTTTGGTAAATTCGAATCTGGAAAATTTTTTACATTTATGGAAATTCTGAATTTCGAATTTAATAATTGTAATTAATTATTATGACTATTGGGCAGGGATCTGATCTGACTCAACTAACTATTTGACTATGACACTTGTATAACAACAAAACAGTTATAATAATTGCAGGAGGACAAATGGAACAGCCATGTTAAAATCAGTTGACCATGACTCCATGAGTGGGGAACAAGTTGGAACTGCCTCTGGGTTGATTATTACAAGTGGAAAATCAGATATTTGGCCACTGGCAACCCTTGAAAATTAGGGATTAAGAGAGCTGTGAAAATCCCCAAAGGAGGGAAAAAGACCCGGCCAAAAAATTGATAAATAGCATATGCGAGGAGGCAAGACGCTGCCAAGTATGCTGGGAAAATATCTTTGAGCTCTCTTGTTGTTATGAACACTGTGGAATGAGTGTGAGGCAAGAGGAGACTGCTGAAATAGAATTGCCTTGTTGTTATGAGCATTGTTGAGTAAGTGTGAGGCAAGAGGATAACTGTTGGGATTGAAGGACATTGTTGAGGAGGAGTTTCCAGGTTCGCCCTCATGGATTCATGGTTAGGCTAGGGGGTGAATCGGGCAAGTGACTTTGGCTGCCCTGTTCTACAGTTGGGAGGAACGTGGTTTTTCCCTTTGTCTTCCCACAGATTGGATTTAGATATGTTGATCTACCCCTCTCTATTTTTGGCTATGTTTTGATTGATGGCGGGTATTTGTTGGGTGATTATATCTAGTTGCGTTAATGTAAACCTTCCCTCTCTATTCTTGGATGTTTTGTGTGTCACTGATATTATGCATCTAATTGTTTCTAAATTTGAAATAATTCTTTCAATGGATGATGTTTATCATGGTATTAAATGTACAATCACAGTCTAAATTCTGGAGTGGTCACTCCCGAAATCTGGAAGTGCTAGGAAAATTTATTTTTTATAGAAGTTGAGTTTAAGAAAGTCAATCCATATACGGGTTAGGTTTAATCTGAAGTCAAAATACTAGATGTACAAAAATTCGAAAAGTTAAAGAATTATGGGAACCCCCGGAAACCAAACTCAGATCCCTCAGATCATCAATTATAATTTCCAAACTCTGATGGAATGATATTCTTATTCATGTATTTACATAGATGCACAGATCTAGTAGTGTTGAAGTTTAATGCATTTTTTAAAGAGGCTCTAAGTGATTATAATAGAAATTACTTTTTACAGAAAAACTATTGTCCTATTGTACCCTTTTTTAGATTATATGCGTATAAACTCATAAGTTTAGATTTTTTCAGAATTCAGTTGGGTAAGCGGATATTGAATCCTTCTACACCTACTATTTCACAGAACAAAAGTAAGAATACCAGTACAAGGAAAAATCTTAGAATTATGAAAATAATGTGAATTTCGGCATTCGGGACTTGCTGGTTACATTTATGCGAAGTTCCCTTGCTTTTCCAAACCCCAAAACCCCAAATCCCAAAATCCCGATGTGTTGGTCCCACATCCTTCCACTTTTTGCATTTTTGGAAGTTGTTGTGTGTCATTGTTTGGTATTTGAAACCCCAAATCCTGAAATCCTGATGTGTTGGTCCCACATCCTTCCACTTTTTTCATTTTCGGAAGTTGTTGTGTGTTGTTGTTTGGTATTTGAAATACCGAAACCCCGAACCCCAAAATCTCGAAATGTTAGTTCCACGTTCCTTTTCGCAATTTCGGGAATTGTTTGTGTTTGATGTTTTGGCTTTTGAACTCACAAAGTCCCAAACCCCAAAACCTCGAAATGCAGGCCCCACCTTTCCTTTTCACATTTCGAAAGTTTGTTTATGTTGAAGTTTGGGGCACTTGAACTCACGAAGTTTCGAACCTCGAACCCCCGAAATGCAGGTCTCACCTTTCCTTTCACGCATTTTGAAAGTTTGCATATGTTGTTGTTTGGGTACTTGAACTCACGAAGTCCCGAACCCCGAAACCCCGAAATGCAGGCCCCACCTTTCGTTTTCGCATTTCGGAAGTTTGTGTATGTTGATGTTGGGCACTGGAACTCGCAAAGTTCTGAACCCCGAAATCCCGAAATGCAGGTCTCACCTTTCGTTTTTCACATTTCGGAAGTTTATTTATGTTGAAGTTTGGGGCACTTGATCTCACGAAGTTCCAAACCCCGAAACCCTGAAGCGCTAGTCCAACCTTCCCTTTATTTCGCATTTCGAAGGTTTGTACCTGTTGATGTTTGGCTTATGTACTCGCAAAATCCCGAACTCCGAAATCCCGAAGTGTTGGTCACTTTTCGCGATTTCGGGAGTTGTTGGGTGTTGATTTTAGCTATTGTATTCACGAAATCCTGAACTCCAAAATCCCGAAATGCTGGTCACTTTTTGCGATTTCAGGAATTGTTGTGCATTGATGTTGGCTGTTGTACTCATGAAATCCCGACATGCTGGTCACTTTTCGTGATTTCGGGAGTTGTTGTGTGTTGATGTTAGCTATTGTATTCATGAAATCCCGAACTCTGAAATGCCGAAATGTTGGTCACTTTTCGCGATTTCGGGAATTGTTGTGCGTTGATGTTGGTTGTTGTACTCGCGAAATCTCGAACTCCGAAATCCCGACATGTTAGTCACTTTTCGCGATTTTGGGAGTTGTTGTGTGTTTATTGGAGAATTTTTCCTCCCGATTAGAGGTATGGAAGTAACAGACCTATTTACAAGTCGCTCGTATAGTTAAATATGTGTTGGTGTTATAGACATCATCAAATAAGAAAATATTGGTAATTTTTACAAGACTTTAAATAACATTGAAGGGAGGAGTATACACTTATTGTATCGTCGAGTAGGAAGTTTTAAGTTGCATAGTAAAGAAAATCAATGACAGTAAGGTCTCTAACAAACTTTCAAACTCAAGCTTTATAACAGAAGACTTAATTTCTTGAATCTCGAAACTATGCAAGGATAATTGTACAAACAAAATTTTTCTTTTTGTGACAGTTTTTGGGGTACATTACATATGGTATCAGAGAAAAAGTTACAACACTGGGCCTGAACAAGGCCACATTAATTGCTTAGTATATATATTTTGATTTATGAAAAAACTAATAAATCTTATGGATTACAAACATAAAGCTTTTATGTTTTGTGTTGAATAATGGCAGCTCAAGAAGGTGCAGAAATTAGGGTGGAAGAGAATCCGCAACAAGGACCTCCTAGAGATCCAAGACAGGACAGTGATGGAAGCTCACCCACGGAGGTGTTGGAAACAATTAGGAACCTTATTGTTGAACTACAGGTTTTCAAGGCCGACAATGAAAAATTGAAGAAGGCACAGCAGGTACAGCAAGAGATAAATGAAGTCATGTTGCATAGTATAGTAACCAAGAAAAACCCAAAAGATGATAACCATGAGAAAGAGGTCAGCAAAAGGGCCTCCAAGAATTCTGGTGCGAAAACAGAAAAAGGAGACAGTTCGTCTGAAAGGACACCTTCAGCCGAAGACAAAACCATACCAGACAAAAAAAGAAAACAGACAGACCACCTTGAAGGAGAATTTAAAAAGATTAAACCCACTACTTTTGATGGAGAATCTAGGATAGGAGAAGAAGCTGAGGCATGGTTGTTGGACATCAAAAAATACTTCCAAATCTACAACTATTCCAGTAACATGAAAGTTAGAATGGCCATCTACAATCTGAAGGGGAAGGCCAACATTTGGTGGCAGGACCTGAAATTGGCCAAGGACCTAAAGGAGAAACAGTTGGAATGGTCCGACTTTAAGAAGTATTTTAAGAAAAAATATATTTCTAAAAGCTATTATGAAAGGAAGGCGAAATAATTTTATGAGTTATGACTCAGACAAATGACGATGGAGGACCTTATAAATAAATTTCTCGAACTACTAAGGTTCGTACCATACATCCGGGAGGATAAGGTAAAAACCCAACGATTCTTAAGCTATTTACCACAGTCCTATAGGGACAGAATTGAGTTTGACAACCCCAAATCCTTGAGTGAGGCATTCAGGAAGGAACAAATGTGCTATGACCAGTATAAATAGTGGGTAGAGTTTCCCAAGACCTGGAAGGATAAGAAGTAAGATGGAATGCACCAGCGGAAGAAGGGATACCAGACAGCTCCTTATCGGAATGCAGCAAAAAGTTTCCCAGGGAAGGATTTTCACTCCAATCATCCGAATACGCAAGGTAGCGATAAACCGGTAAACTTGGGAATGAAGAAGTTTGGGGACAACTCCCGCTAGCCATTAAAGTGTTGGGAGTGTGGAGAGCCTCATCTAAGGAGGAACTGTCCACATTTAATTGCAGCAAACAGAACTGTTGTTCACAATTTGCAGGAAGCCTCGACAGTGGGTGACATGGGCAGAAGTCTGCATCGGATAAATGCAGCCATAGATGGTCGACAAGATGACCACCAGTCCTCGGTGGTAGAAATCGAAGGTAAAATCCATGACACTCGAATTTATTTTTTAATTGACCCTGGAGCTACGTTAAGTTATATTACTCCCAATGTAGTAGAGTTGAATAAACTTAAGAAACAAAAACATGAAAAATCTTGGCTTGCACAACTAGCAACAGGTACTAAAAGAAAAGTAGTTAACTTTATTTCTGATCTTGAGTTCATCTTAGATGGTCAAAAGATAAGGACCAATCTGAACATCCTACCACTAGGATCTTATGATATGATTATCGGGATGGATTGGTTGGAACAACACAAAGCAGTACTAGACTAGACTATTATACAAAGATACTTAGCTATAAAGATAATTTTGGCACTATTAGAATAGCCCAAGGTATACCAAAACCTGTGTCAGTCAGACAAGTTTCAGCGATGCAATTCAAGAAATGTATTAGAAAGGGATGTCAAGTTTATGCCATCCAAGTGATGAATCTATTAGAAACAGAAGATAAGCCCAAGTTAGAAGACTTTGCTATCCTATGGGAATTCAGAGACATGTTTGTTGATGAGATACCAGAATTACCTCCTAGGAGAGAAACAGATTTCTCTATAGACTTTCTACCCGGATCAACCCCCATCTCAAAATCACCCTACCGAATGAGTCTATCAGAACTGACAGAATTAAAAATACAATTACAGGAATTGTTGGACAAAGAGTATATCAGACCAAGTGTCTCGCCATGGGGTGCACCAGTCCTCTTTGTGAAAAAGAAAGACGATACTCTAAGACTATGTATCAATTATAGACAACTGAACAAAGTGACCATTAAGAACAAATACCCCTTACCCAGGATAAATGATCTGTTCAATCAAGTCGGTGGGGCCAAGATCTTCTCAAAATTGGATTTACGATCTAGTTATCATCAAGTTAGGATAAAGGACCAGAACATAAACAAAACATCTTTTCGAACAAGATACAGACACTATGAGTTTGTAGTCATACCTTTCGGACTCACTAATGCACCAGCCACATTTATGTGCTTGATGAACAACATTTTCAGCCAGTACTTAGATAGGTTTGTAGTAGTATTTATCGATGATATTCTAGTATATTCTAAAATGGAGGAGGAACATGATGAACACTTAAGAATAGTTATGCAAACACTAAGGAAACACAAACTTTACGCAAAATTCGACAAATGTGACTTTTATCAAAAGGAAATACAATATTTAGGACATGTCATTTCCTTGGAAGGTATTTCCGTAGACCCGAAAAAGATAAAAGCCATTATGGAATGGCCAGTACCTAAGGATGTGGAAAGTATCCGGTCATTCATGGGAATCACCAGATACTATCGCAAATTTATAGAAGGGTTCTCCAAGATAGCCTACCCTATCATGTCATTACAAAATAAAGGGACAAAGTTTAACTGCTCGCAAAAGTGTCAAGACAGTTTTAACAAGTTAAAAGAATTATTGACATCGACACCCATTTTGAAGGTAGCATACCCAGATAAAGACTTCACAGTATGCATTGATGCAAGTAAAGAGGGACTAGGTGGCGTTCTAACTCAGGAAGGGCACGTGATTTTCTATGAGTCCCCAAAATTAAAAGAACACGAGTGAAATTATGTTACTCATGACTTAGAATTGGTAGCAGTAATACATGCCTTAAAAATGTGGCGACACTATATAATGGGCAGAAAATTCTTACTATTGGCGGATAATAGCGGGGTGAAATATTTGTTTAACCAACCAAACCTTAATGAAATACAAGCAAGGTGGCTAGCCTTCTTGAGCGAATTCAACTTCGAGGTCAGACATATCAAGGGTAAGGAAAATAAAGTAGCAGATGCTTTAAGCCACAGAATCCATGGGTTATTTGAGATAAATATTAGCAGGGTAGAAAGTGATCTAAAACAAAGAATAAGAACGACAGGTGTTAACGATGGAAATTACACTAAGATGATGGCAGAATCTCAAAATAGTATCGCAAACTCAGATAAACTAGATATAAGTATCGACAAGAAGGGACTATTAAGATTTAAAAACAGACTGTACATACCAGATTCAACAGAGTTAAAATTAACTATTTTAGACGAAGTGCATAAGAAACTGTATTCTGGCCATTCAGGCTACCAGAAAACAATAACAACACTCAGAAAAATATTTTACTGGCCTAACATGAAGGGAGAAACAACAGAGTACTTGGCTAGGTGTCAAGATTGTCAGCAGGTTAAGGCCGAACACCAACATCCAGCCAGCCTATTACAACCATTACCAGTACCAGAATGGAAATGGGAGACCATATCACTGGACTTTATAACAGGTTTTCCTAAAACTCAGAAATAGAATGATTCAATCATGGTTGTAATCGATAAACTCAGTAAGTCTTCACACTTTATTCTTGTAAATTCTACTTTTAAAGCTATTAATATTACTGAAATATTCATGAAATAAATTTTTAGACTGCATGGTATTCCTAAAATGGTGATTTCAGATAGAGACGTAAAATTTACATCCTCTTTTTGGAAGGAATTGTTTGCAGGGATAAATACTAATTTGAATTTCAATACGAGTTATCATCCACAAACGGATGGACAGACCGAAAAGACAAACCAAATCATAGAGGATATGCTCTGCATGTATGTAAGAACAAAACCGAACAAGTGGAAAGACTACCTACACTTGGTAGAATTTGCATATAACAATGGGTACCAAACTTCGGCTGAGTTGAGCCCTTTCGAAATAATGTACGATAGAAAGTGTACAACTCCAATTAGTTGGGATAACCCGGCTGACAGACTCATGGTTGGACTAGAGATGCTCCAAGAAATGGAGAACATGGTAAGGAAGGTACAGCAGAACTTGAAAGAGGCATAGGACAGATAGAAGAGCTATGTGGATCAGAAAAGAAGACACTTAGAATTTCAAGTGGGAGACCACGTTTATTTGAAGGTCAAAGCCCAAAAAAATCTCACTGAAGTTGGGGAATTGTGCCAAGCTGGCACCCAGGTTTTGTGGGCCCTTCGAGATACTAGCTCGAATTGGACCTGTAGCATATCAACTTGCACTTCTAGCTAATCTAAGAATTCATAATGTATTTCATGTTTCTTTGTTGAAAAAGTATATTCGTGACCCTACTCATATGATTGATTGGAACTTGGTGCAGGTGAAACCCGAAGGCGATTTCCAGGTGGAACACCTGTGCATTCTAGACCGAAGAGAAATAACACTTCGAAACAAAGTCGTCGCTCAGGTAAAGGTGCAATGGAACCACTTTAGTCCTGAGAAGGCCACTTGGGAATTGGAGGGAGATTTGCGGAAATATCATCCAATCCTATTCCAGGAAAGGAATAAACACTGAGGACAGTGTTTTATTGAAGGGGGAAAGGATGTGACATCCCCAAAAATAAAATATTTTTTTTTATTTTTGTGTGCTGGAAATTTATTTTTGTTTTTGGCAAATTTGAATCTGGAAATTTTTTGCCATTTATTGAAATTCTGAATTTCGAATTTAATAATTGTAATTAATTATTGTGACTGTTGGGTAGAGATATGATCTGACTCAACTAACTATTTGACTATGAAAGTTGTATAACAGAACAGTTATATTAATTGCAGGAGGACAAATGGAACAGCCATGTTAAAATCAGCTGATCATGACTCCATGAGTGGGGAACAAGTTGGAACTGCCTCTGGGCTGATTATTACAAGTGGAAAATCATAGATTTGGCCACTGGTAGCCTTTGAAAATCAGGGATTAAGAGAGCTGTGAAAATCCCCAAAGGAGGGAAAAAGACCCGGGCAAAAAATTGATAAATAGCATATGCGAGGAGGCAGGACGCTGCCAAGTATGCTGGGAAAATATCTTTGAGCTCCCTTGCTGTTATGAACACTACAGATTGAGTGTGAGACAAGAGGAGCCTGCTGAAATAGAATTGCCTTGCTTTTATGAGCACTGTTGAGTAAGTGTGAGGCAAGAGGGTAATTGTTGGGATTGAAGGACATTGCTAAGGAGGAGTTTCCAAGTTCGCCCTCATGGATTCATGGTTAGGCTAGGGGGTGAATCGGGCAAGTGACTTTGGCTGCCCTATTCTACAGTTGGGAGGAATGTGTTTGTTCCCTTTGTCTTCCTACGGATTGGATTCAGATATGTTGATCTAACCCTCTCTATTTTTTGCTATGTTTTGATTGATGGTGGGTATCTGTTGGGTGATTATATCTAATTGTGTTAATGTAAACCTTCCATCTTTGTTCTTGGATATTTTGTGTGTAACTAATATTATGCATCTAATTGTTTCTAAATTTGAAATAATTCTTTCAATGGATGACGTTTATCGTGGTATTAAATGTACAATCACGGTCTAAATTCTGGAGTGGTCCCTCCAAAAATCTGGAAGTGCTAGGCAAACTTATTTTTTATAGAAGTTGAGTTTAAGAAATCCAGTCCATCTACGAGTTAGGTTTAATCTGAATTCAAAATACTAGATGTACAAAAATTTGGAAAGTTAAAGAATTCTGGGAACCCCCGGAAACCAAACTCAAATCCCTCAGATCATCAATTATAATTTCCAAACTCTGATGGAATGATATTCTTATTCATGTATTTACATAGATGCACAGATCTAGTACTGTTGACGTTTAATGCATTGTTTAAAGAGGCTCAAAGTGATTATAATAGAAATTACTTTTTACAGAAAAATCGTTGTCCTATTGTACCCTTTTTTAGATTATATGCATATAAACTCATAAGTTTAGATTTTTTTGGAATTCTGTTGGGTAAGAGGATATTGAATCCTTCTACACCTATTGTTTCACAAAACGAAAGTAAGAATACCAGTACAAGGAAAAATCTTAGAATTATGAAAATAATGTGAATTTCGGCATTCGAGACTTGTTGGTTACATTTATGCGAAGTTCCCTTGCTTTTCCAAACCCCGAAACCCCGAATCCCGAAATCCCGATGTGTTGGTCCCACATCCTTCCACTTTTCACATTTTCGAAAGTTGTTGTGTGTCGTTGTTTGGTATTTGAAACCCCAAATACTGAAATCTCGATGTGTTGGTCCCACATCCTTCCACTTTTCACATTTTCAGAAGTTGTTGTGTGATTTTGTTTGGTATTTGAAACCCCGAACCCCGAAATCTCAAAATGTTAGTTCCACGTTCCTTTTCGCAATTTCGGGAATTGTTTGTGTTTGATGTTTTGGATTTTGAACTCATGAAGTCCCGAACCCCGAAACCCCGAAATGTGGGCCCCACCTTTCCTTTTCGCATTTCGGAAGTTCGTTTATGTTGAATTTTGGGGAACTTGAACTCATGAAGTTCCAAACCCCGAAACCCCAAAATGCGGGTCTCACCTTTCCTTTTTCGCATTTTGGAAGTTTGCATATGTTGTTGTTTGGGTACTTGAACTCACGAAGTCCCGAACCCAAAAACCCCGAAATGTGGGCCCCACCTTTCCTTTTCGCATTTCGAAAGTTTGTGTATGTTGATGTTGGGCACTGGAACTAGCGAAGTTCCGAACCCCGAAATCCTTAAATGCGGGTCTCACCTTTCCTTTTTCACATTTCAAAAGTTTGTTTATGTTGAAGTTTGGGGCACTTGAACTCACGAAGTTCCGAACCCCGAAACCCCGAAGCGCTAGTCCAACCTTCCCTTTGTTTCACATTTTGAAGGTTTGCATCTGTTGATGTTTGGCTTCTGTACTCGTGAAATCCCAAAGTGCTGGTCACTTTTCGCGATTTTGGGAGTTGTTGGGTGTTGATGTTAGCTATTGTATTCGTGAAATCCCGAACTCTGAAATCTCGAAATGCTGGTCACTTTTCATGATTTCGGGAATTGTCGTGAGTTGATGTTGGCTGTTGTACTCACGAAATCCCGACATGCTGGTCACTTTTCAGGATTTCAGGATTTGTTGTGTGTTGATGTTAGCTGTTATATTCGTGAAATCCCAAACTCTAAGATCCCGAAATGCTGGTCACTTTTCGCGATTTTGGGAATTGTTGTGTGTTGATGTTGGTTGTTGTACTCGCGAAATACCGAACTCCGAAATCCCAACATGTTGTTCACTTTTCGCGATTTTGGGAGTTGTTGTGTGCTGATTGGAGAATTATTCCTCCCGATTAGAGATATGGAAGTAACAGACCTGTTTACAAGTCGCTCGTATAGTTAAATCTGTGTTGGTGTTATAGATACATCAAATAAGAAAATATTGGTAATTTTTACAGGACTTTAAATAACATTGAAGGGAGGAGTATACACTTATTGTATAGTCGAGTAGGAAGTTTTAAGTTGCATAGTAAAGACAATCAACGACAGTAAGGTCTCTAACAAACTTTCAGATTCAAGCTTTATAACAGAAGACTTAATTTCTTGAATCTCGAAACTATGCAAGGATAATTGTACAAACAAAAAAAAAAAATTGTGACAGTTTTTGGGGTACATTATAGACCATCCATCAATGAGGACATGTGGCGCCTGGTCTCTCACTCCGAAAATACGACGCTCCGGAGGATTGTAAGAGATATGCATTGAAAAGGCCCGAAGCCTGAACTCTCGAAGTGAATCTCGGCCATCCAAAACAAGAGGACATGTGACGCCAGATCTCTCACTCTGGAAATACGGCGTTCCAAAATATTGTAAGAGCTATGCATTCAAAAGGCCTGAAGCTTGAACTCCCAAAGTGAATCTTGGTCATCCAAAACAAGAGGACACATGGAGGAATATCTATCACTTTAGAGATATGGCACTTCCGAGGATTGTGAGAGAAAACAGAAGAAAACTCCCAAAGCCTAAAATCTCGAAGTAATTGTGGACCATTGATCTCAAATCAATAAGAACCATTGATGTTTGTAGCAGTATCACCGGAAGGCCCGAAGTCTCGAAGTTAATGAGAGGTTGCCACGTCAACCGGGAGAAAGTAACTTCAGGAGATTTCCATCCAAAATTTTCAAAGCCCAAAGTGTTGAAGTGTCGAAGACACATGGCACTCATCCATTACTAGCTATGACATTATATAGCGTCAGGCCACCACGTCAGATTCGGGAGATCATCCTCCGGGAGGTATTCCTGCTCAGCATTTAAAGCTCCCAAGTGCCAAAATTAGCTCCATCTCTAAGCATGGTCTAAAAGGGTTCTGGAATTGGCAGACGGATAAATTTTAGCGGGGGCGCTAAAATAGGAGGGTTTTCCAAATCACGGATTTGCAGCATATCGAAGGCCACACTTCATTGCAGGGACGGAACATGCTCAAACGATAAAATTCTACAGTGGTCCCACAATTGAAACCATAGTATAGCTAAAGAGATATGTGGTAGTTGGTGGTGTATTGCGGGGGCCGAAGCAGTGTGGACCCAAACCGCCCTTGGCATCCTCTACAATCACGTGCTTATATGGGGTCCAATCTGAGATCAATGCGTGGAAACATAAACTGGGCGTTAAGCCAATTCATCAAAGGAGCATCACAAGGAGAAGCAAAGCGTTAGCAGACCGCAACCAATCTATCACCAAAGGAAAGAGTACAATCAACTACCCCCTTAAATGGAAGCATTGAGGGTTTGGTCGAGGAGACAGAAAATTGTCAGCCCAAAGTACCGTAGAGGGCAGTTTTTCCGCATCCTGATCCCAAGAAGAAATCAGTTAATGAAAGAAGGACTGGTGGTTGAATTGTTGATTACCCCCCTTAAATGGAAGCATGGAGGTTCTGTCCGAGGAGACAGAAAGTTGTCAGCCCGCAGTACCACAAAGGGCAGTTTCTCGTGCATGCCCATACTGATCAAATTTTCCTTCTGACAGAAGGAACAAGACATACAAGAGAATATAGAAGCTATTGTCTTCATTATAAATACATTAGATGAATGATTTGAGGAGGTCGGATGGTTGAACAGAGCTCTCCAATTGGGACCTCCAATGTTTTTCATCACATTTACAAGTGCATAGCATCACTAGAGTCTATTGGTGGCTACAATGTCTGCATTATATAGGAAGAGGAAAAGGAAAAAACAAACTGGGACATTGGAAAATGATGACGTTGACTACCTCATAATAAAATACCCAGTGACATGTACTCGTTACTATAGACATAGAGTAAATGCTTTGAGGCAATTGATATGTCATGATGAAACGTTCTTCGGGAAAATATTGGACTACTATTTTGTGACTGAGTTCAAAAATAGAGGGAGTGAACATGGCCATACATTGTTATGGATAGAGGGTGCATTGGTCTATGTAAATGACAGCAACTCACAAATCAAACAGTTTCTCGACAAATGCATAACATGCAACACAGACCATTTGGATCCAAAACTTGCCAAATTTCATAGACATTACCATACAAGAAGTTGTACCAAACAAAAGAATTCACATTGCAGATACAAATTCCTTGTGTCGCCAATGAGAACAACAATAATCATAGAACCAATTAGTTTAGAGTACAATGTTCTCATTGATTGCAGATACAAATTCCTTGTGTCGCCAATGAGAACAACAAGAATCATAGAACCAATTAGTTTAGAGGACAATGTTCTCATGAAAAAACAAAATCTTTTTTCACATTTCTAGAAAAATGAGACTTCAATGACTTAATGAGCTTTGAAGACTTCCTGGAAGAAGTAAATCTAACAAAAAATGAGTATATCCAAGTGATACAATCTACACTTAAACAACCAACAATTTTCCTTAAACGAAAACTTTCACATATTTGGAACAACAGTTTCTCCAAGGACATGCCAAATTGCCAATTATGTGGAATGCAAATACATATGCACAATATGTCCTTAACGCATATGCTGCAGCATCATATTGTACCTCATACATGATAAAGGTTGACAAATCTGTGATAAGTTCATTCATAAGAATACACAGAGAACATGAAAAAAGTCAAATCGATGTTATGCAAATGATACGTACACTTGGAAATACATTACTTAATCTTCAACAAATGACTACTCAACAAGCATTCCACATCGCACTTTCCCTACCTCTGAACTGTATTTCAAGGAAATGTGTCTTCATAAACACATCTCCACTTGACACATGCACATTCGTGCTTAAACCACCATATTTGTTAAAACAAGAACCTGATAATTCAGAGGACATGATATGTCGCTCTATTATTGATTACTACCTCAATTTTTCACCTCCTATTAAGCATATCTGCCTTGTAGAATTCATATCACATTACAAAAAAATGGTACACCCATATCAAAAAGAAAAAAATCAAATGTAATGTGCGCTTTGTCAAATACAACAAACACATCGACTATGAAAACTTATGTAGAGAGAAACTATTGTTGTACGTTCCATTTGATCAAAATGAAAACACATTAAAACATAAATTCCCTACATGGGAAGCTGCATATACTGCTTATGAGACTACATTACAAACCAATGAGGCTATATTTACATACAATGTCAACCCAACATGGGGTGATTTAGAAAGTGCACTTGATGAACTAGAAAACCCTGACAATGTTGATGAGACATTAACAAAGCATAAAACAACTGTAACTCTTTGTGAGTCCTATGACTTGCAAGAATACTACAGAGTTAGACACAAATCATCCTTTCTTTATCGAAAATGAAGAATACTACAGAGTTAGAGAACTGTAGAATCGAGAACAGCAAGCAATCCTAAAGGACATTGCAGTGAAAAAATGCTTAAACATGCACACTCATGTGCATTTGTTCCTCACAGGCGAGGCAGGAACTTGCAAGACATTCACATCGAAAGCACTATTCCAAATTCTTATACAAATCTATGATTCAAACAATCTGAGTGACTCTATGAAACCAAAGGGACTAATAGTTGCATATACAGGAAAAGTTTCATATAATGTAGGTGGAACAACAGTCCACTCTGAATTGTTAATTCCTTTTAACAAGTCACACTTTCTTCCACTCAGCAAGCAAATGTTGGATACCTTGTCTAAGATTTATGACGAACTACAACTTTTCTTCATAGATGAGGCATCCTTGATTGGAAGTCGCTTCTTATATTCAATTGACAATCGACTGAGAAACATAAAACATGTGCACACCAAATAATTTGGGGACATTGATATGATATTCTTTGGGGATCTTTATCAAGCACAACCCATACAAGATTCTCTGATATTTGAACAACCTACATTCAATATGAAAACAGTGACATGTGACTTTTGGAAAGAAAACATAAAATGATTCGAATTACATACTACAATGTGCCAGACAAATGAAAAATTTATTGCAATTTTGAATAGAATGTGGACAAACAACCAAACATGTGATGACTTAACATATATCAATTCAAGTTGCATGTGACTTGCACTGGCATACCCAACCTTCCCTTACCTATTCTAGAAGAATAAGGATGTTGCAATGCATAACAAGTACATGCTATCGCTCATGCCTGACAATGATATCATCATCAATTCAACTAACCTTGAATAATGCAACCATGTAAATGTACCATGTCATCAACATACAACCACTTTGTCTTTGCAACTTGTCTTGAAATTAGACATGCTAGTTGAAATATATGCCTGCAACTATGATTCACAGGATGGCTTGGTGAATGGTGCAGGTGGAATACTCAAAGCTTATACCAAAACAGAAAAAGTTAATGTCTTATTGATTAAGTTCCATGACCCGCATATTGGCCACTGACAAGCAAACAAGTTAGCTTATTTATATAATTCAGACACTTTGCGTGATTTGACACCTATATTACGAATATCAAAACCAATATCAACATCGACAAAGATAGGTCAACTAAAGATTTGAAAAGAGTTTCCAATTAAACTTGCATGTGCACGTACAGTACACAGATCACAAGGTCTAACACTTGATAGTGTTGTGTTCGACCCTACTGGAATACAAATACATGGACTTGTATACACATCTCTATCCCATGTCAGAAGCATAGACTCCTTGTATTCGCTAATCTCTCTTACAAAAGATAACTTCAAAGTCAAACATAAAGTCGATACTAAGATGCAACGCCTTCGAACTAGTGCAAAATGAAATCTACAATATGATTACGAATCCATACAAACAAACTCATATGTATCAGTTCTCTCACTTAACACGTGCAACCTACATGCACATATGAATGATATACTCAATGACTATGACACAATGCAATTTGATATTATGTGCTTGCAAGAAACATACATGACATTATGCATGCAAAACAAACAATTTCCAAATCACAATTGCATATCAAGTTACATTACACATGGAGTGATGATATTAGTGAAAAAACATGTAACAATTTTGGAGCATATGCATTTCGAACAAAAAATGTTGAGATGGTGCTAGCAAGAGTATTCTTCCATGAATCAGAAATTGCAATATTGAATCTCTATGTTGCTCCACATGCAACATTGTCCAACATATTGAATGTTGTTTCAAATGCATTGCAGCATTTACATCTGAACGAAACCATTATCATTCCAGGAGACTTCAATGTTGACATGCTACAAAATAATGCCAGAACAAAAGAATTGGAAAACTACATGTGCAATTACAATCTCCTCTTTCTTTTGGATAAAATAAACCATGTATAAAACACACGTATTTACCATGTATGGTCAAATGTTCTCATTTCACAATACACCCTCTTTATCTTAGACACATACTGGTATGATCACGATACAATTTGTATTGTACTTGAATTATGAAATATACATCAAGCATATTACAAAATCATATTTCCATGTCTCAAAGCATATCTGGATACTTTATTGCACAAAACCAAATTATTCAGCTAGGATCATCCAACTTCTTAATATTCTCTGGTTTGTAATAAATTTTGGACAAAATGTATTCTATATAACCACAAACATGGACCAAGAAAAAGAAAAAAGGTGCATGCTTCTAACTCTATATGTTACTCTATTCCTTTGATTCTAATTTACTATATGTACATATTGCTTGTTTTTCCTTACATACCAACTTACATTCATGTTCATTGTATTTTGTACATTCACAAATTGAAACAAATAGAATAACTAGGCAAGACGAAGGACTCTTAACCAGAAATGTAGAAGAAGACATACGAAAGTGCCTACTTCTACCCTTATTCCATACTCCATTTCTTTGTATTTCATTTATTGTGTGTATATTTATTCTACTGCTTTGCACCTCATTTTTTTTATGTAGATACTACATATCTTCCTACATATTAACTTATATTTATGTCGATTGTATTTTTTGTGTTGCTACATTGAAATAAATAAAATCGTATTTAATCTTTTTACATGTGTTCCTACATAGAAACTTACCTTCATGACCATTGTATTCTCTGCATTACTACATTGAAAAAACACAGACTAATTGAACAAGAGGATGAAGTCTTATGTACCACAGCAGAGGAAGTTGAAATACAATATTCCAAAAGGTATACCAACAGTGATAGTAAATCAAACACAGTGCATGTACTTAATGTACATCCATATCAATTATGGACAATATACAATGCATATGCATGTTTATTTGTTGTCATGTTCGATGTACACATGTTTGCATCGGAAAAAGTTGGACAAGTGACATGGGCATGAGTAGTCAATCATTGCAAACATCAACACAGCGACAAGGACACAGGTAAAGATTCATAGATTAAGTTAAACACTAATAGTCTTTTCCAAAATTAGTAATGTTAGAACATTGTCAAGTCAACACGATCTTGGTTCATAGTAATATCAAAAGGAAATGTTCATAGTGATCTTGGTTCATAGTAATATAGTAATCGGCGAATTTCTTGTTGCATATTTGGGAATTTGGTTATAGATGGGATATAGTGCCCAATCTTTGTTGATTTGTTCCTGTGTTGTGTTTTCCAGAGTTTTGATCATGCGCTTTGGTATTGTAGTTCAAGGTTCTCATGGCTCTGGTTTTTGGATTATGACTAGATAATAGATTCAGGATCTTAGCGGTTTTTCTATGATATTAAGGAAAATACAAGACCTGCCTTGCCTTTTAATGTAGGCTCTGTGGAGAAAATGTAATATGTAGTTCATTTAACCATTTTTACTTGATTAATGAAATTACCAAAATTCTTCTTTGGAAATATTTTGAAAAAAAAAATATATGTGCTAGGTGAAGTCAAATGCGAATATGCTATCAACCACAAAAAATTGAAATTCAAGTTCGTCGTTGTTATACTTACGCTCAAATTGACAATATAACAAGTTTATTTCAACAACCCTCCATTGATTTCTTTGTATCTTTTCGATGCTTCTCTTATGAAAACACATCCTAGAAACTATAAGTATGACTCAATTTCTCTATTCTTTGATTGAAGTGCCTGTGGAGTTGTCTAAAGGACTTCATAGTTATTGTTGGTCCTAAAGTCTGCACCTGACTGCTAACGGGCAGAGCTAGGCCATGACAAGTTTGGAATGCTCACTCTTTTCAATTTGTTGATCAGTTAGAGGGTTGGTTCACCAAGACAAGAGCATGGTGAGATTGGCAAGATGATACGGATGAGGGCTCGCCTTGGATATTGTTGCACTAATGAAAAACAAGTGACATAATAGAGGTAAAAACAGAGGGAAACAGTAAACCATTCAATGAATAATATACTACAAGAAGTTTAATACTTAAAATAATATTTTAATGCATTAAACAATGTATCAAAAACACAATTACTCTCATAGGTTGCAATAAAAATAAATATTCATCAAAGAATTAGTTGTTCTCACAGGTACCCCAGACGCACCCCAGTCGCCTGAAGTGACTGATAGTTCGATCTACCAAATCGACCTCCCTATTATCGAATTGACAAACATGAATATTATGGGATCATAATTTTTTTGTGTGTGAGTATTGAATTGGAAAAAATTGTTGCTTAATTAAGTTCTTTTAAGGCATTATCACAGTAAGAATGCAAAATTATGCTAACGTGTTCTTATCTACAAAGGCCAAACATCAATCAGGCATGTCAATTAACTATACATAGTTACAACCAAAAATCAAGTTATAGTTTTTATTTGTAGTTGCTCACACCCTTTTTAATGATACAAACATAATACAAAACGAGTATGTGGATAAAATATTGGACTAGAAAATGATGATTTGGAAACAAGTGAAAATTCTAACCCACAATTAACTACCAATGCCAAAGATCAATGGCACTTGTAAATACATCTGGAAGAATATCCGCAAAAACAAAAACCTTCAAAAAAAATTATCGTTGCCAAAAACAATCAACTGGATAGACATGTTACAAATATTTCAGGTTGTACTATACTGAATTTTCATCTGACAGTTCCTCTTCCTGGAGTGCAAATGCAGATCAACATCTGCAAGTGCGTTTGCTAGTCACAGACAAATATTTCAGGAAAAGGGCATCTTCCTCTCTCTCGACACCTTGTTCTAACATAGTTTAAATTAACTTCAATGAGTTGAAGACTCGTGAAAATAAACAATCATATTAGGTGTGTGTTGATATATAGAAAAAACTAGCAAACACAGAGGTCACACAAGAATATCAAAGAATATTTGACACTAAACACATTTTCCAAGAAAATTATATGGGTTTTTTTGGCACCATGTATAACTTTATTTATCCTAACACATATACAAATAGACAAGCCAGACAGTCTCTCTAATAGAATGAAATGGATATTACTTACTTGGGATGAAAGTTGTTACACATCAAAAATACTCACTTTGATAGTGTCACAAGTGCCATCATTACAAGTGTCGCATTTTTCTCACAAGTGTCGCAAGTGTCAGGGAAGCATGCTGCCATGATGCCTATGTCGTGCCTATAATGACATGAGAAAGACACTTGAAACACCTCAAAATTTTGATTTGAAAGAGGAGAAATGAGTCACCAATCTTGCAAACATTTTGCCATCTGAAAGCACCTCAAAAACTGAGTTTTTGGAGGGGAGTGCTCCCCTATACCTCTTATTTGAGCGTCGGCGCTCCCCCTTACACTGTCTGGGAGAATTATAAATCTCCTCTGGCCCTTTTGAGGGAGTTCTATGGATTTTGAGAGCACTGGCGCCCCTCTAAAGCCTACTAGGGAGCGCTACAACGCTCTGATGGTCCTTTTGAGGGAGCGCTACCTATTATGGACAGTAGTTAAGTTGTTGAGATGAATGGGGGAAGGATCCTTTCATTCTTGGAAGGAAATTGGATTCGAATCCCTAGTCTAGCCATGATCTTAGGGAAGATCCTCAACTGAAGGAGGAAAATCCTCAACTTCCCCAAGGATATCTCAAGTGGTTAAAGCCTCTCCAAGGCTATATAAGCAAGATTTCTAATGGTGAAAGGGGACTGGAAAAGGAGAATCACACCAAACTTATGATCTCATAAGTGGTGTTGGAACAGATATATTTTGGAAGCAAGAGACCTATGATATCATAGAGAGAAATCAGTGAAGCTATTGTCATTCAGATCGTGGACCTTTGAGCAAGGGGTAGACAAGGAGGACTTGACGAAACTGTTGCAATCCATCTATGGCTGTAAACAATGTTTTGTCCTCATTAATATAATTTGCTTGGCCTGTTTCTTTCTAGTTTGTGTCTGATTTTACATGAACTTATCGTTGATAGATAGATTTGTTTTCAATCTAATATCAATAGAGTAGGAAGCGATCGTACTTTGTTTGTCTACAGGACTCATCGAGGAGCGAAAGTTTGGAGCTCGACTCGGAGCGTGCAGGGAAAAATGTCGATAAACAGGTACATATGTTCTCCTTCCTTCTCACGTATTAGTTTGTATAGATTTGAAAGGAAGTTAGTGTCCACATTAAGCACATTCTATCTTAGATTTAGGGTCTATCTCTTTGAGGCAATCTACCTGTCTGCAGGGAGATTTTCCTACAACAGAAACTGGCGACTCCACTGGGGATCGAATCAAACTTTTAGTTTTGATATTCCTCATAGAACTTGTCTTACCTAATTGTTTTCAGACCTTTTTCACCCCATTCATCTGATTTCACTTGCCGATTGACTCTTTACCCCATCACACTCAGCCTAATTGCAAAATTCCATTGAAATTTTGGGTTTTTTGGACTTTTTTGTGAGCTTTAGGACTCCAGCGCTCCCCTGCCTTGTTAGCAGAGCACCAGCACTCCCTTAAGCTACTATACAAAGCTTTATAACGCTCTGGTGGCCCTTATACCAGAGCGCCAGCCCTCTTTTGCCCAAAATCTCTTCAAAAATTGCAATTTTTGGAGGTCAAAACCCTGTTTTTTGACTTGCTAAGTTGTTTTGTGATTCAATCATTCTTCCTTTGACCTTTGAAATGCTTCATCTTGAGAAGTAAACATATTTTTTCTCATATTTTATGCCCCTCTTCATTCTTTTTGAGTTTTTGTTGTTGAGATCTTGAAATCAATCCCTTGCTTTCTTCTCTTCTATCCGACTGAGCGGGAACTCTAGTGAAGGACATTAGAAGTCTGTAACCCTTCTCATTTGGTTCTTTGAGGTCATCTGATCCAATCTCTTTCTCCTTCCTTTTGCGTTTTTGGTTTTCTTTCTCTTGTTTGATTGCAAAAGGGTGTGTTGTTTGTGCGAAATTTGCATATTCTTGTCTGAATCTCCTTGATCTGAAAGGGTAGTTGGCAGGAGAAATTTTTCATTGAATTGATTATCGCATACAAACGACAAAAGTACATCTTAATGAATAGTTTGCATGTTAGTTTGCATTTCTGAAATGTTGTAGCATCATATTGGATTTGATTGAGAACAAAATTGATTGAGGGCATTCCTTATCAAGTGTTTGATAGTGAAAACGACTCTTTCTCTTTCCCTTAAATAGGTATTCATTGAAAAGAAATGATTGCTTATCATATTTCATGCATATTTTTTGGAATTGAGTCATCATTCCATCAGTTTCACTTTCGTACACCCTCTGAGTAAACAATATCCATTAAAATCAACGCTTAACTAAAATGTATCAGACTTTTTACATCTTTGTTAGCAAACCTACATTAGCTTAAGGTGTAGGGCTTTGGAATAGGTTGAAAGGATAACTTTCCAAAGCTATCGAACAAACTTAGTATCTTGCGGTAGGGAGAGTCAAATCCAATTGTCATATTGGCTTGCTGGGA
>JZKD02S2076808.1:899687-912546 GCA_000966675.3 Picea glauca | reverse complement strand
GGATTTCCCTGGTCTTACCCAGGTCTTAGAAATGTGGTCCTCCACGTCATCAGCCTCTGTCAGTCATGTCGATGATACCCCGTCAACTAGTGATGTTCAGGTTGGTAAGAAGAAGCAAATTGTCAAGTTCCCTTGCATGTTATGTAAAGTTAATCATTACTCTCACATTTGTCCTCGCATGGTCGAGGCTTCTTCTCTTTTGGAAAAACTTCAACTTCCAAAAGGTTATCGTAAGCTTTCCTCTGACCCATCGTTGGTTGATGGACTGGTCAATCCGGTTCCATCCCCGGTCAGTCTGGTTGATCAAGTGGTTAATCTAGTTTCCTCCTCGATTGAACCACAAACCCAAGTAGTTGATCCAGTTATGTCATCGATCATCCCCGCTCTTCATCAAAAGAGTGACACCAAAGTGGTCAATCTGTTTCCACCCGTCGACCCCATTCTTCCCCTGGAGAATGAAACTCAAGTGGTCAATCCAGTTTCACCATCGGTCGATCCCATTCCTCCATTGAGGAATGTCAAAGTGGTCGATCCAGTTTCGCCATCGGTCGATCCCATTACTCCATTGAGGAATGTCAAAGTGACTGATCCAGTCCCTTCCTCGGTCAGTCCCACTCTTCCTCTGAAGAGTGCCAAAGTGGTCTATCCAAGTCCACCATTGATTGATCCGATCCAATCATCAGTCGATCCTACTCTCCTTCTAGAGAGTAAACCTGATACTGCCCATGTTTTTCTCATTAATACAGACTCTACCGTACTGGGGGGCATTCCTCCTTCTCCTGCAAAACCCCCTCCAGGTACCGAAGCCATCCTTTTTTATTGGGGTGCGCTAACTGGACCTAGTCTTCCCTCTCATGTTCCTTTCCAGATTACAGTAGAGGTTCATGTTCGGGACGTTCCTTAAACGCTGATAGATGAAGGTGCATCCGTTAGTATTTTTTCTTCTGTTGCTTTGTACACTTTGGGTTGTCCGCAACTTGCACCGGTTACACAGAATCTGTTAGCTTTTAACAGAAGAACTAGTCAACCTTTAGGGATCCTTCCTCAGTTTCCTATAACTTTAGGAGGGAAAACTGTCTTTATCGATGTCATGGTAGTCCGAGACCCCTTTGATTTTGCTTTACTCCTTGGGCGGGATTATGTCTATGCCATGAAAGCTATTGTATCCACTCTTTTCTGTGTGATATATTTTCCTCACAATGAAAGAATTGTGACTATTGATCAACTTTCATTCATCGGCCCTGACTGGGTTACCTCCCTAAGTGGTTCTTATACGCAGACAGTGTCACCCTCGCCACATGTCAATTATGTGGCGTTGTCTCCCATGATTTCAACTTCTGATGCTTTGGATTCGGAAGTTGACATGGTGATCTCTTCGGTAGAGTTATTGGAGCCTGATCTCCTTACCCCTGTCACGACCCTTGACATGTGTTCCTTCCAGAGTGATTCTCTTCCATCCGGCGAAGATCTCTTGGAATCCATGACCGAGTTTTGTCCCTTGACATGGTACCTTTCCAGAGCGTTATCCTCTCGGAAGCCATGATCAAGAAGTCTACGAGCATAGTTTCTCTTCTTTGTGGCAAGCTCGTTAAAAAATGAAACAGAGTCCCACTAGAATAGTTTCTCTTCTCTGTGGCAAGCTCGTTAAAAAATGAAACAGAGGCCCACGAGCATAGTTTCTCTTCTCTGTGGCAAGCTCGTTAAAAAATGAAACAGAGGCTTTGAGCATAGTTTTCTTCTCTGTACCAAGCTCGTTAAAAAATGAAATAGCAATCTGGGGATCGAACCTGGAACCTTGAGCATAGTTCTTTTCCTATGTCAAGCTCGCTAAAAAATGAAACAATCACCTCTCCCTTCAAGTTGAGTCTTTCGCCAGATCTCGTAGATGTCAAGTCGAGTCTTTCGTTAGGTCTCATTTTTGAACCTTCATTTCATCCACCTGTATCCTTTTTCTCCATCTAGCATAGAAATTGGTGACAACCTCAAAGTCGGTGAATGAATTAAAGCTTAGGGGGCATGTCTCCAACCTTTGATGATCATTCTGGAGCTAAGTCACTAGCTTTCAAGATGGGGGCATACCGAGCTTAGTCTTTGTTCTTTCTCGTGCTCATAAATACATGAGAATGCAACCGGGTAAACTTTTATCTCTTTTTTGGACCCGTACGGATACATGAACACACGAAAAAGGAACCCCCTGGAGTCATCTTTAAACGCTTTTCAGACTCTCTAAATATGAAAATATTGTCGAGTGATCTTGCTTCCTTTCATGCTCGTTAAAAGATTTGAAAGGACGTCTTTCGAGCGATAGTTTATCTCTTTTTCAGTCTCGTTAAACTACTGTACGAAAAAGGAACTGAGAGAATTCTTTTTTAAGTGTTTTTCCAAACTCTATAATCCTGAAAAACCTTCGAGTTTTCTGTCTTTGGACTCGCTAAAGCACACATCGACAGGCCCATACGAGATAAAACCCTTACTTCTTCTGGTTCATTAAAAAAAGGAAGAGGAACTTACCGAAGGTGAGTTATATTGAGCATGTGTTATCCTCCTCGAGCTCATTAAATCAAAAAGAGGTACTCGTCTATCTGGATGGGGGGGAATTTGAAAGAAGCAAGCCAAGCAGTCTCTTGAGAACATTACCAAGTAATTCTTATAGTCGCCCTTGAACACGGCACTTTGTCATTCGCACACATTATAATCTGTTGAACCTCTGCACTGAGCCAATCCTTTGAGTTTCTTTCACTCCTTTGGGTCACCTGACATAAGTCACAGCATCCACTGCATCATCAAGTTTTGGTCCATGTCATGTTTTGTTGTTGTGCCTCAGTGTTCAAGGGAAGTATCCGCCTCTAGAGTCAGCCATCCCAAATATCTTGTCTCAAAACCTGTGTCAGTCCATGTCCATTTGATCCACCAATTACATCTCTATGTCCATTTCATGTCGTTGAAGGGGGATACATCAAGGCCCTCCTTCAACGAGCCTTTTCCTGTCGACCTCAATACGTTATCCAGGAATCAAGCTTAGAAACCAGTTAGTACTTTGGGACCTACATGCCTATATGGCAGGCCTCCTCACATTTGACAGTAGGTTTACATCATTGATCTCTGATCGGATGATTCCACGAATGTTCGAATCCAGCTCATCCATTCACATTCGTTGGAATGTACTAGGGTACCTTGGAAATCATTGGCATTAATGGTGATCTACCTCGCACTTGTTAACGGTTTTCACTATTGACCGGTAATCAAGCGGTTTCTACCATGTTCAACATCAGGACATCTATTCACATGGTTAGATTCATATCACATTGGGATTGGTCAGAAGACCCTGGGTTGAGTGATCACTTTGATATATGCTTTGCCCAGGTTGCGAAGGAGTTTCTCTTGGACGAA
The DNA here is from genome assembly GCA_000966675.3 of Picea glauca. Lineage (NCBI taxonomy): Eukaryota > Viridiplantae > Streptophyta > Pinopsida > Pinales > Pinaceae > Picea > Picea glauca. The sequence goes on along the minus strand of JZKD02S2076808.1, from coordinate 909,156 downwards.
TGATACATACATTGTTACATAGATCCACTTTGTATTGGTCGTGGTTATGTCTTGTCATCTCGTAGATTCACTGTGTATTCTTCGTGGCTACGATCATTCCAAGTCATATGAGTATAGATCCACGGTGTATTTTCAGTGGCTATACCTTTTTTTCAATACAATTATGGATCCGCACTGTATTTTATGGTGGCCATATCTTGCAAGTCTTGATCACCCAAGCATAGGTATGCCTGCCTTGGGTTTGAAACATGTCATAATATTTGTTGGATATTTGTGTGCATCTTTTGTCAGGTTCTCTGCATTTATACCCTTGCTTGAAAGTCTACAAAGTATTTCAGTTATCAGTTCTTGTCTTCTAACTTCATACTTTGGGGGGCAATCTATTACACATCAAAAATACTCACTTTGATAGTATCGCAAGTGTCGTCATTACAAGTGTCACATTTTTCTCACAAGTGTTGCAAGTGTCAGGGAAGCATGCTGCCATGATGCCTATGTCGTGCCTATAATGACATGAGAAAGACACTTGAAACACCTCAAACATTTGATTTGGAAGAGGAGAAATGAGTCACCAGGCTTGCAAACCTTTTTCCATCTGAAAGCACTTCAAAAACTGAGTTTTTGGAGGGGAGCACTCCCCTATACCTCTTATGGGAGCGTCGGCGCTCCCCCTTACACTATCTAGGAGCGTTATAAAGATCCTCTGGCCCTTTTGACGGAGCGCTATGGATTTTGAGAGTGATGGCACCCCCCTAAAGCCTAGTAGGGAGCGCTACAACGCTCTGATGGTCCTTTTGAGGGAGCACTACCTATTCTGGGCAGTAGTTAAGTTGTTGAGATGAATTGGGGAAGGATCCTTTCATTCTTGGAAGGCAGTTGGATTCGAATCCCTAGTCCAGCCATGATCTTAGGGCAGATCCTCAACTAAAGGAGGAAAATCCTCAACTTCCCCAAGGATATCTCAAGTGGTTAAATCCTCTCCAAAGCTATATAAGCAAGCTTTCTAATGGTGAAAGGGGACTAGAAAAGGAGAATCACACCAAACTTATGATCTCATAAGTGGTGCTGGAATAGAGATATTTTGGAATCAAGAGACCTATGATCTCATAGAGAGAAATCAGTGAAGCTATTTTCATTCAGATCGTGGACCTTTGAGCAAGGGGTAGACAAGGAGGACTTGACGAAACTGTTGCAATCCATCTATGGTTGTAAGCAATGTTTTGTCCTCATTAATATAATTTGCTTGGCCTGTTTCTTTCTAGTTTGTGTCTGATTTTACATGAACTTATCATTGATAGATACATCTGTTTTCGAGCTAATATCAATAGAGTAGGAAGCGGTCGTACTTTGTTTGTCTACAGGACTCATCGAGGAGCGAAAGTTTGGAGCTTGACTCGGAGCGTGCAAGGACAAACATCGATAAAGAGGTGCCTCTGTTCTCCTTCCTTATCACATATTAGTTTGTATAGATTTGAAAGGAATTCAGTGTCCACATTAAGCACTTTCTGTCTTAGAGTTAGGTTCTAGCTCTTTGAGGCAATCTACCTGTCTGCAGGGAGATTTTCCTACAACAAAAGTCACTTGGAATTTTACAAAGATCCTTAAAAATGAATTCCATAAATAGATTAAAGAGATAAAACCTACAACATAGGAAGGGAAATTTCCAAGATGGCAAGTCAGACTCCAACAACATATCAAGTTACAAGTGATCGGAATATTTGTGCTTTTTTTAGTAGCTATCTGTTGCACTACTCACAGTAGGAAAAAATTACGGAATGTTATTAAGAAAATAAAAGCAAGATTAACGCTTGGGCACCTTTTATTTCCGAAATGAATGTCAAACGTTGATCACTTTGCAATGTGCGATCTAGGCAACCTTGCGAGTTTAGCATCCCTGCTAAATTTTTGGTAGCCTGCCAATTTTAGAACTCCCCTAACCATATTTAGAAATGGCACAAGTTTTTTAGAGCTCAAGAGTTTTTGAACACAGAACATGAATATCTCCCAAAGTGACTTTCTCTCGCAGTGACGTTGCATCCTCTCCTCACTTTGGAGTTCGTGAACTGCAGGGCGCATAGCATACATATCCTTCGGAAGACGGAACTTTTGAATTCATTAACCAAGGCTATTTACTTGTTAACCCGAAATTAATATAACTGACTCCGGCTCTTCGGGGCTCCGGGCTTCGGGAGAAATGTGTTTTTTCTAGATGAGAAAATTATCGAAGTGACATTCTCCCACAGTGATGTAGCGGCCTGACATCAAAGGATGACGTGTCACCGAAAGAATATGTGCCACGTTTCACTTGAAATAGTACATATGTTGAACCCAAAATATGCTTCAAATGAATACCACGTGTCATGGTCTATATCCGAACTCATTAACCAAGGCTATTTACTTGTTAACCCGAGATTAATATAATATTATCATTAACTAATTTGGGACTCTGGGACTCCATCTATTCAGAGCTTTGGGCTTTGAGAGAAATGTGTTTTTTGTGGATGGAAAAACTTCTGGAGTGACGTGTCATGATCTAGATGAGAGCCACGTCTCCAGACTGATGGACACCACGTGTTTGCGACAGTTTGATGCCACATGTTGGCGACGGATTGATGCCACATCTCTCTGGTAATTAGGGCTTAAGACGTTTATGAATGCAGAGCTTGTATAGCTTGCGGAGTAGTATGGAACCAGAGTGATGTGGCGGCCTTGCGTCACACGATGTCACATATCTTTACTGATGGATGCCATGTGTCCTCCGTGGATGAGTACCACGTGCCTTTGGCACTTCGCCCTTTGGGAATTTATGTATGCAAAGTTTTTATAACTCTCGGAGTGGTATAGGCCCAGAGTCATTAACCATGTTTATTTCTAATTAATGCAAGATTAATGTATCTTATCATTAAGTATATTGGGAGTTATTGACTCTCGATCTTCGACGTTCGGTGATTTCGGCCTGTTCTGGACTGAAAACTCTCGGAATGGTACAGGCCCGAAGTGACATGTCACTTCCGGCATTCATATCTACGGCACTTTGGCTATTTGGGTTCAAAAGGATGACCTGTCACATAAAGAATATGTCCCACGTGTCACTTGAAACAGTACAAATGACGAACCCAGAATATGCTTGAAATGAGTGCCACGTGTTATTATCTAGATAACAACCGCGTGTCCTAACTGATTGACTCCACATGTTTGTGAAAGTTTGGTGCCATGTGTCGACGACGAATTGATGCCACGTCTCTTTGGTACTTAGGAATTCGAAGGTTTCTGAATTCGGAGCTTGTATAACTCCCAGAGTAGTAGGGGGCTGGAGTGATGTGGCGGCCTCACGTCACATGATGTCACGTGTCTTTACTGATTGATGTCATGTGTCCTTCATGGATGAGTACCACGTGCCTCTCACACTTCGCCCTTCAGGAATTTCTGTATGCAGAGTTTGTATAACTCCCGGAGTGGTACGGGCCCAGACTCATTAACCATGTTTATTTCCAATTAACCAAAGATTAATGTATCTTATCATTAAGTATATCAGGATTTCTTGACTCCCTCTCTTCGACGTTCAGTGATTTCGGCCTATTCTGGATTGAAAACTCCCAGAGTGGTACAGGCTCGAAGTGACGTGGAACTTCAGGCATTCGGATCTATGGAACTTTGACTATTTGGGGCTTCGCAAGTTGTCACTTGTACATAAAACCTACACGGTTTTGAAATTCCAAATGGGCAGGTCCCTTTGATCTGAAGCCACATATAGGTGTTAGTTTTATGCTATACTTTGGGTTTTCCAAAGCATCTTCCATCACCATTTCCACATTTGGACCTCATCTTGTAAAAATGATTCTTTGTAACCTAAATGAACAGTTGACTGATATGTCTAAGGATGACACTCCGAGTGCCCAATATTAGAATATCTTCTTCATCTTGTAAGATAATTGAAGCTGTTAGAACACTTTAGAATTTTAAAATCTTTTGTTTTTACCTCTTAAAAATAAAGTTTCACCAAAAAAACTTAGGGAATTTCTTTTCAATTAAATAAATCCATGATTGTTATGTATTAATAAGGTGCTTACAATATAATTCGTTGATGAGTTGTATTAAATTTGATCAAACGGCTCTCGTGTTATCTGGATTATAAGCATGCCCTAATTTTAAAAGAAAACCTTCAACGGTCACTTCGGGACTTCGCGCTTTGGGAGTTTCAAGGCATCTAAACAACAAAAACCCTGAATCTATGAAGCTTCGAAGTCCCGAAGATAGTTCATTGCAACAATATTTAAAATGGTCTACAGATGAGTTATAGGAAACGTGTCATTAAATGTTTTCCTGGGCTAGAACCTCGCACTTGTTTTAAACATTTGTGTCAGCTTATTCGCACATTTTCAGGCGAAACATGTCACCCATATTTCTTGACATGTCACTAAAAATGATGTCATCATTGTTACGTCACTCTGGGAGATTGTCCTTCGAAAATAAAACAAAAATGATTTCAGGACTGCCAAACTATCAAAGTGTCGAAGCATTTGATGTCATAACAAATAAAAATGTTTCAAAAATCTAATAAAATATTTAACAATTTTAATTAATCGTTATTAACTATTAACTAATCACTCTACAAATTCGGCCTTCGGCAGAGTTATGTTGTGCTACATCCAAAACTCCCAAATTTCAAAGTGTCGAAGTACAAGCCGCACATTTAAGCAAATGAACTCCCAGAGCTTCGGGGTTCTGAAGCCCAGAAATACCTATAATGGTTCGAATGTTTACTCTGGTAATTCCACCTTCAGAGGATTTCTATCATCCTTCATTCAAAACCCCCGAATATCGAAGTTCCGAAGTACTTAAGGCTAAAGGTTTTTTAAAACATGATTAATTAAAACATAAAAGTGATTAGTTCCTCCCGCAATTCCGCCTTCCATATATTTTTATCGTCTTACATTTAAAACCTGCGAACGTTGAACCACCAAAGTATTAATGACATTTATAACTGGCTAAAGTTAAAGATTTCGGTAAATACCACAATCGCCTGTTAATAAATTCCATAGATTTTTAATAATCACCTTGTGAGTAGATCAATACAAAGATTGATAGACTTTATGAATAAACACATTTCGAATCTCAAGTCATTCTACCATTTGCAATTAGATTTTTTTCATTCCGTAATTGAGAGCTTACAGACTTCTCTTATCACAGTAAGGTTAATTTCATTTCTCTGAGGCTTATGGCGCCAAGTAAACCAGGGAAGAAACAAGATGCATCAGCATATGATTCTAACCCAAACACATATATTCTCTCGGACACCGCTTCCCAAATTACAGACACCATCAAGTCTTGGAAACGGGTCTACGATATCTTGGAACATGAGATTCTTCTTTGTTCAGACGATTCAGTGGAAGAAGAGGACGAGTCATTCTCAGCCAAGCTGAGGTTGGTAGCTTGGTCTCAACTGCACAAGATTGTTTCTCAACCAAAGATAATACCCTACAATGACATGATAAGTTGGGCTATGGCGCACGTTGACATTCAGACTAGAAGCATTATCAGTTACCAGAACACCTACATTGGCTCCTTTCATCCGGAGGATGTACAAGTAATTTATAAACTATGTTCCACACCCAAATACATGGATAATGCAACATTTATTCTGGATTTTGAAAGGATAGAATGCACTCAATATGGTAGAACTAATCATGACATAATCAAGACATGGTGGGGAAATCCAACCAAGTTTAAATCCGACACTCATGGTATATATTCCACAACATATTTAGATGCTCACATTTTATACATTGCCATGATGCTTTGTCGGTTATTTGGAAGGAAAAACCCTACACATTTCATAGTTGAATGGGTGTCTATAATCAATGAAGTGGTCGAAGGCTATACCTTCAACTCAGCAAAAATGTTGTCGAATAACCTAGCTAGGGAGGTTGTCGAGTACAAATCATTGAAATCAATAGGGAAACATGCTCCTTTTTACATGTCTTCCTGCATCATGGATTTCATTTTCTTCATGATTCTATTTCCCCTGATGAACTGGAGCTAGACCCCAGCTAGTTACGAGTCTATACATTTCTACCACTCCAAACTATGGGAAGAAAATGCTAAAGATTTATTTTATGAGATCTGTCACAATGTAGTGGTACCAATTCATGTAGCTATCTATGGTCACCCTCCGCCCAGTATTTCAGAACACATTATGAGGAACTTGAGCACAATTTCATATTGACACATTGAACATAACTTCTCTTACATCAGAGTGTTTGGCTGCTTCATTTCTCCCCGTGCCCTTCCAAAATTCTTGCCTGATAGGCTAGTCTGCAGAGAAGTGGCATACCAAACAGTGGTAGGAGGAATCTCCAAAGACTTGAAAGTGGCTCAGAAAAAGGTATGGTGAACTTTTCCCATACATGTTGTCATGCTTACATTGTTAGATTTTGGTCATTCAAAAGTTGAGGTTGCAGCCTTTGAAGATGTCAAATTAGTTGACATTGAATTCAAAAGACATGATCCTCATAGGATGGTAGAGAATCATTTGGCCCAATTTAACATGAAAATATATATACACGAAGACTCTCCTTATGACAATGTTTTTCGAGGAGCTAGATCCTATGAAGAAGTCGAAAATAGAGTTCAGACTCTGCCTCCAGACCAACAGGCTAGTTTCCTCAGCTTTCAAAAGCACAGAAGGAACATCTTGCCCAAGATTTTTCAAGGAGAGTCAAAGCCCATTCCATCTTCACATGAAACTACATCCACAGAACCCGAGCCAAATAGCTCCACTAAGGACAAAATTGAAGAAGTATTGAACAATACAAATGTATTATTTAAACATATAAAAGCATCAATGTCAGGCCTAAATGATCAATAGTTATTAGCTTCCCTTGAAGCCTTCATGAAACATGGTCATGCTTCTCCCCTTTCATCACCAGTTACTACCACTATTACTCCCAGTGTTACTGGTCCAAGAAATTCTACTGCACTTATTTCCCCTATTCCCTCGGTAACTCCTTTATCAACCAGTTTTGAGGTTCTCAGTTCCAAAATCATCCATGTAGACGAAATCACTCCCATATTGCATGAAGAGATTCCCCAATCACGTTTATTTTTCAATAAGAAAAGGAAATCTATCATCAAAAAATAATCTCACCAGAAGGACGGAGTGACCACCAAGAGACATAGAATAGTATATGATGGACATGAAAAAAATGACCTTGAATTTGCCAAAGAGGTTGTGAGTTCACTAAGAGCATTTTCCATTGCAAACCAAAGGTCAGTGGGGAATATTACAAAGAAAATGCAAGAAAAGTCTCTTTTGGTTGAACGGTTGCATAATAAAATGCAAAGCACAGAACATGTTATCAGGAGAAAAATGAATTATGACATAGAGCAAAGAAAGTTGGCTTATCAACAGCAGATGAAACAGCGACAAGAAAAACTGGAGATGAGTCTCCAGAATTTACAGATTAGTAATTCCATGATTACTAAACGAGAAAGCTCAATACAATAGTTGCAGAGAAGAATAGCTTCACTCAAAAAGACAAAGACAAATAACACTGCATTCCAAAAACAAACATCTGAAATTAATGAAAAGTTGGAAGTTTTCCAACATGATCTATATCAAAAAATGGATATTATTCAGAAATACTATAAGGCAATAAATAATTCTCTGAAAAGTATTTATGAGAAATAAAACGATGTATGTATGGCCAGATCCAAATTTCAGGAATTTATTGTATGCAGGCAGAAAGCCAATATTCTTGGTCTCGCCCCTTTTTCAGAATATGAACAGGTGAAAGGTGAAATGGCCTTGAAATTTTGGGAGACGAACCTAGAAAAAAGAAAGAAGCTTGTTGGGGAGGTAAAGGAGGCTTGTCTGAATACCCTATCTATTGTAGAGACAGAATTGGTTCAATTCAAAGATAATGATATCTCTGAGACACTCGAGAAAATCAACAGAAAATAATAAAGAAAGCTCCAAAAAGAATAAGGAAAGTATACAATCTCTCATCCAACATATGAACCAAATTGATTTGCTCAAGATCAACGAGATGTTGGTAAAACCTAGTTTTTAACACCAAATTACAGCCCAGGCAGTAATGAAGATCCAGGAGAAGCTACCACTAGTACACAAGAAGGTATTTTCCTTCGAGTTGAATGAGAACATTGAACCTTCGAGATTTGTCATAGCATTGATGGAAATGTGTACCCAGTTCAATGAACAGACGAAAGCAAGCACATCCAGAAGAAAATAAAAGATCTTATGAAGCGCCAGCACATCAAGCCATAACTCAACAAAATTTGCCTTATGTTTTTCAATTTGGATTGTATTTTATATTTAGAGCAGATATTGTGGAAAGTCTAACTACTTCTAGTTAAGAGAATTTTTTGTATAAATACATAGATCTTACATATTTTCCAGGCTTCTTCTGGCTGAATGTAAAACATAGAACTTATCGAATATTAATACAAAAGAACACAGAGATTTTAAGTCTCCTTCAATTTGAGTCATGTGTTTTCCCTCTCTTTCCATTTCATCTTCATATTAGCTTCCTTCTGTACGTCTTCAAGATTGAATAATCACAATTTAGTAATACATCTATTGTCATATTAATACATCAGAAGTCCTTTCAGTGACGGTTTTTTCCTCTGTTCTTATTGTGAGTAAAAACAAAACCTCTGATATGTGTAAATTGTTGCATTCTTAATCATCTGTCAAGGGCACATCTTCATTTTTTCTACTACGGCAAATGAGTGTAATTCATACCTTGTTTTATTTTAACAGTTTTGTCAATAATTTCTACATCACTTAAATTAGATTTATGGCTCAGCTAACGCAACACTGCCTCTATATTATATTATCATAAATTTCACTTAAAGTTACATCTTAGAAGCACTATAAAAACACACACATCGCACAAGACCCTGCCATTGAATTGGCCAGCCCACACAATGTCAACGCAAAATAAGTAGACAGTCATTAAAGCCATTAAAGCCCGCCTCGTCAACCTTACCATTTCGACATTTTCATATTAGAATTAGAAGCTCAAACTATGATATTGTAGAGAAATCCCTATTATTAAGAACCCCTTACATTAAATGCTGAGGAATATGGCATTTCATGTCGCATGTGCTAACAAAAATTCGATAAAACCAGTGAAGGAAATCTCAGTCAAAAAATATATCAACTTACCTCATGCCAAATCTCTCGAACTGTTGAATAGAGAAATTTTGGGTATGCTATGGGGATCAACGGTTCCCACTCTCTTTCAAGATCAACGACTCATGGTTACTTCGGGGCTCCATACCTCTGCATTTATTCCCAATTCAACTCGACAGAGACTACGATGCGATGCAACACTTGTTTTATATAGAAAGATTGAAGTTTCCATTCTTGAAATATCTAGATAATTCATGTTTTCAAAATATGAAAATTAATTGGATAGTTTTGATTTTCAAGATATAATTCATT
>JZKD02S2076808.1:775037-802446 GCA_000966675.3 Picea glauca | reverse complement strand
ATATTTTGTATCTTTGTTAGCCCTTTTGTTTTGGAGTTGTATGTTATCCCCAATTCACATTTTTTTGCAATTTATGTATGTAATATCGGTTTTTATTTTTATTTTTTATTATTATCTGTACTTCATTTTTTTTAATTTAATTTTTCTATATTTCCTAACACATTCTTGGATTACCCTTATTTCTTCTTTGATTTCATTTCAACATTATGAAGAGACATAATTATGTTTTGTTCAATACATTCAATGCATGGTAACAAAGAAAATAATCGATTGTTATATAAATCAAATTGCAACATTATGAAGAGACATAATCATGTTTTGTTCAATACATTTATGCATTGTAACAAAGAACATAATCAATTGTTAATAAATCAATGCAAAATAGTTTATAAACTATACTCTAAAATCAAAATCAATGTAGTGTAAAGGAGGAACCTAATAAATGTACACTTAAATTAATACACTAAAAGAAGGAATATAAAAACATGATGCTTAAATTGTTACATTGTAAAATGTATCATATTAATATAGATGTTTAAATCAGTGCAATCTAACAATCAACATAATAACTCTATATTATAATCAATGCTCCTAAAGAGATGTTCAAATTAATGTTTTTGAAAAGGATCGTATCAATTTGATGTTGAACTCAATCCAAAAATAAAGGGTAAAATTTCATATCCATAAATAAAGGTTGTGAGTAAGTTGAGACTCCAACATTTGTAATCTACAATATCTCCATTACATCCACGATTAGGGTTAAAGAGGCTCCAATGTTTTCTTAGATACTCACAACCATAACACTCTCTGCACTTATATTTACAATATGACTAGTAATTGGACAAGTGAATCTATGTTAAAGTAAAAATCTATATAACTATACAATGAGTCATTAAATTATGTCTCTTGCCATTTTCTAATTATAGATTTTATATTTTAATTTTATTCATAACATATCTCTCACTTCTCAATATGATATATATCATATAAGTATAGATTTTCTATACTAAACATATAAGTTCAATTATATGATGAACATAAACCAATTGATTTATATGACATTTAAGAAGAATCATTTGCTATACTTGTTGGTAGCTTTCCACTTTACTAACATTAAACCAAAGATGATTTTAAGGATGGAAATTTATTTTAAAATGTAGAATTCTTGGCGAATCTTACTAATCCTTCATATGCCAACTATAAATGTTTGGCGACATTTTTGTAAAAATATTCAAATTTCTATGGATTTTATATAGTTTGTATAAAATTTTGGCGATTTTTAAGTTAAAATAATTTTATCCTATAGAATCTGGGCGAATCATTTTTGGGGACAAACCATGGAAAATTAGTCCATGAGCGAAATTTAGCCCCTAAAATCATCCCTGCATTAAACTCTTTGCTAGAATTATCCTTTAAAGGATGTGAATTGGCCTCTCAACCTAAAGAGCTTTAGTTCGMTTATTTATTTATAACACCTACATGACAATCATTCTCTCTCTATATGAATAAATTGATTGCTTTAAATAACATATGTAAAAAGAAMAATTCCCAAGAAAATTAAMTAMAATGAATTATATCTTGAAAATCAAAACTATCCAATTAATTTTCATATTTTGAAAACATGAATTATCTAGATATTTCAAGAATGGAAACTTCAATCTTTCTATATAAAACAAGTGTTGCATCGCATCGTAGTCTCTGTCGAGTTGAATTGGGAATAAATGCAGAGGTATGGAGCCCCGAAGTAACCATGAGTCGTTGATCTTGAAAGAGAGTGGGAACCGTTGATCCCCATAGCATACCCAAAATTTCTCTATTCAACAGTTCGAGAGATTTGGCATGAGGTAAGTTGATATATTTTTTGACTGAGATTTCCTTCACTGGTTTTATCGAATTTTTGTTAGCACATGCGACATGAAATGCCATATTCCTCAGCATTTAATGTAAGGGGTTCTTAATAATAGGGATTTCTCTACAATATCATAGTTTGAGCTTCTAATTCTAATATGAAAATGTCGAAATGGTAAGGTTGACGAGGCGGGCTTTAATGGCTTTAATGACTGTCTACTTATTTTGCGTTGACATTGTGTGGGCTGGCCAATTCAATGGCAGGGTCTTGTGCGATGTGTGTGTTTTTATAGTGCTTCTAAGATGTAACTTTAAGTGAAATTTATGATAATATAATATAGAGGCAGTGTTGCGTTAGCTGAGCCATAAATCTAATTTAAGTGATGTAGAAATTATTGACAAAACTGTTAAAATAAAACAAGGTATGAATTACACTCATTTGCCGTAGTAGAAAAAATGAAGATGTGCCCTTGACAGATGATTAAGAATGCAACAATTTACACATATCAGAGGTTTTGTTTTTACTCACAATAAGAACAGAGGAAAAAACCGTCACTGAAAGGACTTCTGATGTATTAATATGACAATAGATGTATTACTAAATTGTGATTATTCAATCTTGAAGACGTACAGAAGGAAGCTAATATGAAGATGAAATGGAAAGAGAGGGAAAACACATGACTCAAATTGAAGGAGACTTAAAATCTCTGTGTTCTTTTGTATTAATATTCGATAAGTTCTATGTTTTACATTCAGCCAGAAGAAGCCTGGAAAATATGTAAGATCTATGTATTTATACAAAAAATTCTCTTAACTAGAAGTAGTTAGACTTTCCACAATATCTGCTCTAAATATAAAATACAATCCAAATTGAAAAACATAAGGCAAATTTTGTTGAGTTATGGCTTGATGTGCTGGCGCTTCATAAGATCTTTTATTTTCTTCTGGATGTGCTTGCTTTCGTCTGTTCATTGAACTGGGTACACATTTCCATCAATGCTATGACAAATCTCGAAGGTTCAATGTTCTCATTCAACTCGAAGGAAAATACCTTCTTGTGTACTAGTGGTAGCTTCTCCTGGATCTTCATTACTGCCTGGGCTGTAATTTGGTGTTAAAAACTAGGTTTTACCAACATCTCGTTGATCTTGAGCAAATCAATTTGGTTCATATGTTGGATGAGAGATTGTATACTTTCCTTATTCTTTTTGGAGCTTTCTTTATTATTTTCTGTTGATTTTCTCGAGTGTCTCAGAGATATCATTATCTTTGAATTGAACCAATTCTGTCTCTACAATAGATAGGGTATTCAGACAAGCCTCCTTTACCTCCCCAACAAGCTTCTTTCTTTTTTCTAGGTTCGTCTCCCAAAATTTCAAGGCCATTTCACCTTTCACCTGTTCATATTCTGAAAAAGGGGCGAGACCAAGAATATTGGCTTTCTGCCTGCATACAATAAATTCCTGAAATTTGGATCTGGCCATACATACATCGTTTTATTTCTCATAAATACTTTTCAGAGAATTATTTATTGCCTTATAGTATTTCTGAATAATATCCATTTTTTGATATAGATCATGTTGGAAAACTTCCAACTTTTCATTAATTTCAGATGTTTGTTTTTGGAATGCAGTGTTATTTGTCTTTGTCTTTTTGAGTGAAGCTATTCTTCTCTGCAACTATTGTATTGAGCTTTCTCGTTTAGTAATCATGGAATTACTAATCTGTAAATTCTGGAGACTCATCTCCAGTTTTTCTTGTCGCTGTTTCATCTGCTGTTGATAAGCCAACTTTCTTTGCTCTATGTCATAATTCATTTTTCTCCTGATAACATGTTCTGTGCTTTGCATTTTATTATGCAACCGTTCAACCAAAAGAGACTTTTCTTGCATTTTCTTTGTAATATTCCCCACTGACCTTTGGTTTGCAATGGAAAATGCTCTTAGTGAACTCACAACCTCTTTGGCAAATTCAAGGTCATTTTTTTCATGTCCATCATATACTATTCTATGTCTCTTGGTGGTCACTCCGTCCTTCTGGTGAGATTATTTTTTGATGATAGATTTCCTTTTCTTATTGAAAAATAAACGTGATTGGGGAATCTCTTCATGCAATATGGGAGTGATTTCGTCTACATGGATGATTTTGGAACTGAGAACCTCAAAACTGGTTGATAAAGGAGTTACCGAGGGAATAGGGGAAATAAGTGCAGTAGAATTTCTTGGACCAGTAACACTGGGAGTAATAGTGGTAGTAACTGGTGATGAAAGGGGAGAAGCATGACCATGTTTCATGAAGGCTTCAAGGGAAGCTAATAACTATTGATCATTTAGGCCTGACATTGATGCTTTTATATGTTTAAATAATACATTTGTATTGTTCAATACTTCTTCAATTTTGTCCTTAGTGGAGCTATTTGGCTCGGGTTCTGTGGATGTAGTTTCATGTGAAGATGGAATGGGCTTTGACTCTCCTTGAAAAATCTTGGGCAAGATGTTCCTTCTGTGCTTTTGAAAGCTGAGGAAACTAGCCTGTTGGTCTGGAGGCAGAGTCTGAACTCTATTTTCGACTTCTTCATAGGATCTAGCTCCTCGAAAAACATTGTCATAAGGAGAGTCTTCGTGTATATATATTTTCATGTTAAATTGGGCCAAATGATTCTCTACCATCCTATGAGGATCATGTCTTTTGAATTCAATGTCAACTAATTTGACATCTTCAAAGGCTGCAACCTCAACTTTTGAATGACCAAAATCTAACAATGTAAGCATGACAACATGTATGGGAAAAGTTCACCATACCTTTTTCTGAGCCACTTTCAAGTCTTTGGAGATTCCTCCTACCACTGTTTGGTATGCCACTTCTCTGCAGACTAGCCTATCAGGCAAGAATTTTGGAAGGGCACGGGGAGAAATGAAGCAGCCAAACACTCTGATGTAAGAGAAGTTATGTTCAATGTGTCAATATGAAATTGTGCTCAAGTTCCTCATAATGTGTTCTGAAATACTGGGCGGAGGGTGACCATAGATAGCTACATGAATTGGTACCACTACATTGTGACAGATCTCATAAAATAAATCTTTAGCATTTTCTTCCCATAGTTTGGAGTGGTAGAAATGTATAGGCTCGTAACTAGCTGGGGTCTAGCTCTAGTTCATCAGGGGAAATAGAGTCATGAAGAAAATGACATCCATGATGCAGGAAGACATGTAAAAAAGAGCATGTTTCCCTATTGATTTCAATGATTTGTACTTGAAAACTTCCCTAGCTAGGTTATTCGACAACATTTTTGCCGAGTTGAAGGTATAGCCTTCGACCACTTCATTGATTATAGACACCCATTCAACTGTGAAATGTGCAGGGTTTTTCCCTCCAAATAACCGACAGAGCATCATGGCAATGTATAAAATGTGAGCATATAAATATGTTGTGGAATATATACCATGAGCGTCGAATTTAAACTTGGCTGGATTTCCCCACCAGGTCTTGATTATGTCATGACCAGTTCTGCCATATTGAGTGCATTATATCAATTCAAAATCCAGAATAAATGTTGCATTATATGTGTATTTGGGTGCGGAAGATAGTTTATAAATTACTTGTACATCCTCCGGACGAAAGGAGCCAACGTAGGTGTTCTGGTAACTGATAATGCTTCTGGTTTGAATGTCAACATGGGCCAAAGCCCAACTTATCATGTCATTGTAGGGTATTATCTTTGGTTGAGAAACAATCTTGTGAAGTTGAGACTGAGCTACCAGCCTCAACTTGGTTGAGAATGACTCGTCATCTTCTTCCACTGAATCGTCTAAACAAAGAAGAATCTCATGTTCCAAGATATCGTAGACCTGTTTCCAAGACTTGATGGCGTCTGTAATTCGGGAAGTGGTGTCCGAGAGAATATGTGTGTTTGGGTTGGAATCATTTGTTGATGCATCTTGTTTCGTCCCTGGTTTACGTGGCACCATAAGCCTCAGAGAAATGAAATTAACCTTACTGTGATAAGAGAAGTATGTAAGCTCTCAATTACTGAATGAAAAAAATCTAATTGCAAATGGTAGAATGACTTGAGATTCGAAATGTGTTTATTCATAAGGTCTATCAATCTTCGTATTGATCTACTCACAAGGTGATTATTAAAAATCTATGGAATTTATTAACTGGCGATCGCGATATTTACCCAAATCTTTAACTTTAGCTAGTTATAAATGTCATTAATACTTTGGTGGTTCGACGTTCGCAGGTTTTGAATGTAAGACGATAAAAATCTCTGGAAGGCGGAACTGCGGGAAAAACTAATCACTAACTAATCACTTTTATGTTTTAATTAATCATACTTTAAAAAACCTTTAGCCTTAAGTACTTCGAAACTTTGGTATTCAGGGGTTTTGAATGAAGGATGATAGAAATCTTCTGAAGGTGGAATTACTAGAGTAAACATTTGAACCATTATAGGTATTTCAGGGCTTCAGAACCCCGAAGCTCCGGGAGTTCATTTGCTTAAATGTGCAGCTTGTACTTCGACACTTTGGCATTTGGGAGTTTTGGATGTAGCACAACATAAATCTGCCGAAGGCCGAATTTGCAGAGTGATTAGTTAATAGTTAATAATGATTAATTAAAATTGCTAAATATTTTATTAGATTTTTGAAACATTTTTATTTGTTATGACATCAAATGCTTCGACACTTTGATAGTTTGGCGGTCCTGAAATCATTATTTGTTTTATTTTCAAAGGACAATCTCCCAGAGTGACGTAACAATGATGACGCCATTTTTAGTGACATGTCAAGAAATATGGTCAACATGTTTCACCTGAAAATGTGCGAATAAGCTGACACAAATGTTTAAAACAAGTGTGAGGTGCTAGCCCAAGAAAACATTTAATGACACGTGTCCTATAACTCATCTATAGACCATTTTAAATATTATTGCAACGAACTGTCTTCGGGACTTCGAAGCTTCATAGATTCAGGGTTTTTGTTGTTTAGATGCCTTGAAATTCCCGAAGTGCGAAGTCCCGAAGTGACCGTTGAAGGTTTTCTTTTAAAATTCGGGCATGTTTATAATCCAGATAACACGAGAGCCGTTTGATCAAATTTAATACAACTCATCAACGAATTATATTGTAAGCGCCTTATTAATACATAGAAATCATGGATTTATTTAACTGAAAAGAAATTCCCTAAGATTTTTTGGTGAAACTTTATTTTTAAGAGGTAAAAACAAAAGATTTTAAAATTCTAAAGTGTTCTAACAACTTCAATTATATTACAAGATGAAGAAGATATTCTAAGATTGGGCACTCGGAGTGTCATCCTTAGACATATCAGTCAACTATTCATTTAGGTTACAAATAATCATTTTTACAAGCTGAGGTCCAAATGTGGAAATGGTGATGGAAGATGCTTTGGAAAACCCAAAGTCCAGCATAAAACTAACACCTATATGTGGCTTCAGATCAAAGGGACCTACACATTTGGAGTTTCAAAACCGCGTAGGTTTTAAGTACAAATGACAACTTACGAAGCCCCAAATAGTCGAAGCTCCATAGATCCGAATGCTTGAAGTTCCACATCACTTCGAGCCTGTACCACTCCGGGAGTTTTCAATCCAGAACAGGCCAAAATCGTCGAACGTCGAAGAGAGGGAGTCAATAAATCCCGAGATACTTAATGATAAGATACATTAATCTTTGGTTAACTAGAAATAAACATGGTTAATGAGTCTGGGCTCGTACCACTCCAAGAGTTATACAAACTCTGCATACAGAAACTCCCGAAGGGCGAAGTGCGAGAGGCACGTGGTACTCATCCGTGAAGGACACATGGCATCAATCAGTAAAGACATGTGACATCATGTGACGCGAGGCCGCCACATCACTCCGGGCCCCTACTACTCCGGGAGTTATACAAGCTCCGAATTCAGAAACCTTCGAATCCCTAAGTACCAGAGAGACGTGGCATCAATCTGTCGCCGATACATGGCACCAAAATTTCGCAAACAAGTGGAGTCCATCAGTCAGGACACGTGGTTGTTATCTAGATAATAACACGTGGCACTCATTTCAAGCATATTATGGGTTCGTCATTTGTATTGTTTCAAGTGACACGTGGAACATATTCTTTATGTGACAGGTCGGACTTTTGAACCCAAATAGCCGAAGTGTCGCAGATCCGAATGCCGGAAGTGCCACGTCACTTTGGGCCTGTACCATTCCGAGATTTTTCAGTCTAGAACAGGCCGAAATCGCCGAACGTCGAAGATCCAAAGTCAATAACTCCCAATATACTTAATGATAAGATACATTAATCTTGCGTTAATTAGAAATAAACATGGTTAATGACTCCGGGCCTGTATCACTCCGAGATTTATACAAACTCTGCATACATAAATTCCCGAAGGGTGAAGTGCCAAAGGCACGTGGTACTCATCCACGAAGGACACGTGGCATCCATCAGTAAAGACACATGACATCATGTGATGCGAGGCCGCCACATCACTCTGGGGCCGTACTACTCCATGAGCTATACAAGCTCCGCATTCATAAACGTCTTAAGACCTAAGTACCATAGAGATGTGGCATCAATCCGTTGCCAACACGTGGCATCAAACTGTCGCAAACACGTGGTGTCCATCAGTTTGGAGACGTGGCTCTCATCTAGATCATGACACGTCACTCCATAAGTTTTTCCATCCACAACAAACACATTTCTCTCAAAGCCCAAAGCCCCGAATAGCTGGAGTCTCGGACTCTCGAATTAGTTAATGATAATATTATATTAATCTCGGGTTAACAAGTAAATAGCCTTGGTTAATGAGTTCGGATATAGACCATGACACATGGTATTCATTTGAAACATATTTTGGGTTCAACATTTGTACTATTTCAAGTGACACATGGCACATATTATTTCGGTGACATGTCAGCCTTTGACGTCAGGACACTACATCATTGCGAAAGAATGTCACTCCGATAATTTTTTCATCCAGAAAAAACACATTTCTACCGAAGCCTGGAGCCCTGAAGACTCGGAGTTAGTTATATTAATCTCAGGTTAACAAGCAAATAACCTTGGTTAATGAGTTTGAAAGTTCCGTCTTCCGGAGGATATGTATGCTATGCGCTCTGCAGTTCCCGAAGTCCCGAACTCCGAAGTGAGGAGAGGCTGCGACGTCACTGCGGGAGAAAGTCACTTTGGGAGATATTCATGTTCTGTGTTCAAAAAATCTTGAGCTCTAAGAAATTTATGCCATTGCTAAATATGGTTAGGGGAGTTCTAAAATTGGCAGGCTGCCAAAAATTTAGGAGGGACGCTAAACTCACAAGGTCGCCTAGATCGCACATTGCAAAGTGATCATCGTCTGACATTCATTTCAGAAATAAAAGGTGCCCAAGCGTTAATATTGCTTTTATTTTCTTAATAACATTCCGTAATTTTTTCCTACTATGAGTAGTGCAACAGATAGCTACTAAAAAAACACAAATATTCCCATCACTTGTAACTTGACATGTTGTTGGAGTCTGACTTGCCATCTTGGAAATTTCCCTTCCTATGTTGTAGGTTTTATCTCTTTAATCTATTTATGGAATTCATTTTTAATGATCTTTGTAAAGTTCCAAGTGACTTTTATCCCAAGTAAGTAATATCCATTTCATTCTATTAGATAGACTGTCTGGCTTGTTTGTTTGTATATGTGTTAGGATAAATAAAGTTATACGTGGTGCCAAAAAAACCCATATAATTTTCTTGGAAAATGTGTTTAGTGTCAAATATTCTTTGATATTCTTGTGTGACCTTTGTGTTTACTAGTTTTTTCTATTTATCAACACACACCTAATATGATCATTTATTTTCATGAGTCTTCAACTCATTGAGGTTAATTTAAACTGTGTTAGAACAAGGTGTTGAGAGAGAGGAAGATGCCCTTTTCCTGAAATTTTTGTTCATGACTAGCAAGCACATTTTGCAAAGGTTGATCTGCATTTGCGCTCTAGGAAGAGGATCTGTCAGATGAAAATTCAGTATAGTACAACCTGAAATATTTGTAACATGTTTATCCAGTTGATTGTTTTTGGCAACGATAATTTTTTTTGAAGGTTTTTGTTTCTGTAGATATTCTTGAAGATGTATTTACAAGTGCCATTGATCTTTGGCATTGGTAGTTAATTGTGGGTTATAATTTTCACTTGTTTCCAAATCATCATTTTCTAGTCCAATATTTTATCCACATACTCGTTTTGTATTATGTTTGTATCATTAAAAAGGGTGTGAGCAACTGCAAATACAAACTATAACTTGATTTTTGGTTGTAACTATGTATAGTTAATTGACATGCCTTATTGATGTTTGACCTTTGTAGATAAGAACAGGTTAGCATATTTTTTCATTCTTATTGTGATAATTCCTTAAAAGAACTTAAATAAGCAACAATTTTTTCCAATTCAATACTCACACAAGTTTTTTTTATGATCCCATAATATTCACGTTTGTCTATTCGATAATAGGGGGGTCGATTTGGTAGATCGAACTATCAGTCACTTCGGGTGACTGGGGTGCGTCTGGGGTACCTGTGAGAACAACTAATGCTTTGATGAAGATTTCTTTTTATTGCAACCTATGAGAGTAATTGTGTTTTTGATACATTGTTTAATGCATTAAAATATTATTTTAAGTATTAAACTTCTTGCAGTATATTATTCATTGAATGGTTTACTGTTTCCCTCCGTTTTTACCTCTATTATGTCACTTGTTTGTCATTAGTGCAACAATAGCCAAGGATATCCCTCATCCATATCATCTTGCCAATCTCACCATGCTCTTGTCTTGGTGAACCAACCCTCTCACTGATCAACAAATTGAAAAGAGCGAGTATTCCAAACTTGTTGTGGCCTAGCTGTTCCCTTTAGCAGTCAGGTGTAGAATTTAGGACCAACAATAACTATGAATTCCTTTAGACAAATCCATAGGAACTTCAATCAAAGAATAGAGAAATTGAGTCATACTTATAGTTTCTAGGATGTGTTTTCATAAGAGAAGCATCGAAAAGCTACAGAGAAATCAATGGAGGGTTGTTGAAATAAACTTATTATATTGTCAACTTGAGCGTAAGTATAACAACGACAAACTTGAATTTTAATTTTTTGTGGTTGATAGCATATTCACATTTGACTTCACCTAGCATATATCATTTTTTTTTCAAAATATTTCCAAAGAAGAATTTTGGTAATTTCATTAATCAAGTAAAAATGGTTAAATTAACTACATATTACATTTTCTCCACAGAGCCTATATTAAAAGGCAAGGCAGGTCTTGTATATTCCTTAATATCATAGAAAAACTACTAAGATCCTGAATCTATTATCCAGTCATAATCCAAAACCCAGACCCATGAGAACCTTGAAATACAATACCAAAGCACATGATCAAAACTATGGAAAACACAACACAGGAACAAATCAACAAAGATTGGGCACTGTATCCCATCTATAACCAAATTATCAAATATGCACCAAGAAATTCGCCGATTACTATATTACTATGAACCAATATCACTATGAACATTTCCTTCTGATATTACTATGAACCAAGATCGCATTGACTTGACAATGTTCTAACATTACTAGTTCTGGAAAAGACTGTCAGTGTTTAACTTAATCTATGAATCTTTACCTATGTTCTTGTCGCTGTGTTGATGTTTGTGATGATTGACTACTCATGCCCATGTCACTTGTCCAACTTTCTCCGATGAAAACATGTGTACATCGAACATGACAATAGCTAAACATGCATATGCATTGTATATTGTCCATAATTGATATGGATGTACATTAAGCACATGCACTGTGTTTGATTTACTATCACTGTTGGTATACCTTTTGGAAGATTGTACTTCAACTTCCTTTGTTGTGGTACATAATACTTCATCCTCTTGTTCAATTAGTCTGGTTTTTTTCAATGTAGTAATGCAGAGAATACAATGGTCATGAAGGTAAGTTTCTATGTAGGAGCACATGTAAAAAGATTAAATACGATTTTATTTATTTCAATGTAGCAACACAAAAAATACAATTGACATGAAGACAAGTTAATATGTAGGAAGATATGTAGTATCTACATAAAACAAATGAGGTGCAAAGTAGTAGAATAAATATACACACAATAAATGAAATACAAAGCAATGGAGTATGTAATAAGGGTAGAAGCATGCACTTTCATATGTCTTCTTCTACATTTATGGTTAAGAGTCCTTCGTCTTGCCCAATTATTCTGTTTGTTTCAATGTGGGAATGTACAAAATACAATGAACATGAATGTAAGTTGGTATGTAAGGAAAAACAAGCAATATGTACATATAGTAAATGAGAATCAAAGGAATAGAGTAACATATAGAGTTAGAAGCATGCACCTTTTTTTTTTTTCTTGGTCCATGTTTGTGGTTATATAGAATACATTTTGTCCAAAATCTATTACAAACTAGAAAATATTAAGAAGTTGGATGATCCTAGCTGAATAATTTGGTTTTGTGCAATAAAGTATCCAGATATGCTTTGCGACATGGAAATATGATTTTGTAATATGCTTGATGTATATTTCATAATTCAAGTACAATACAAATTGTATCGTGATCAGACCGGTATGTGTCTAAGATAAAGATGGTGTATTGTGAAATGATAACATTTGACCATACATGGTCAATACATGTGTTTTATACATGGTTTATCTTGTCCAAAAGAAAGAGGAGATTGTAATTGCACATGTAGTTTTCCAATTCTTTTGTTCTGGCATTATTTTGTAGCATGTCAACATTGAAGTCTCCTAGAATGATAATGGTTTCTTTCAGATGTAAATGCTGTAATGCATTTGAAACAACATTCAGTATGTTGGACAATGTTGCATGTGGAGCAACATAGAGATTCAATATTGCAATTTATGATTCATGGAAGAATACTCTTGCTAGTGCCATCTCAACATTTTTTTGTTCGAAATGCATATGCTCCAAAATTGTTACATGTTTTTTCACTAATATCATCACTCTATGTGTAATGTAACTTGATATGAAATTGTGATTTGGAAATTGTTTGTTTTGCATGCATAATGTCATGTATGTTTCTTGCAAACACATAATATCAAATTGCATTGTGTCATAGTCATTGAGTATATCATTCATATGTGCATATAGGTTGTGCGTGTTAAGTGAGAGAACTGATACAGATGAGTTTGTTTGTATGGATTCGTAATCATATTGTAGATTCCATTTTTCACTAGTTCGAAGGCGTTGCATCTCAGTATCGACTTTATGCTTGACTTTGAAGTTATCTTTTGTAAGAGAGCTTAGCAAATACAAGGAGTCTATGCTTCTGACACGAGATAGAGCTATGTATACAAGTCCATGTATTCGTATTCCAGCAGGGTCGAACACAACACTATCAAGTGTTATACCTTGTGATCTGTGTATTGTACATGCACATGCAAGTTTAATTGGAAACTCTTTTCAAATCTTTAGTTGACCTGTCTTTGTCGATGTTGATATTGGTTTTGATATTCGTAATATAGGTGTCAAATCACGCGAAGTGTCTGAATTATATAGATAAGCTAACTTGTTTGCTTGTCAGTGGCCAATATGCGGGTCATGGAACTTAATCCAGAAGACATTAACTTTTTCTGTTTTGGTATAAGCTTTGAGTATTCCATTTGCACCATTCACCAAGCCATCCTGTGAATCATAGTTGCAGGCATATATTTCAACTAGCATGTCTAATTTCAGGACAAATTGCAAAGGCAAAGTGGTTGTATGTTGATGACATAGTACATTTCCATGGTTGTATTATTCAAGGTCAATTGAATTGATGATGATATCATTGCCAGGAATGAGCGATAGCATGTACTTGTTATGCATTGAAACATCCTTATTCTTGTAGAATAGGTAAGGGAAGGTTGGGTCTGCCAGTGTAGGTCACATGCAACTTGAATTGATATATGTTAAGTCATCACATGTTTGGTTGTTTGTCCACATTCTATTCAGAATTGCAATAAATGTTTCATTTTTCTGGCGCATTGTAGTATGTAATTCAAATCATTTTATGTTGTCTTTCCAAAAGTCATGTGTCACTGTTTTCATATTGACTGTAGGTTGTTCAAATATCATAGAATCTTGTATGGGTTGCACTTGATAAAGATCCCCACATAATATCATATCAATGTCCCCAAATTATTTGGTGTGCACATGTTTTATGTTTCTTAGTCGATTGTCAATTGAATATAAGAAGCGACTTCCAATCAAGGATGCCTCATCTATGAAGAAAAGTTATAGTTCGTCATAAATCTTAGACAAGGTATCCAACATTTGCTTGCTGAGTGGAAGAAAGTGTGACTTGTTAAAAGGAATTAACAATGCGGAGTGGATTGTTGTTCCACCTACATTATATGAAACTTTTCTTGTATATGCAACTATTAGTCCCTTTGGTTTCATAGGGTCACTCGAATTGTTTGAATCATAGATTTGTATAAGCATTTGGAATAGTTCTTTCGATGTGAATGTCTTGCATGTTCCTGCCTCGCCTGTAAGGAACAAGTGCACATGAGGGTGCATGTTTAAGCATTTTTTCACTGCAACGTCCTTTAGGATTGCTTGCTGTTCTCAATTCTACAGTCGTCTAACTCCGTAGTATTCTTCATTTTCGATAAAGAAAGGATGATTTGTGACTTTAAACCGAAGATTGATACGTTTTTCAATGGCGGATGCTCGAGGAAAAGACAAATATTCTTGCAAGTCACAGGACTCACAAAGAGTTCTAGTTGTTTTATGCTTTGTTAATGTCTCATCAACATTGTCAGGGTTTTCTAGTTCATCAAGTACACTTTCTAAATCACCCCATGTTGGGTTGACATTGTATATAAATCTAGCCTCATTGGTTTGTAATGTAGTCTCATAAGCAGTGTATGCATCTTCCCATGTAGGGAATTTATGTTTTAATGTGTTTTCATTTTGATCAAATGGAACGTACAACAATAGTTTCTCTCTACATAAGTTTTCATAGTCGATGTGTTTGTTGTATTTGACAAAGTGCACATTACAATTGATTTTTTTCTTTTTGATATGGGTGTACCATTTTTTTGTAATGTGATACGAATTCTACAAGGCAGATATGCTTAATAGGAGGTGAACGATGGAGGTAGTAATCAATAATAGAGCGACATATGATGTCCTCTGAATTATCAGGTTCTTGTTTTAGCAAATATGGTGGTTTAAGCACGAATGTGCGTGTGTCAAGTGGAGATGTGTTTATGAAGACACATTTCCTTGAACTACAGTTTAGAGGTAGGGAAAATGCGATGTGGAATGCTTGTTGAGTAGTCATTTGTTGAAGATTAAGTAATGTATTTCCAAGTGTATGTATCATTTGCATAACATCAATTTGACTTTTTTCATGTTCTCTGTGTATTCTTCTGAATGCACTTGTCATAGATTTGTCAACCTTTGTCATGTACGAGGTACAATATGATGTTGGAGCATATGTGTTGAGGACATATTGTGCATCTGTATTTGCATTCCACATAATTGAGTATTTGGCATGTCCTTGGAGAAACTGTTGTTCCAAATATGTGAAAGTTTTCGTTTAAGGAAAATTATTGGTTGTTTAAGTGTAGATTGTATCACTTGGATATACTCAGTTTTTGTTAGATTTACTTCTGCCAGGAAGTCTTCGAAGCTCATTAAGTCATCAAAGTCTCATTTTTCTAGAAATGTGAAAAAAGATTTTGATTTTTCAATGAGAACATTGTCCTCTAAACTAATTGGTTCTATGATTCTTGTTGTTCTCATTGTAGGCACAAGGAATTTGTATCTGCAATCAATGAGAACATTGTCCTCTAAACTAATTGGTTCTATGATTCTTGTTGTTCTCATTGGCGGAACAAGGAATTTGTATCTGCAATGTGAATTCTTTCGTTTGGTACAACTTCTTGTATGGTAATGTCTATGAAATTTGGCAAGTTCTGGATCCAAATGGTCTGTGTTGCATGTTATGTATTTGTCCAAAAACTGTTCGATTTGTGAGTTGTTGTCATTTCCATAGACCGGTGCACCCTCTATCCATAACAGTGCATGGCCATGTTCACTCCCTCTATTTTTGAACTCAATCACAAAATAATAGTTCGATATTTTCCCGAAGAACGTTTCATCATGACATATCAATTTCCTCAAAGCATTTACTCTATGTCTATAGTAACGAGTACATGTCACTGGGTATTTTATTATGAGGTAGTCAATGCCATCATTTTACAATGTCCCAATTTGTTTTTTCCTTTTCCTCTTCCTATATAATGCAGACACCGTAGCCACCAACAGACTCCAGTGATGCTATGCACTTGTAAATGTGATGAAAAACATTGGAGGTCCCAATTGGGGAGCTCTGCTCAACCATCCGACCTCCTCAAATCATTCATATGATGTATTTATAATGAAAACAATAGTTGCTATCTTCTCTTGTATGTCCTGTTCCTTCTGTCAGAAGGAAAAATTGATCAGTATGGGCGTGCACGAGAAACTGTCCTCTGTGGTACTTCGGGATGACAACTTTCTCTCTCCTCGGACAGATCCTCCATGCTTCCATTTAAGGGGGGTAGTCGACAGTTCAACCACCGGTCCTTCTTTCATTAACTGATTTCTTCTTGCGATCAGGATGTGGAAAAACTCCCCTCTACGGTGCTTTGGGCTGACAATTTTCTGTCTCCTCGGCCAAACCCTCAATGCTTCCATTTAAGGGGGTAGTTGATTGTTCTCTTTCCTCTGGTGATAGACTGGTCGCGGTCTGCTAATTCTTTTTTTCTCCTTGTGATGCTCCTTTGATGAATTGGCTTAATGCCCAGTTTATGTTGCCACACGTTGATCTCGGATTCGACCCCATATAAGCACGTGATTGCAGAGGCTGCCAAGGGTGGTTTGGGTCCACACCGCTTCGGCCCCTACAATCCACTACCAAATGCCACATATCTCTTTAGATATACTATGGTTTCAATTGCCGGACCGCTCTAGAATTTTATCGTTTGAGCATGTTCCGTCCACGCAATGAAGTGTGGCCGTCGATCTGCTGCAAATCCGTGATCTTGGAAACCCTCCTATTTTAGTGCCCCCGCTAAAATTTATCCATCTGCCAACTCCATAACCCTTTTAGACCATGCTTAGAGATGGAGCCAATTTTGGCACTTGGGAGCTTTGAATGCTGAGCAAGAATACCTCTCGGAGGATGATCTCCTGAATATGACATGGTGGCCTGACACTATATAATGTCATAGCTAGTGATGGATGAGCGCCATGTGTCTTCGACACATCAACACTTCGGGCTTTGAAATGTTTGGATGGAAATATCTCGAAGTCACTTTCTCCCGGTTGACGTGGCAACCTCTCATTAACTTCGAGACTTCGGGCCTTCCGGTGATACTTCTGCAAAGATCAATGATTCTTGTTGATTTGAGATCAACGGTCCACAATTACTTCGATATTTCAGGCTTCAAGAGTTTTCTTCTGTTTGATCACGCAATCCTCTGAAGTGTCGTATCTCTGAAGTGATAGATATTCCTCCACGTGTCCTCTTGTTTTGGATGACCAAGATTCACTTCGAGAATTCGAGCTTCGAGCTTTTTCAATGCATAGCTCTTACAATCCTCTAGAGCACTGTATTTCTAGAGTGAGAGATTTGGCACCGCGTGTCCTCTTTTTTTGGATGGCCAAGATTCACTTTGGGAGTTCGGGCTTCAGGCCTTTTCAATGCATAGCTCTTACAATCCTTCGGAGTGTCGTATTTTTGAAGTGAGAGATCTGGCGCCGCATGTCCTCGTTGATGGACGGTCCAAATGATCTCTGGGCTTTGGGATTTCGGGAGTCCTTTACTCACTCAACTTCTTCTTGCTTCCTCCCAGAGTATGAGATGGCCTGCCACGTGTCTCTTGCTTGAAGATCAACGATCTTGAGTGATTGTGGGCTCACAACTTGCATAAAAGTTAACTTCCTTCATGATCCAGGCAATGTGAAGATGATCATTCGTAGCTGGATTGATATGCACCGTTGATCTATTGATTTAGCAAGATCAACGATCCTGAGCGATTTTGGGCTCACAAACTTATATAAACTTTAATTTTCTTCCCAATCCCCGGAATGCCTCCCCACCATCGATATCTCTCCAATGAGATCTGAGGGTCATGACTTATTATTTGCTTGATATGACGGTTGATATAAACTGTACATGGGATCTCTGCCGTTGAAAATTGAGCTTGTCTTCTCGCTTGTATTCCAAACTTGAAATGGATGGCTCTGAACGCTGCATTTCTCTCGTGGATTTTTCCTGTGCAAACAAAGGACTTGTCCGGCCTGCAAAAAACTACATATGACTCATGAAAAATTCATGTGATAACATTGGCTCCACAGGGGATGGCATGCTCCCTGTGAGATACCAAGAAAAAACAACTTCAGTGTCTTATCCTATGGCTATGGGGTCACTTAATTAAATAGAAAAAAAAAATGATATTTACAATGAATGGAAAGCCAGTTATGGCTTAAGAAAAATATTTTTTTAGAAAGCGCCCATTGATAGGGCCACCAAATACTTTAGAATCCTCCAAGTTCTGCAATTTATAAGTGTTATTTGAAAATACCTCAGAAATATTGAATGAACCAATCCACAAGGCTTCAAATTTACAATGTTTGCCTTTGTCTTGCTTGGGTGCATCCCACTTGAGCACTATATCTCCCAGCTAGAAATATTCTTTGCTTACCTTCTTGTCAAAATCTTGCTTGATCTAGTTGCTTCCTAGTCTACTGTACTTCTACCAATTTTTGTATGCTCTTGACCATATCATCAGGTTGTCCTTGGTACTCCTAGAGGAATTTTTCCACATGCATGGCAAACTGAGTAGGAAAGATAGCCTCAAACCCATATACAAGTTGAAAAGGGGAAACACTAAGTGACCTCTTTGTTGTATCTCTATCAGCCCATAAGGAAAATTTTAGCTTTGAGTCCCATGTTTTCTTATTGTCTTCTAACAATTTCTTGATGATCTTTATGAGGCTCTTGTTAGAGGACTCTGCCAAACCATTTCCTCGGGGGTAGTAAGGAGTAGAATGTACTAATGTAATCCCATACTGTTCACATAACTTGATCAATGGTTCAACTTTGAAGGAGGCAACATTGTTAGTAACAATCCTTCTTGGACAACCAAATCTTAACATGATATCCTCAAGAAAACTAATGATTACCTTGTGGGAGGCATTCCTTGTAGGAATGGATTCTATCCACTTGGTAAAGTAATCGGTGGAAGTCAAAATCCACCTATGCTGACCACTTGAAGATGAATTGATTTCCCCAATGAAGTCAAGACCCCATTGTTGAAAAGGTCCAGAAGCCACCACATGCTTCAAAGGCAAATATTTGAGCTACTGCTTTCCATAAAACTTTTGGCATTTGAAACAAGCTCTAATCTTTTCACAAACATCAGTAAAAAGGCTAGGCCAGAAATACCCAACTCTGAGGATCTTATAGGCCGTGGTTCTCCAAAAATGATGGCCTCCACATAAGCTGTCATGAAAGTTAGTCATGGCCCTTTGAGCTTCTTGTGGATCTAAACATCTCAAAATAACTCCCAGAGGATATTTCCAATACAAGATATGATCAATGAGACAATATTTGATTGATTTAAGCTTCAAATCTCTCACCTTGTTCTTGTCCAAACCATCAGGGGGATGCAACTTCTGTAGAAAATATATGGCGTCTTTATACCAAGTGCATTCTGCCAAATTTGGGTTGGCATGAGAGATTTTATCAACAAACTCAGCTTGCTGATTTTCGGAGTTTATGTTGATGAAATTAACCCCTAAAGATGTACAATTTGATTCAACCAGCAACCTGGCTAAGCATTGGACCTTCACTATTTTAGTGGGCTTCATTTCAAGGTCAATTCCAAAGTTTTAGGAATCCATTTGTTCCTTTTCCCATCTATGTCAGGCTGGATGAGTATTTGTTTCACTGAGGTTGAAGGGACATATGCAACAATATTTGAGTGCAAAAGATATATTCTAAAAGATTTGAGGGCTTTGAAAAAAGCATAAGCCTTCTTTTCCATGATATCATATCTCATTTCTTCATCCCTCAATGCTTTGTTGAAAAATGAAATAGGCTGCTCTAACCCCTCTGCATTTTTTTGCAGCAACATTGCAACCAATGTGTCAAATGAGGTGAAGGAAAATATCAAAAACTCCTTGGAATAGTTAGGGATTATGAGCACAGGTGTTTCAATTAAGGCCTTTTTAATCTAATCGAAATATTCTCGAGCCTCAATAGTCCATTTCACCTCATTTCCTTTCCTAATCATGGTTGTAATGTACTTCACTAATTCAACAAAGTTGGAGATGAACCTTCTTAGAAAATTGATTTTTCCCAGGAAAGACTAAACTTATTTTTTGGATCTAGGAAAAGATAACGTTCGGATGGCCTCTACTATGCTTGGATCAATTCTTACCCCTTCTATTGATACAATTTTCCCCAATAACTTACCTTCCTTCATAGCAAACATATATTTCTTAGGATTGAGAGAGACACCAAACTTTCTGCACTTCATGAAGACATTTTTCAAATGATGATAATGATCTTTATCAAATTTTGAGAACACTATAATGTCATCTAGATAGATGACTACAAACTTGTCCTTCTCCCCAATGAAGGCAATTCCCATTTCTCCCTGAAAGATCGCTTCTGCATTCGTCAATCCAAAGGGAATTTTAGCATACATGAATGTTCCCCAAGGAGTAGTAAAGGTTGTCTTCTCTCTATCTTCAGGCAAGACATAGATCTGATTATAGCCAAAAAATCCATCAATCATATATATCCTAGATGAACCAGTGACTTTCTACAAAATGTGCTCCATCTTTGGCAAGGGGTAATTATCTTTCTTGGAGCTTTTGTTCAAATTCATGAAATCAACACATAGTTTGATTTCCCCATTTTTCTTCCTCACAGGGACC
Source organism: Picea glauca (assembly GCA_000966675.3). Lineage (NCBI taxonomy): Eukaryota > Viridiplantae > Streptophyta > Pinopsida > Pinales > Pinaceae > Picea > Picea glauca. The sequence goes on along the minus strand of JZKD02S2076808.1, from coordinate 781,581 downwards.
AAGTTAGCCACCCACTTAGAGTCTCTCAAAGGAATGATGATTTTGGCATCTAACAACTTCTTCACTTCTTTTTCCATAATAGGCAACAACATGGGATTTATCTATCCGAGTTTCTTCCTAAAAGGCTTGGTCTCCTCTTTCAAAGAGATCTTATGTTTAATAATGTTTGTGTCATATGTTCTTATATATTCATATTTTCAGGAAAACACATCATCAAACTCCTTTAAAATCTTAACATACTCAACCCTTTGTTCTTTTGACAAGCTTCTAGATAACTTAACATACTTTGGATCCTCATCTGTACCTAAATTTCATTTAGTCATCTCAACATTTTCAGTTGAACCTTTAACCTTACATCAACATCATTTTTATCAAACAATCTCTCCAAGGGAACTAGCCCTTTTTGAATGTGGTTACTAGGCAATTGAGCAATATGATGGTCAACAATTTTATTCATAAAAATATCAACATGAGGGATTTTTTCAGTATCATGATCTTGATCAATATGTAAGTAGAAAACTCATCCACAGTCTCAAGAAATACTTTTATCTCAAGATCATCCTCAAACACCTTCCAATGTTTGACATTGTTAGGTATAGAGAGTCTATACTTCACTTCCACATCATAATTCAGCTTAGGTGGAAAAGGAATTCTGAAATTACTTTTTGAAACAACCAAGGAATCTGCCACAGTGTTCTCCTCTCTTGGAACAAATGAGATATTAAAAGCTAAGAAGAAACTATCAACAAGATCCCAAAATTCATTTATATAAGTCTTTAACCTGGGGTGTTTAAATTGAAACAAATTTTTAACTTGATGAACAATTAATTCAACATATCCAAACATTGATATCTCTTCAATCCTCATGTCTTTAACAACTCTCAAACCCAAAACAAAAGCCTCACATTCTGCCACATTGTTTGTAGTTTCAAATTCAAGCTTGTAGGACAAAGATATGATCTCTTGGGTAGGAGAAATAAAGATTACCCCAGCATCAACACCTTCCTTAGAAGATACCCCATCAAAAAATATCTTCCAAACAGAGTTATTAGGAGGAGGATCTTCACAAGAGGTGATGGACTACATTTTGATTTCAATAGGTGGTTGAGGAGCATCAATGAGCTATAATATACTGGATCCTAAATCAGTATCAAGTGCAAAAATAGGGTGGTTGGTATGATTTTCTTCATCAATGATGATCTAGGATAATTTTGCCTCCCTATAAATCCTTCTATGTTCTCCCCCAAACATAGGAATGGTGGCATATGAAAGGTCCATCTGCAAAGTCCCCCCTAGTCTTTTGATCCAATATCTTGAAAAGTGAATTCCAAACTTAGGGGGGACATCAACCGCCACAATATACATGACCACACTTTTCATTGGCAATTGGAACAGGGTAATAACCAAGTCTTTAATAACCCCAAGACACTTCACGTTCCTGGAATCAAATAAGTATAGGTCGTGGTAGGTTTTTGTAACTTCCAACCTGCTAGCACTATCTAATTTTCCCAAGGCTGTGGAGGTAGTCACAGAGATAAAATCAAAGCACTTGGAGTCCTGGATCTATCCCTCCAAGAAGCATAGAGGGCTCTCTTTGTCTGATATAGCTTTGTTTGCTGGGAATTTTAAGCTAGTTATAAGAGTACAAGGTTGTTTGATTGATTGATGGTTTGCTGGATGTTGGCTTTAGGTTTGGGCTTCGAAGATCAGATTTGCAAAGGTATAATGAGGCAATATAGGTACACATTTTAGCACTTTGGGTTTTTCATTGTGTATATGGGATATAGAGAAGGTTTCAACATGAGCACGGTCTCATGAATTCATTTATATCAGAAGAAAATGAACATAAATGTGAAGCTTCTCCAAAACAGAGCATTGAAGTAATGAATTATGTTTATCACTTAAGAAACCAATCACATGAAGCGTGGAAATGTAATGGAAAATCACAATACATTAAAACATAGGATCATAGAAGAACAAACACTACTAAAGCACATACCACATGAATCCCAAAATAGTAGTTGCAAATTCTGTCTATTAGTTCCAGTCAAGTTTTCTTATACAATGTTCTTCTCAGAGTGCAATTCCACAACATCCAACCTCTAATATATTTACATTAAAAAAATTTGTAAAAAATGTTCTCCCCTAGGCTCAGGAGGTCGAATTCAACAACCCGACCAAAAATAGAAACAAATCCCTGAAAATCTTGAACTGTCTGCCATGAAAGACGGGTCGAACTACTGAAAAAAGGGGTCAACCCAGACATTTTTATCTCCCAAAATATGACATATGTGTGAAAGATGAAATAGTTTATGGTATATGATTCTGTCCTGGGAAAAAACCTCTTTCATGTTTTCCAAATTCCTATCCAGTTCTCTGAAACAGCTCTCGCAAAATCATGACCAAAACAGAAAAAAATGGAATCCTGAAAAATAGGTCTCGGAGATGGCTTCAATTCTCTCAACTGCTGACACCTGTCTAAATTATGGGAGAGGTTATTGTTCTTCATCCCGGGACAAAAAAAAACCTCTCTCTAATTTTCAAAATTCATTCCTGTTTGTCTGGAATCTCTCTCGGAAGACGAAGTTTTGAACTGTGCCAAAAAACAGTTTTTATTTTTGGAAAGGCGGTTTTGGAGGAGGAAAGGTGGTTTTCGGACCCCCCTGGAGTGGTAAGTGGTATTGTGAGGGGGGGTTTGAGTTCACCATACAGTGACACATGTCCTGGGTGGTTTTGGATATCAGACCCCTTTTGGTTGGGTGACGTAAGGGGGGGTCTGTGTTATGGGGGAAATATGGGTGGGTAGAACTTAGGACATATTTTTAATTTTATTAATTTGTTTTACTTTTTTCTTTCTGTTTTTTTTTTTAATTTTGTTTTCCCGTTTTATTTATTATTATTTAATTTATTTTTTATTTGGTTTGTTTTATTTTTTAATTGTTATTTAATTTTTGTTATATTTTGTATTTAATATTTTGTGCTTTATTTAATATGATTTTTTATTTAATTGTTTTATATTATTGTTTTTTGTTTTTATTATATGTATTATTTTTCTTTATTTTATTTAGTTTTTAATTAATGTTTAATTCTAAAACACTAACCTAATTACTAACTTAAACAAACAAACTTAATTACTAATTAATTATTAATTAATTTATTATTAACAAGACTAACCTAATTTATTAATCTAACTACACTAATGTTAATTAATATTAACATTATTATGCTAATTAGCGTTAAAAAATGCCACTAACCATTTATTATTAACCTAATGTTTTTTATCCTAAGCTTGTTTATGCAGGAATGAGTGATGGGCGAGATGTAGCCAATGAGATAAATGGACAAGGGAGTGAGTGGCGTAGAGGTGGATGAAGGATCAGACGAAATGGATGGAGGGGGAAATGGAATCAACCAAGCCCAACAAACCAGATGTCTTCATCATGAGAGAAATACCAAACATATAGTTGTAGAAACAAATAACCTATGATTATAGGACCCCAACATAGGCTCCACCTGGGGATGGCAGCTCTTTTGAGAGGTGTCAAGAACCATAGAACTCTGAACACGTAGACCAGTACCTTATCCATTGGGCCATGGAGTCACTGCAACTACAATATTTGAAATGACTCAAAGTAAACTGAACACTTAAGTATACACTGTCAACTGCAAACTCTACAGGAAACCACACATTGCTTAAAAAGATGCTCAAATGACCGAGCTTATTCAAAATGATATCTATACTAATTGATCCACAACCTCCTCTTTCAAATGATACGATATTTCCAATAAAGCCAAGCAAGGAGATGGCCACTCACTGAAATTCTTCCCAAATTCTCTTTAAACAGACATAATGATATAAATGTTGGAAATCTAAAATGAAACTTAATTCCAAAACCTGTGCTGGTAAACAAAAGAAACTCCCCCTTTCCTAATACTTTCAATAGATTATCCAAAGGATCATGAAAAACATGACAAGTTACCTCTTGTTGACTTGGAGGGAACAAAAAGATTTCTTCTTTTAATGGTTCCAACATGCCAACATAAAAATATGCAAAAACATAATCAATTACCTTTGCTTGATGATCAACAAGAGGAAGGCTATGGTATTTCGGTTGCTGAAGACTATCTTCAAAAGACATGGATACAATATGTTCATCAATCTTGTCTAAGTACATCAGGTAAAATAATAACATGTTCTTGAAAATCTCCATTTGAGGCAACTACACAAATATCATCCAAGGAATCTAAAACAATTTTCTCTTCTTCATGGGATGAACATTGGGGGAATGAATGATGTGAAGAACAAACTGATCCATTCTCCTCATCCCCGTCTGGATCATTTGAAAACTGCTGGAAATATTCGTTAGGCTCAAAGGAACAAACCCGATGTACACTATTGTTGAAATAAATGGATGAAGCATTACTCTCTGAAGTGTCTATGCAAATAAATTTAGAATTTTTATCTCCATCAATGAATAAAGAACAAACAGAATGACCATCCTCATACATGTCTTGTTTATTAAAATAATGACTAGACTGCTGGAAATTATCATCTATTTCAGAGAATGTAAGATAACTATCATCATTAGGATTCTATTTAGTTTCACTGTCATCCAAGGTAGAATCCATGATCCTCTCATGGTGTTGAAAAGGGTTTTCATTGAAAGCCTCCAATAGTTCATCATCGATAAACTCTTCACCACCATAAACACTTTCCAGCTCTTGAATAAAATTCTCAAAGTGATCACAACAATCCTCAATTAAAAGCAAAGAAGGATAGGCCTCTCTATACTTCTAAAAATATATTGAGTGAAAATCCTTGAGAGAATAAATACAAGCACGAGGCAAGATTTCATACCAATAACGTGCTTTTCCTTCAAGAGAAGCCATGAACATATTTAAGAGACAATCTTCAGGAAATTGAAATTTCAGCTTGCATGCATGCATATGAAATCTCACCAGATGTATAGCATCATCATCACCATCTTCATGTTTAAACATAGGAAAAGTTCTTTGCCAATTTACCTTAGGCATTTGATTTGGAAATCCTAGAATGTGGTCTTGTTTTAAAGGAGCGTACCTTCTTGCAATGGATCCCATCTTGAACCAGTAGAGTCACCAGTGAATCTTTGTTTCTGGATTCTGCAGTCAATGGAATCGCTAGGTGAATGATACAACCTTCCCGTGATTGGCTTCTGTTCATCATCAGAAGTCAAATTGAAACCTGATATACTTTTCTGGAGAACCTGAAAGCTCGCTCCCCAGTATGGTCACCACTATGTTAGCACTCTGTAATTTGCCCAAGGTTGTGGAGGAAGTCATAGAGGTAACATCAAACCACTTGGAGTCTTGGATCTATCCCTCCAAGACTCAGAGAGGTCTCTCTCTGTTTGATATAACTTTGCTTGTTGGGAATTTTAGGCTGGTTATAATAGGACAAGGTTGTTTGATTGATTGATGGTTTGCTGGATGTTGGCTTTAGGTTTGGGCTTCGAAGATCAGATTTGAAAAGGTATAATGGGGCAAGATAGGCACACATTTTAGCACATTGGGTTTGTCATTGTGTATATGGGATATAGAGAAGGTTTCAAAATGAGCATGGTCTCATGAATTCATTTATATTAGAAGAAAATGAACATAAATGTGAAGCTTCTCCAAAACAGAGCATTGATGTAATGAATTTTGTTTATCACTTAAGAAACCAATCACATGAAGTGTGGGAATGTAATGAAAAATCACAATACATTCAAACATAGGATCACAAAAGAAAAAACACTGCTAAAGCACATACCACAAAAAATCCAAAATAGTAGCTGCAAATTCTGTTTATTAGTTCCAGCCAAGTTTTCTTATACAATGTTCTTCTCAAAGTTCAATTTCAAAACATACAACCTCTAACACATTTACATTACAACAATTTATAAAACAAATTCTCCCCCAGGCTTAGGAGGTCGAATTCAACAACTCGACCAAAAATAGAAACAAATCCCTGAAAATCTTGAACTGTCTGCCATGAAAGACGGGCCGAACTACTGAACAAAGGGGTCAACTCAAACATTTTTATCTCCAAAAATATGATATTTGTGTGAAAAATAAAAGAGGTTATTGTATATGAGTCTGTCCTGGGAAAAAACCTCTTTCATTGTTTCCAAATTCATCTCCATCTCTTCGAAACAGCTCCCACTAAATCATGACCAAAACAGGAAAAAATGGAAGCTTGAAAAATAGGGCTCAGAGATGGTTTTGATTATCCTAACTGCTAACACCTGTGTAAATTATGGGACAGGTTATTATTATTCATCCCGTTATAAACAAATATTCTTTCTGATTTTCAAAATTCAATCCCATTTTTCCGAAATCTTTCTCGGAAGACGAAGTGTTGAACTGTGCCAAAAAACGGTTTTTTATTTTTGGGAAGACCGTTTTGGAGGAGGAAAGGTGGTTTTCAGACTCCCTGGAGTCGTAAGTGGTATTGGGAGGGGGAGGGTCCGAGTTCACCATACGATGACACATGTACTGGGTGGTTTTGGATATCAGACCCCTT
>JZKD02S2076808.1:762789-774978 GCA_000966675.3 Picea glauca | reverse complement strand
AGATATAGTTTTAATTTTATCAATTTGTTTTATTTTTTTTATTTTTGTTTTTTTAATTTTGTTTTTCCGTTTTATTTATTATTTGTTTAATTATTATTTAATTTATGTTTTATTTTTTAATTGTTATATTTACTTTTTAATTAATGTTTAATTCTAAAACACTAACCTAATTACTAACTTAATTACTAATTATTAATTAATTAATAATTAATTTATTATTAACAAGACTAACCTAGTTTATTGATATAACTACACTAATTTAATTAATATTAACATTATTATGCTAATTAGCGTTAAAAAATGTCAGTAACCATTTATTATTAACTTAATGTTTTTTATCCTAAGCTTGTTTATGCAAGGATGAGTGGTGGGCCAGATGTAGCCAATGGGATAAATGGACAAGGGAGTGAGTGGCGCAGAGGTGGATGAAGGATTAGGCAAAATGGATGGAGGGGGAAATGGAATCAACATAGCCCATCAAACCATATGTCTTCATCATGAGAGCAATGCCAAACATATAGTTGCAGAAACAAATAACCTATGATTATAGGACCCCAACACAACCCAAGCTCATCCATGACAGTTTTAGGCATGAGGTTATGAGATGCCCCTGAGTCCATCAAGCAGTTGTGCAACACTTTATCATGAATGTTTAATGATGTGTATAAAGGGGGGGAAGAGTCATCTCTATCCTCTACTAAAGGTCCTAGGACGACAACTGGTTTTTCATCTTGAAGGTTGATTGGATTTGTGGAATTAGAGAAAGGCTCGAGCTGCAACATTTTAGAAAGATAGCTTTTGAATTCCTTTTTCTTAATCAACTCCAAAAAAGGTACAGGGATTTTAATTTTTTGAATCTCACTCTCAAAGCTAAAAGAGGATGGTGACTTCAGAATCTCCTTAACTTTTGGGGTAGGGCTCTTAGCCAATTCCTGGGGGTTTTGTGCATCTTTTTCTTTGCTTCCAACTGCCACAGCCTTAGCATAATTTTTTGTTTTAGTGGGATGACCAGAAGTGTCAATCTTCCCATATTTATTTTTGGACCTTAGGTTGTATTTTATTGGATTTCCATTTGTTTTTTCCCCTTTACCCAATTTATTTAAATGATTATCCATGAGAGACTCTTCATATGCAAATTGGGTTAAATGAGGAGATGAAGAGGTTTCACCAAGACAATGGATTTCAAGATCAGTCTCTTGTTCTGATCCAGATTTTATGAGCGGAACTAAATGAATACAGATTATTAACAGATGCTTAACACATAATAACATAGATACAATAAAACCAATTTTCTATTCAGTAAGGAAATAAGATGAAACTGTAAAATGCAGCGGAAAACAAGCTTGCTAGAATGGTGGCGGCTGATCTCTAAGAAGAGATGTGACGAATGCGTTCATTCGCAAGAAGATGGTTACAATGAGGCTCTGAAGGAATTTTATAATAAACAGGAATGTCCAAAAACCTAGACATCCAAAAACCTAACCCTAGGAGATGAAGCGCCAAAATTCATGTGGGCCCCGTTTGGGTAAGTCAGTACATCAACTTCCCGGGGTCATAACTTTTGCATACGATCTCCGTTTGAAACACTCAATACCTCGTTAGAAATATCTATCCGAGGAATACAACTTTGATGTGAGAAACATCGAAGGAAATACTATGTCACTCCCCGTTTTCCCAAAAAACGTCGTTTAGGGCCTCAAAACGACTCCAGAAGTTTAGGACCTAAAAACTGCTAAAAATAGTAAATTATAAAAATTGCTAGAAAATTGTTTTGAGACAGTTGGAAAAGGTGGGTAGCCACCGATATCCACCTGGATCAATCCTCCCACATGAAGCAATGGTCTCCATTGCATTGAGTTCCCCCATCAGATGAGGACATTTCTACTGAATTTGGCCTCGAGTGAGCCACTTGCCTTGGTGCAGGAGTTGCCCTGCTCTGACGACTTGATAAAGATGGATCCTTTGATGTTGAGTGCCCTTGATCTGTGTGCCCACAATATGATCACTGGATTCCTGTTGTATGTATTTGGGGTTGAGCTTTGTTGATGTCATTTGTTTTGCTACTTCTGAGGTGTCCAATAATGGTGGGAAATAAGGCCGAAGGAGATCCATGTTGAACATTGGGTGTAGGCCAAGGAAAAGAGGAATGTTGAGATCAAAATAATTATCCACCACAGCCTTGGTGATGGTGTAAGGCCCATAACAGAGTGGGCAAAGCTTCCGATGGGGTCCTGTAAGGCATTCTTTATGTAAGTGCAACCAAACTTTGTCGCCCACCTGAAACTTGTGTGGCACCCGATGTTGGTCATGAGGATGCTTGTAATTGTCATTGGACTTCTATAGGATATCCTGAACCTGTTGGTGAATGTGATGGATCCTCTCAATGAACCGGGTGGATTTTTCAGCTTCATTTGGAGCGGGAGATGATTCGGTCAAGGTGACCGCAAGGGGAAGTGCAACATCTATGGGACCCAAAATTTGGAATCCCACCCCACCTGAAAGGGGTTGTGGCTGGTTGAGCTATGCGGGGATCGGTTATATATATGTTGGACATAGGGAAGGTTCGCATACCATGTGCGAGGGGGCTTGGAATTATACATGCATAGGATATGCACAATCATTCGATTTACGACCTCGGTTTGGCCATCTTTCTAGGGGTGGAAGGCTGTGGATTTGGTGAGCTTGGTGTCCAGCAGTGACCAGAGGCTTGACCAAAATGTGATGAGAAATCAACTATCCTAATCTGAGACAATGGTTTGTGGGATTCAAAAATGTACCCAGATTTGTTCAAAGAAGAGCTTGGCACTGGCGTCTGCTGTGATGCTCTTCTTGCAGGCAACCAGGATTTCCATCTTAGAAAAGCTATCAACAATCATAAAAACACAGTCATTTCCCTGCTTGGTGGATGGGAGGCCCAACATGTAGTCCATTGAGATGGATTCCCATGGCCTACCAGGAGTAGGGAGAGGGTTGTATAGGCCCTATTTCTTAGTAGTTGGTTTGGCAATAACGAAGGCAGTGCAGGACCTAATATACTTGCTGACCTCCTGTCGAAGTTTAGGCCAGTAGAAATGTTTCTGTAGCATCACCACTGTCTTTTTGACGCTGAAGTGTCCTGCCACCCGATTGTAGTGGGATTCCCAGATCAGCTTCGCTTGCTTTCTTGATGGAACATAAATATGGCCTAGATGACACAACAACCCATCCTGAAGATGGAATTTATCGACAACTGTGTTTTCACCCAACATTTGGTAGGTGGTGGTGAAGTCCGGGTCTGTCTAATATAGTTGGGGCCATCCATAGGTCTCATGGCTGCAAGAGTCTAGCACCGTGGTCAATACTGCGATTGGTGGTTTGCTGAGGCAATCAACGACATGGTTGGTGCTTCCTATTTTATACTTGATGTGGAGGTGGAATTTCTACAAGTATGTGGACCACTTTTGATGGTGGTCATTCTGTAATTTTCCTTATGTCTGCATGAACTGCAGTGGCTTATGATCAGTGTGGATGACTGTCTCCTTCCCAAGAATGTAATGTCTCCACTGGCCGCAGGATTTCACAATGGAGTAAATTTATTTGTCGTAAGTAGGGTACTTACAGACAACATATGATAGTGTATCACTATGATAGGCCACGGGGTGGCCGTGCTGAGTGAGAACGATGCCCACAACATAGTCTGAAGCATATGTCTCGATCTCAAAAGGCTACTGCAGGTATGGTAGTGAAATTACTGGGGATGAGCACAAGCGCTGCTTCAAATCATCGAACACTTGTTGTTGGGACTGGCCCCTCACAAATTTCACCTTACCACCACCCTTGGTTATTTGTTTGAGGGCCCATGCAATATGGGAGAATCCCAACACGAACCTGCAGTAGAAATTGGCAAGGCCGAAAAAGCTCCGAAGCTCAGTGAGTGTGGTTGGGGCTGGCCAGTCAAGGATGACTTGGATCTTGGTTGGATCCACATGTATGCCATGCTGATCAATGATGTATCCGAGGTAATGGACCCTGTCCATTCAAAAGGAGCATTTTTCCAAGTTGGCGTATAGCTTGTGCTGCTAGAGGGTGTGCAAAACCTGCTGAATATACTGAAAGTGTTCTGCCCAATTCTTGCTGTAAATGAGAATTTCATCCATATACACCACTACAAAAGTATTGGTGAATGGTCGCAGGATATTTTCCATCATCCTCATGAAAGTGGTTGGAGCATTTTTCAAACCAAAGGGCATGACCAACCATTCAAAAAGGCCTTCCTTTGACTTGAAGGCAATCTTCCATACATCTGTCTATTCTATCGGGACCTGGTGGTAGCCAGACTTCAGATAAATCTTACTGAAGTATTTGGCTCCCATGAGTTGATCAAGGAGGTCGTCGATTTAGGGAATTGGGTACCGGTTTCTAACTGTGATTTTATTCAAAGCCCGATAATCAATGCAGAGTTGCCAGGTTCCATCTTTCTTCTATACCAGCACGATTGGGCTCCCGCAAGGTGATGAACTGGGATGGATGTGCCCCTTGTGGAGAAGTTCTTGGATTTGTTGCTTGATCTCCTCATTCTCTAACAGAGAGTGATGATAGACTGGCCCATTGGGTAGTGGTGCGCTAGGGGTCAGATCGATGGGGTTCTTGACCTGACCGTGCAGAGGTACCCCAGTATGTGAGGAGAAGATATTTGAGTATTCTTCCATGAACTTATCTACTCGCTTCTGCTGTGTGGAGAGGTCAGCCACAGAGACCCTAGATGTGGTTGTGATATTTTGTTCATTCTGAGAGAGAATCACGAAGAATAAAAACTTCCCCGTTTGAGAGATGAACTTCCTACATTGATTATAAGAGATCAAGGAAATATCACTAGGTGGGATTGCCTAGGGTATCCTGTAAAATTTCCTGTTCAAAGTAATAATAACACTACAAGGCCTAGACTCATATACAACATGAATTTTCCATAAATAAATTTGGCCCAAAATAAAATCAAAAACTTCGAGAGGAGCAACATTACACAATACCTAGTCTTTGAAGGTCTTGATGCCGCATGAAAGTCGACATTGTTGGCTGACATGAAGATCACTTCCTTGGCGGAGCCATCCAATGGTGTAGGATTGTGGGTGCAATGTTGTCGGTAGGGCCAACCTCTTGATGACCTCTGTTGATATGAGGTTATTCTGGCTACCGATATCAACGATGAAGTGTTGTGGGGTGCCTTTTACCCACATCTGTGAATGGAAGAGGCACTCTCCTTCTTATGGCTTGTTTGGTTCACCAGGCTGGAGCTTGGTGGTAGCAACGGTGGAACTGGGTTCCATGTCAATGATATTTCTTCCCCTTTTTGATTTCGACTCAGACTCAGAACCCACATCTGATTTAGAGGCTTTCACTTCGGCCACCAATGACTTCTTTGAGAGGCAGTTAGTAGTGTTATGCCAAGGGATCTTATGGAAGTCACACCACTTCCCAATATCTTTCTTTGTCTTTCTGGTGTCTTTCTTTTCTTTTGGCTTGGACTGGTTGTCCTGATACTGTCCATATTTTCTCTGTCCTTTGTTCTGTGGGTTGGGGTCGCCCTTTCCTAGATTTTGTTGTGAGGGGTTCCTAGGCCCTAATTGCCACGTCTTTTGTTTGAGCTTCTGCTCAATTTTGATGACATATCGGTAGGCCACGCCCAAGGATGAGATGTCAAGAAATTCAATTTAGCTCTGGATGTATCTATGCATATGCACCATATGTCACTTTGAATCTTTGATACCTATCTTGGTGCGCAAGGTATGGAAGATATTTGTGAACTCTAACACTGCTTGGTCTCTTTCTTGCCGCAATGTGGTCCATTTGGTATACAAGTCGTCATAACTTCCGATAGGGTAGTATTATTCCTTAATAGAATCCCTAAAGGATTCCTAGGTGGTTGTGACTACAAATAATGAGGGTTCCTCTATTTCCTTTTGCTCATAGAAAGTTTCCCACCAATATTTGACATGGGGAACGAATTTGAGGAGCACAAAACTAATATTTTCTCTATTCGAAAAGTTATGGATAGAAAAATACCCTTATATTAGATTAAGTCACTTGTCTAAAACGTCTTCGTCTATTTGACCTTCAAATATAGGAATATAGAAGTTGATTTGTACCTTGAAGGGGGCGGTGCCTTCGCTCGAAGAAGATGCGTCGCCTGTTGGTAGCCGCCAAAGGATTTGCACGAAACTATCCATCATCTTGTTACTTTGTTGCGTGAGGGATTTCTCAAGAAAAATTTGAAAGAATCTCCTGTCTTGTCATCTTTCTTTTCTCCTGCCATGAGAGGTTACTTGGGCGTGCAAGAGCTTTTTTCCTCAAGAGAAACAAGATCGAGACCCAATTCTCTGTACTCCGACCTCGTTGGGGACATGCATTAAGACGACAAGGAGAAAACCACTCTGATACCACTGATCTGGATTTTATGAGCATAACGAAATGACTACAGATTATTAACAGATTCTTAACACAGAATAACAGAGATACAGTAAAACTGGTTTTCTATTCAGTAAGGAAATAAGATGAAACAATAAAATGTAGTGGAAAACAAGCTTGCCGGAATGGTGGTGGCTTATCTCTGAGAAGAGATGTGATGGTTGCGCTCATTCACAAGAAGATGGTTACAATAAGGCTATGAAGACGTTTTACAATAAACAGGAATATCAAAAACACTAGACATCCAAAAACCTAACCCTAGGAGATGAAGGGCTAAAAGTCATGTGGGCCTCGTTTGGGTAAGTCAGTACACCAACTTCCCGGGGTCGTAACGTTTTCATACGATCTCCGTTTGACACACTCAGTACCTTGTTAGAAATATCTATCAGAGGACTACAAATTTTATGTGAGAAACATCGAAGGAACTTTCATGTTGGTCCCCGGTTTCCCAAAAAATGTCATTTAGGGCCTCAAAACGACTCCAGAAGTTCAGAACCCGAAAAACTACTAAAAATAGCAAATTATCAAAATAGACAGAATTGTTTTTTGAGCCAGTTGGAAAAGGTGGGTGGCCACCGATATCCATCTGGATCACCTTTCTCTCCTTATTCATCAACAACAAGGTTGTTTTGGAGAGGGGCTTGAATTTTTTTATCATCCCTATCCCTATTTATTTGATCTCTTGGGAGGACCTGAGGGGCATTATTTGGTCTTCTGAAATTACCTCTATTATCAACATTCTGTGTGTTCCTATAATTCTTTCTTCCTTCAAGTTTCAACTTCTCCATTTCAGCGGAGAGTGATTTTACCAATTTTTTAAGTTCATCAACTTGAGGGTGGACAACAGGGGATTTTGAGGTTGAAGCTTCCATCCAACCTTTCCTTCTATCTCTATCAGACTTTCCCCTAAGTTTGTCAGCTGCCAATATGTTAGATTCTACTTCCAAAACTGCATCTTGCATATGAGCTAGAGAGGTAGATCTTCTTTCTCTCAACAAGAGGAAAAACTCAGGGTCAAAAGCACTGTCATATGTAATCTTGGAAGAGGTTTATGTAGGCTTTATTTCAGTGGGAATCTTGTTGTAAATTCTATTAAATATTTTTGAGAAATCTGAAACATATTCCGCCTCTTTCCTCTTAAGTGAGCCAAATTCTATAATATAATAAAGGAAATCCTTTTTATTCCCCCAATGCCTCAAGAAAACATCATCCAAAGCTTCAATCCCAACAATAGATCCAAGAGTCAAACCCCTAAACCATTTTCTAACTTCACCATCAAGGCTATGTACAAATAACCTCATCCATACATCTTCATTATCAATGCTAATATTACCTGCATAACTATAAAAAGATGCAAGGTGTTCCTCTACAGTTATGTCTTCCTCCCCTATGAACTTGGGCATGTACTTAAGGTACTCTCCAACTGGGAGAGAATTCACAAGATGAGGTAAAATAAGAGAGGCATATCTAGCAGCCACTATGTCATCCATCCTATTTCTAGGAATATTAGCACCTGCCATTGGGTTGTGAGCTGCAGGATAAGGAGGGGAAGATGGAGCTTTGAAAGATACAAATGCACCTTGGACTTTTGGAGAAAGAGGAAGCGTTTGAGTCTTAGAGGAAGATGGTATACGATTTGAGGGAAAAGAGGTTTCCTCTTCTTGAGTCACAACAACTTTGATAGGAGGACGAGTAGGAAAGACCAAAGTAGGAAAATATTTAAGATTCTCAATCCTGAACCAACTTACAACATCAGGAGAAGCAAGGGTTTCAAAATTTAACTCTTTCAATTTCGGGCTAAAAGAAGAGTATTCAACCAGAAAATTTTCAAAATCCAAACTTTTAGAAACTTGAGCAGAAGATAAAAGAGGAGGATTGGATATGGCTAGTAGAGTTTTAAGAGTAGAGTCATGTAAAATACCAGGAGTACTTGGTAAAATAGTATAATATCCTTCTTGAGAAGCCTTTCCTTTCTTGATAATGTTATCTACATCAACTTCATGTGTTTCCAAAGGCAAATGTGGGGTAGACCTCGTGTGTTTGCCTTTGGGAGCCACAACTAAAATAGTGGAGTTTCCAAGCGCAAGATGCAATATTTAATATATTGAATTCCGATGCACCTTTAGAATTAGTATTGTTTTGTTGTTCAATCCCACGGAAATATCTTCAATTCGTTCCCTGACAATAGTGCCAAGAATGTTAGCACTGAGAGTCACCCTCAGATTGAAAGAGGATAAGCCCAGTACCCATCAAAAGGTTTGTGAATGTAAATTTATGATGAAAGGTCAGATGGACAAAACTCAACATAAGAATGCTTTAACACACAAATCTCGACTAGAATGCATAAGAAAATGAGGTTTTGATTAACTCAAATTAGTGGTTTAAGGACAAAGGTGAATAGAAGGAAGACTTATTGAGGAAGGTGGGTAAGTCTACTATAAGCATCAGGCCTTCAAGTAGCTAGGTGAATAAAAAATCAGTCACAAGAACCTCTTGAAACTAAAGTTTAAAACACTAAAAAACATTCATAGCAACATTATAATCAAACATCCATTATAACACAACCACAACATCTCATATGGATCATCCAATCAAGAGCATTTCAGAGCAAGAGGAAATAAGATGATGAAAGGAAACTGAAATGTCTCAATTCCCATACATAACCAAAGAATAGATCCACTTAGTCAAAATATTACAAAAGGGAGCTCTACTCAACCATCTGACCTACTCAAATCATTCATCTAATGTATTTATAATCAAGACAGTAGATGGTGTCTTCTCTTGTCTGTTTTGTTCCTTCTGGCAGAAGGAAACTTTGATTAGTATGGACGTGCAGGAGAAAATGCTCTTTGTGGTAATTCGGGCTGACAACTTTCTGTCTCCTCGGCTAGACCCTCCATGCTTCCATTTAAGGGGGGTAGCCGAAATTTCAACCACCAATCCTTCTTTCATTAACTTATTTCTTCTTGGGATCAAAATGTGGAAAAATTGCCCTTTGTGGTACTCCGGGCTGAAAGTTTTGTCTCCTCGTTCAGACCCTCAATGCTTCCATTTAAGAGGGTAGTTGATTGTTCTCTTTACTCTGGTGATAGATTGGTCACAGTCTGGTAACACTTTTCTTATCCTTGTGACGCTCCTTTGATGAATTGGCTTAACACCCAGTTTATGTTTCCACACGTTGATCTCAGAATGGACCCCATATAAGCACGTGATTGCGGAAGCTTCCAAGGGAGGTTTGGGTTCACACCGCTTCATCCCCCACAATCCACCACCAACTTCCACGTAGATATTTATATATACCATGGTTTCGGTTGTGGGACCACTCTAGAATTTTATTGTTCGAGCATGTTCTGTTCCCACATTGAAGTGTGGCCATCAATCTGCTACAAATCTGCGAGCTGGGAAACCCTGCTATTTTAGTGCTCCCGCTAAAATTTATCCATCTACCAAATCTAGAACCCTTTTAGACCATGCTTAGATATGGATCCAATTTTAGTGCTTGGGAGATTTGAATGCTGAGTAGGTATACCTCCTGGAGGATGATCTCTCGAATTTGATGTGGTGGCCTGAAGATATATAATGTCACAACTAGTGATGGATGAGTGCCATGTGTCTTCGACACTTCGGGCTTCAATATGTTTTGATGGAAATCTATCGAATTCACTTTATCCCAGTTGACATGGTAGCCTCTCGTTAACTTCGAGACTTCAAGCCTTTCGGTGATATTTCCACAAATATTGTAACACCCTGTTTCCCCCAGTTTGTAAAAATAACTGGACTGGCCAAGAACTATGGCAAACTCATAAATGTGAATATGTGATGTAAATGGACCTTGAGGAAAAGGTCAATAAATGTGAATAACATTATGAATTTTATTGAAGGATTGCTGAGAGGGGATGTGCAAGAAAGGAGACCACGATGGCGGTGGAAGGCACCTGGAAAGGTGGCGTTAACTTCCACTGAGAATGAATACCGTATTTGGACTCCACTGGCCTGGAGAACCAAAAGCGGCTCGCTGGCCCTGAATTAAATGCCTCGCAGACTGGTAGGTAGATGGCTCCTCAGGAATTAATGAGGGATGGGGAGGTGAACCGCCCATCCGTAGAGCCATCATGACTGTCCAGTGCGAGGGTAATCGCGCCACACTCAACCTCGCAAGAGGATAAGGCGTGGGGTAGAAGTGATTGGGGGGAGACGCGAGGGGAGAACATTGGCATTATGCAGAGTGAGTGATAGCAGAGAGGAAGGAGATTAACCTTCGCTCTTGGTCACCGGTAGACAGAAACGTAGTCTCATAGCATCGTGGTCTCAGCTCGGAGGTGGCTAGTGGTAAATCCACTGGGAGTCGCTGAGCCTATGGTTGGGTGGAAACGAGCACCCCTCTCAGCAATTGCTTGACCCCTGATGTTATTTCTGATAAGTGTTTTTCCTCTGGCATCTTGAAATATATATATATATGTTTATTTTGATAATTATGTGCATAAGCCGTGAAACTGTGAATGATTTCATTATAAGAATGACTGTACGGTGTTTTGATCAGAACCAGTAGTTGTATATCTATATGGAAATATTTTGTATGGTTTATGTCCTCATGAATTCGTTATTTGTGTGTGTCCTGATCTAATTCAGAATTCACGTCTGGTTCTCAGGGGGGGGGGAACGACCTCCTTATATACCTCAGGTAGTACCCTGAGTAAATCTCCCCATAGAAATACCTTCCTTGAAAAGCCCATCAAGAACCAGGAAGGCGGCTGTGAAGGCGTAAATCCTTAGTAACCCTTCATAAGGAGGAACGATTCTCTTGAAAACTTAGAAGACAACGTAAGGATGAAGTAACAAATCGACGGATGAGATTCCGTCGGGAGATCTGTGGTCACTCATGACTGTCATATCGGAGGAAGAAGCTGGAAAGTTAAGTACTTTAACCCTGATAGGTATTAATCAACAGACGAGATTTCGTTGGGGAATCTGCGGTCACCCACGACCGTTAGATTAGTAGGAGAAAGTAGGGCGTTAAATTCCTTACCACTTTGTTTTCCTGTGCCTTCGTGGGTAGCGAAGAGTTTAGGACCATAGATTCCCAAGGTTCATGAGAGTATCTGGACCGTGGATCTTTTCCATGCCCAGGGAGTCGTGGAAGAATGCACGGGTAGGAACCAATATGAGCCGTCGGATCTTGACTGAAAAACCCGACAGCCGTTGGATCTGTCCAGAGTTACTCGAGGGTTAAGACTCCAGTGTATAGGGGAAAAAACCCCCGGAATAGATCTAAGCCATCCGATTAATAGAGGCCACGTGTCGTAAGATCTCCCATTTTGGGAAATCGGGAATCGTGGAATCGGGATTCCTGTTGACAAGAGATCGGGATTTTCCATGGTGAAAACCCTGGGATAGATCTGAGCCGTCCGATTAACGGAGGCCACGTGTCGTAAGATCTCCCATTTCGGGAAATTGGGAATTGCGGAATTGGGATTCCTGTTGACAAGAGATCGAGATTTTTCCACGGTGAAAACCCCGGGATAGATCTGAGCCGTCCGATTAACGGAGGCCACGAGTCATGGGATCTCCCATTTCGGGAAACTGGGAATGGTGAGATCGAGAGTCCTGGCGACCAGGGGTTGGGACTTTCCTTGGTGGTGTTACAGGTATGAAATAACTGAGGGGGGGGGGTGAATCAGTTATTGTAAATTATTAACAATCTCTCTCAATTTTAACTTCGAATCATTAATCTTAGTGGCAGTAAGTCTT
>JZKD02S2076808.1:745385-762779 GCA_000966675.3 Picea glauca | reverse complement strand
GATCCTATGCATGGTGCTTAAGCCTCCAAATCCTATATAATGAGGGATTTCCATGGAGAAAGGATAGAAAGGAAGATTAGAGGTATCAAACTTATTATCTTGGAGGAAGCTTTTGGATATCAAACTTATGATATTGGGAGAATCATGCAAGGGATGGATGAGGAGGAGTTGGAGAGGCTGCTGCAACTGCATCTACAGATTGTAAGTGTCTTTTTAATGTTCTCATTAATATATGATTGGCCTATTTCCTTCTAGTTTATGTATCTTTACATATGCTTGTCTACTATATATGAATGTTTTTAATCTAGTATTCTAGAGTAGGAGTTTCCTTGTGTCTCTTTGTTGTCTGTGGTTTGCAGGTATCAAGCTGTGCGAACGAGTTTGGAGATGAAGCTCAAAATGGACTAGCAAGGATAAACACTGGAAATAGATGCATCACACCCTTTCCCATTCTCTCTCTTTTCAACTAGTTAAGAAAATATCAAAGGGATGATAGTGTCCATTTGCATCTTTCTGTCTCGGTATTAGGGGTCTAGAATCTGAGGGAAGAACCACCTGTCTGCAGGAGGATTTTTATTTAACAGAAATTGGCGAATCCATTGGGGAAGGACATTGATTTTTATTTCCTTGGATTGTATCTGCCTTGTACCCACTTTTATATCATTTTTGTTTTTGTTTCTAATCTATTTCCTTTCTCCCCTCTTCATTGACAATTTCACAAAATTCTAGGAATTCTGAGTGATTTTTTTTGAGTTTTAAGCCTATGTTCTGAGTTTTTGGGAAGGGTAGCGCTCCCCTGGAGTGTATATCAGAGAGTTGATATGTAATCAATGCTCCCCTGTAGTGTATATCATATCTCTACAACGCTTAGTTCCCTTGAAAATAGGAGCGTTGATCTCCTTTTTGATGATTTTTTCCCTTTTCTGCTAAGTTTTTCCTAGTCTATCTTGCAGAGATTCTTGCCTAGAGTCTATACATTGGATTGTGCATTTGTTTGGGTTGAATATTTTGTACTTATCAATTCTTTTGTTGTCTTGTTTGAGCTTTCAACCTTTTCCAAATTGTGATATTGATTCTCCTTTTTTTTCTTGGTTTAGTTTGAATCTTGCGAAGTTTTTGGTTATCTCACTGATTGAAAATTTTTGCAAAGGTTTGTTAGTATTAAGTTACTTTTCAAATATGTCATTTTTGAATGATTTGAGACTTTATGATTACCAAAACCTAGATTGTATTGATCTTTCTTGCTGATTTTTTTGTCAAGACATTTGAGTGATTTCTCTTTCTCCATATCAGTTTTTGGATTCTTGTCTAAACTTTCTTATATTCCTTGAATGCTTGTTGATTTTTGAGTCCTTGATTGAGCGATTTATCTTATTTTAGTTATCGTTATTCTGTGGATGCATTTTTTGTTTGGAATTATTTTTTCTTCGTGTCTTTTGTATCTGCATTTGACTCTTTCATTTATGTTACAGAAAAATCCTCCTGTGGATAGGTGGATATTCCCTCGGATTCCATACCCCTAATACTGAGATAGAAAGATGCAAATGGACACTAACATCCATTTGATATTTTCTTAACTAGTTGAAAAGAGAGAGATGGATAAAGGGTGTCATGCACCTATTTCCAGTGTTTGTCCTCACTGCTCCAATTTGAGCTTGATCTCCAAACTCGTTCACACAACTTGATACCTGCAAACCATGGAAAACAATGAGACACAAGGAAACTCCTACTCTAAAATACTATATTAAACAAATTCATCTACAATAAACAAGCATATGTAAAGATACATAAACTAGAAGGAAATAGGACAAGCATATATTAATGAGAACATTAAAAAGACACTTACAATATGTAGATGCAGTTGCAACAACCTCTCCAAGTCCTCCTCATCCAGCGCTTGCATGATACTCCCAAGATCATAAGTTTGATATCCAAAATATTCCTCCCAAGATCATAAGTTTGATACCTCTAATCTTCCTTTCTATCCTTTCTCCATGGAAATTCCTCATTATATAGGATTTGGAGGCTTAACCACCATGGAGAGGATCACTCATCAGATCCACTAAAATGGGATCTCCAAGATATTTAGGGAGAAAATATCTCTTAAGAATTTTAGGGAGGAAATATCTCTCAAGGATTTTAAGGAGGAAATATTTCAACCATCCATGAGATCCTCAACCTCCCCTTAAAAATAGGAAACCAAATGTGAGGTGGATTATCACACTAAATTAACTTCCTTTTCATGAATATTAATAATAATTCATGCGCACATAGTATTTTGACCTTCATATAATATATTTCTCCTCCACATTGACTAGGGATTGTGACATATGCTATTTCATGGTGTCGAGGTGTATGCGAAACTTAACAAAATGCATATGACACTTTTACAACACTTGTGGCACTTAGGAGAGGTACCTAGGTGTGGAAATTTGATGTGTAACACTCCCTTTTTTGTTAGGATGAATGATGTATTATACTTATGTAGAAGAAACACTAAATTATGAGCAATATCAAATGAAATATAAATTGTAGAACGTAAAATATGAAGAAAAATAACATAAAACCTACATAATATTAACCCTTGTATTGATAATATATAAATAGGGCAATGGTCATGAGCCTTTTCAAGGGGAAAAACTCCAATTGAGAAGAGCTCAAATACAATGAAAATACCTGACAAAACATTACATACATTTCTACCTCTATTAAGAGTTTCTCATAATCCAAACCCTAACTACTTGTGGTCCCATCATCAGTGAGTACCAACCACCTAGTGGGCCTTATTTAATAAATATGACCATTTTACATTGAATAAACACACATCAACTACCCAATGGGTCTTATTCAAATAAGATTCCCTAAAACATCAATTAACTACCTCATAAGTACCCATACGTAGGGAGGTTGGGGTAAGGGCCTAACATACCCCCCCCCCTCGTTTTCAAAAGAAGCATTATCCTAAAGACTAGAGGTATGGAAACTACTTTAAAATAATTGTTAGTTCATAGGTGGAATCTTTAGGCTAAATATCCTTCCACTATGCCAGTACATCTAAAATAATTCATTAGCATAATCAACACTCTTTTATGTTTAGAACCACCTATGTTGTGACCAAATGGAGCCTTCTTCATTAAGTTCAGGTGTTGGAGTTAATTCACACACAACTAGGATTTATTTTTCCTAAGGTTTTCCTTGTTTATTAGTCATAATTAGTCATTATCCAGTCTCCTATATTTTAGGGGAGAATATTCCACCTGGAGAATATTCTCTTTCAGTTGACAATTTAGTTTGACTAGTTGAGTTGAGTTTAGATGCTGCATTGGTTTTTTCACCATGCAACATTGGGATCATCACCAACTAATGCGCACTTTCCTTGGTATCATCACTAGAATGGAGAATTACCTTTGATTTCCTCAGTTAAATCCTCACTACTCTCTGTTGAGTCAGTTAACTGAAGACTAGTTGACTAGTTAACTCAACTAGGTGGCAGTTCACTCTCGTAACTTCCTAAGAGACTAGAGTAGGTGGCAGTTCACTCCTGTAACTTCCTAAGAGACTAGACTAGGTGGAAGTTCACTCCCGTAACTACTGGTGTGTGTCCAGATCACTCTATACCACCACTATGGTGCATTGGTTCTCTTCCAGTGTGCACTCATTGAATTATACAGAGTATATCATGTGTAAATTATTCATTATTCATAATAGTTAATGAGAATTCTTTCATTCTTTCTCTCCTTCTTCTTCTTTCTCCTATTATCTCTTCAAATGTGTGTATCATGTCTTATATAGATCTATTCTATGCAGCTTCAACACATTTACATGGTATCAGAGCCGACAGTCTGCAAAGAAAAAGCTACGCCAAAATTTTTTGCAGGTACAAAAGATTGAAGACAACATAAAGATGAAATTCCAAAAAGAATTCATTCTTACACCTTACAACTATTTTGCATGGAAGGATAAAATAGCCATACATATCCAAACCAAAGGGTTGTATAGGTTAACCTTGAATACAAATACATAACCGACATCAGCCATAGAAAAATCCAAATACTTAAATCGCATGGATGAGGCACTCATAACAATTTGAAGTCTTGTTTCTCCTGATATCCTTTTTCATATATCTTCCTGTAAGACTCCCAATGAATCCCAGGCCACCTTGGAAGGGCTCTTTGGAAAACAGGATGAGATGAGGGGACACATTCTAGAGGTGGATTTGCTCATATTGGATCCAAAAAGCTTCGATAATATCCAAGATTTCTTTAGAAAATTCAAGGATTTACTGTCATGACTCAAAGCTTGTGGGGTTGATAAATCAAAGGAGGAGAAACAAATGGTTCTAACCATTCTCTCCGAGCTTGGTTCTGAATTCTCTGTATTCGTATCCACATTCCATTCTGTCAGATTCGCCTCTGGAGCCAACTGGAAGATGCCTTCTCTTGAGGACTTTATCGAATCCCTGACATAAGAGAAAACCAAACTCATCAACATGGGCACAATCAAAGGCCCAAGGGTGCATGCACTCACTGTGAATGATGGCAGCCAAAAATATAAAAAATCTAAAGATAAAGATAAACCAAAATATCATGCACATCCAAAGAGGGAAGGGTACACAAAACCCTTCACTGATGCCTCCGGATCCAAAGGGAAAAAGGGAAGAAAAGGGGAGAAATGCACATACTGTCACAAATGATTCCATTTAGAATCCGCATGTATGAAAAAAAATAGATTTTATGTCTCAAATAATTCAGCAAAACAACCTTGGAGATTGCATCCCTGAGGGTGCAAAGAAGAAGAAGCCAGAAGATATGAATTCCAAGAAAGGCAATTCTAATCATGCCTTGAATGCAATCAACTCCTCTCCCGATGCTTGGATCGTAGATTTAGGAGCATCACATCACATGGCTTCCTCAGAAGAAATATATTCTTCATTGGATGCATGCAAAGGTCCTCCTATTCTGATGGGGGACAACTATTATGTCGAAGTCACCAGAAAAGGAAGTATTGAACTCACCAATGGAAGCTTCGAGAATGTGCTGCATGTTACCGAACTTTCTATCAACTTTCTCTCCATGTATCAGATGAAAAATTCCAGAACCAGAAATAAAGTCATATTCACACCAAATTCCATGGACATATACGACATACAAACCAACTCCAGGGTTGCTACCGTTGAGGTAAATCATCAATCTAGATTGTATACATTTTCTGAATTCATTGAACCTGATTATGCTTTATTGCTTACTCATGCTGATGAAAGTAGTAGGATATGGCACAAAAGGTTTGGAAATTTGAATTTTAGATACATGCAACAGCTTAGAAAGAACAGATTGGTTGATGGTCTACCAGACATCCATTTCTCCAAGGGAGTATATGAGGGACGTGTTCTCGGAAAACACCCTCAAGAGAAATTTGACAAAGGAAGGTATCAACGAGCTTCCACACCTTTAGATATGATCCACAGTGACCTTATGGGTATTTTTCCAAATCCATCCATCTACAAAGTGGGGTTTGTTCTCATTTTTGTTGATGATTTATCACATTTTACATGGATCTACTTTCTCAGGAAAAAATCTGAGGTCTTTCAACACCTCAAAGATTTCAAAGCCTTGGTTGAGACACAGTCCAAAAAGAAGATCAAATTCCTCTGAACTGATAATGGGGGAGAGTATGTAAATCATGATATCTATAATATTTTCCATGAGGTAGGGATTCAATTGCAACATACAGTTCCCTATACTCCGTAGCAAAACAGAGTTGCTGAGCGGAAAAACAGATCTCTAAAGGATATGGAATATTTCATGTTCCATGCAAAGTCACTACCACAGAGACTATGGGCCACAAAACTTAATTGTGCAACATACATCCAAAATAGATCTCCCCATATATCTATCAAGGATAAGACCCCCTACGAAGTTTGGAGTGGCCTCAAACCAGAAGTGACCCACTTTCTCATTTTCGGTTCACATGTATGGGCCCAGATTCCCTATGAAAAGAGGAAGGCATTGATCCATAGAGAAATGAGTGCATTTTTGTTGGATACCCCAACGGTGTGAAGGGATATAGGCTTATTGATCTTTCCTCGGACCTGTTCATCATTGAGAAAAGTTTCCAATACAAGGAAAGTGTCTCGCATGTATCTCAGCAGCCGCATGCAGAGACCTTCATTCTTCCACCTGTCCGAGATGATGAGCATGCACATGTCAACTCTTCTTCAGACGAGATTTATGATTCAGAGGACTCAGATGATTCATATTTTGAGTTAGTACAGTCGGATGCAAAGTCTAAGTATCTGGATTCAGTTGCAAAGCCAGAGAAGAGGCCCAAGTGGGCACATACTACTCTTCAGAATGCAAGGGATCTTGTTGGCAATCCAAGAAATACTAGGAGGACTTGATCTGATTTCAAGGAGCCTCCTCTTGCCTTCACTGCCACTGAACCATTTCCCTCCAGGCATATTTTCTTGGTTCAGTATTCAGATCCACAATCTTATGGCGAGGCTGCTGGAAATCCCTTTTGGGAATCCACCATGCAGGAGGAGTACAACTCCCTCATCGAGAACTAGACTTGGGATATGGTTCCCCTTCCTTCTGGGAGGAAACTTGTCAGATGCAGATGGGTATATACGACCAAGAGAACAACGGATGGACATATTAGAAGATACAAAGCCAGGCTTGTCACCAAAGGATTTCAATAGGTTCATGGTATTAACTATGATGAGACCTTCTCTTCAGTAGCGAATATGGATTCCATACAATCGACACTTGCCATTGCAACAACCAAAGTATGGGAAGTCCATCAGATGGAAATGAAGAATTCATTTCTTCACGACGATCACTCTGAGGATATCTACATGGAGCAGCCCCAGGGATTTATGCAGGACTCATATTTGGTCTGTCGACTGAAGAAGTCCCTTTATGGCCTTAAGCAGGCTTTGAGGGCATGGTATGCCAAGATGGCCTCCTACCTGTTGTCAAAGAACTTTGTACGTTGTAAATCATAATTGAATGTCTACATGCTTAGGACAAATGATTCTCTTCTACTTTTAGTTTTGTACGCTGATGATTTGCTGATCACCGGTTGCTCGAATTCAACGATTGCTGTAGTCAAGAGGATTCTACACGACATGTTTTTGATGATGGACATGGGTCTGCTACACTTCTTCCTTGCACTCGGGATCAACCAAGATGCATCAGGCATCAAACTGTCTCAGGCCAAGTATGCAGGAGATCTCCTTGAGATATTTCACATGAAAGATGACAAGTCTGCTCCAACTCCTTTCCTATCAGGAGTCAAACTTGAGGATGGCGGGGAGACTCCACTGGTTGACAACACACTGTACAAAAAGCTAGTGGGGAGCTTGTTGTATCTCACACACTCCAGACTAGAACTCGCCTATTTAGTTGGCATAATTTCCAGGGTCATGTAGGAGCCGCATGAGCTACATTGGAAGGTTCCAAAGTGTATCCTTCGATACGTATAGGGAACCATCACGTTTGGGATTCATTATGCAACAAACTCTACATTAGATCTCATCGGGTTTACTGATTTTGACTGGGCTAGCGATAGAACTGATCACAAGTACACATCTGGTTACTCACTCAGCCTTAGTTTTGGGCCTATCTATTGGTTGAGCAAGAATCCAACCGCCATTTCTCTATCTTCATCCGAGGCAGAGTACAGAGGGGTAGTTAACATAACCATTCAGCATATGTGGCTACAACATTTTCTCACTGAGTTGGGCATTCAGTTTCATCGGTAGATCATCATCTGGTGTGACAACCAGAGAACTCTGAAGTTCTGCAAAGATCCAGTTCAGAGGTAGCAGACAAAGCACATCAAGATCCACATGCACTACATACAGAACTTAGTACACAAGGGGATCATTGAATTACAATTCTATCCTTCAGCAGAACAAATGGTAGACATCTTCACCAAGACCTTCATTGAGAAAAAATTCCATTCTCTGCGAAGTCGTCCTAGAGTGAAGGACACAGTTGCCTGGTAACTATAGTTATTGTTTTTGCATACATTGTAACTTGAGCGGGGGGGGGTTACCATGAGTTTTTCCCTCTTTCCTCACTTTATTTCAGTGTATCTTTTGTATTTGGGTACCTAACATGGCCTCGTTGCCGGGACCCATTCTTTATTTTCACCATAGTGATGTTCAGGGGGGGTGTTGGAGTTACTTCACACACACCTAGGATTTATTTTTCCTAATTTTTTTCCTTGTTTATTAGTCATAATTAGTCATTATCTAGTCTCCTATATTTTTGGGGAGAATATTCCACCTGGAGAATATTCTCTTTCAGTTGACACTTCAGTTTGACTAGTTGAGTTGAATTTAGATGATGCATTGGTTTTTCACCATGCAACATTGGGATCATCACCAAATAATTCACACTTTCCTTGGGATCATCACCAGAATGGTGCATTACCTTTTATTTCCTGATTTAACTCCTCACTACTCTTTGTTCAATCAACTAACTAAAGACTAGTTGACTAGTTAACTCAACTAGGTGGCAGTTCACTCCTATAACTACCTGAGAGACTAGACTAGGTGGAAATTCACTCCTGTAACTACTGGTGTGTGTCCATATCACTCTAGACCACCACTATGGTGCATTTATTCTCCTCCAGTGCACACTCATTGAATTATATCGAGTATATCATGTGTAAATTATTCATTATTCATAACGGTTAATGATAATTATTTCATTCTTTCTCTCCTTCTTCTTCTTTCTCCTATTCTCTCTACAAATGTGTGTATCATTGTTTAGATAGATCTATTCTATGCAGGTTCAACCCATTTACATCAGGAAGGTTGGTTTTAACACAATAATTTTGCCCCACGATCTTTTTCAAATAGGACACATGAAAAATTGGGCGGACTTAGAGTGAGATGGGAAAGCCAATCTGTAGACAACTTGTCTAATGTGTTGGAGGATCTGATAGGGTCCATAGAACATTGGCTCTAGCTTATAGTGGCTCTTGTATTTTATATATGTCTACTTATGGGGTTGAATATAAAGAAACATTTGATCCTCTTCTTTAAAAGAGTGCTTAGAGTGATCTTGATCAACTTCTTGCTTCATTCTTTTTTATCCAAAACCAAAATTTCCTTAAGTATACTAAGAATGATCACTATGGTGTTAAGAGTGAAATCCACTTCTCTAACCTTGGATATTCCTGGTAAGTACAAATTGATCGATAGAGGTTTTTATCCATAGATAACTTAATAGGATGACAATTTGGTAGAACCATGAGAGTTCCACCATTTTGTAAGGGGTAGCCATTGAACCCATTGGCCATATCATTCTAATGCAAAACATTGCAAATAAGTTTCCAATCACTTATTAACCACCTCTATTTAACCATCCATTTGGAAATGATAAGCCATGCTCATTTTAAATTGTGTGCCCTATAGTTTAAACAAATCCTACTAGAACTTACTAATGAAGGTGGGATACACAACAATGGAAGTATGCATGCCATGCAATTTAAAAATATGATTCACAAATACCTCTACAACTTTGGATGACTTACATGGGTATTGTATGTGACAATAGTTAGCATATTTAGAAACATTATCAACTACCAGTATGATGATTGATTTATTATTGGATTTAGGAAGGCCAATAATAAAATTCATCGAAATGATTTCCTAGACAATGGTGAGGATTGGTAGCAGTTGTAATTTCCAAGGATTCTTCAACATTTCTCCCTTGTTCCATTGACATGTGTCACATTCAACTACAAATGTATGGATGTCCTTTTTCATGCTATCCCAAAAGAATAAATATTTATTATAGTTGTGTCTATGTTTTCTAAAATCCTAAGTGATCCATGATTGATGAGGATGTTGGGGTATTTAGAAACTTAAGAGTTAATTAATATCAATGTAACACACCCATGGTGGGGCGTCAAAATTTCATTCTTCTTAAGAAAATAAAAACCCCCATTCTGGGTATCTATTCCATTCTTCTCTTCTAGATCTTTCGAGTCACGGTCTCCATGCTCCGAACCAAGCTCAGAGTTGGCAAATATCCTCTCCCAAGTTATTCAATTGTTCATTGGTCAAGGCCACAAGGCTTCCATGTGGGTTTGAATCAATATGTTTCTCCCTGAGTTCTCTAATATCCTGGATCTTCTAGTGTTCTTAATTCTATAGTGGAAATCCATCCGCCAACAAATCTAGTGACTGGAATTGGTCCTCGACTAACTCACAGGTTCGTGGGGGATTCGGTGTTCAACCTTCAAGATTTAAGTTCTAGGCCTAACCCCTTCCATCCATCTATACTCTCATATGAATGTGGGAAATGACCAGACGCCAAGATAATAGGTGCCAATACAACCACCGCGTGAATCCTCCATAGTGGAAAATATCTGAAGTTCACAATCCGACACCGCGTGTCCTCAAATATTTTTGATGGCCCTGATTCACTTCAGGAATTCTACATTCGGGAGTTTTGAACGCTCCAAATCCTTTTCCTCCGAACTACTCTGTACCTGGAGTTACATATCGAGTGCCACACATCCTCTTCCAATGAACAGTTTCGATGGACTTTGGCACTTCGGGACTTTAGGCCTTTGGGACTTCACTCCTTGTGTTCCTCTAGAGTGCTCTTTTCTAGAGTTAACTATCTACTGCTACGTGCCTTCCTGTGCCAATGAATAGGATCTACTCTGGCACTTCGACACTTCGGGGATTTTCTAAGCACCTCAAATCCTCTTGAGTCCCGAAGTCCCAGAATACCAAAATTTCCAGTCATTTCACCAACCATGTGGGCAAGGTGGGCATGTACCAGGGGATGACACGTAGTTGTGTCATGGGCGACATGTTCCCTCATCTGGGATGACATGTATCACATTCAAAAGGGGCTATAGGGTATGTGATCTACATGAATCCAAGTGGCACGTGGCTAGTCAATATTAAATCCATGTCACCATGGATGGCGTCACTGTGCCTCGTCACTCCGGTCCGATCATCTTTCAACCTCCCTCAGATTTTCACGATCGATATCCATCCAATACCGATTTGTTCACAGGTCAACTGTTCACAGTGATTGCGAGGCCCCAACGTGCTCTCTCTTTATCGAAGGGCTCAATATTCGAAATTTGAAAAGTGCTCTCCCAACTCTATTTAAGAATGGTCATTGATTCTCCACCCCGACGAGATCAACGACGTTGGTTGATCGCGGGATGTGAACTAGCACATCTGTAAATTTCACCTTTTATTTTTGTAATTATTCCCAACCATCGATCTCTATTCACAGATCGACGGTTCATAGTGATTGCCGGGTCCAATCTCCACAATCTAGAAAGCGCTTGCCTGACTCTGTCTAATCATGGTCGTTGATCCTCCACCCCGATGAGATAAACGACGTTGGTTGATTGCGGGTCGTGAACTAGCACGTTTGTTAATTTCACCTTCGCTCTCTGCAATGATTCCTAACCATTGATCTAATCGAGCGACTGGTGTTTGATTCATCTCCTCTGTCAGGTTCAGGTAAATTTGACTATCGTGAAGTTTGACATCCCAGGGCGTCGAACTCCCAAAACTCCAAAACCATTATGAGATAGCTCCTTTCAAGCTTAGTGCAAGGTTCCTAGACCCAATTCACATGGAACTTCATATGACTCTCAGACTATGAGCTCTAATCTTAGCCAAGTTTTGGTTAAGTCCGTGGGTGCGAGTTCAATGTCTCTCGAGTTATTGGTTTGAAAGAAACGCCTTCCTAACTCACAGAACTTTAAGTTCTGAAATGGGGCGGGGTAAACTAGTGAGATTACCGAGATTATAGCAGTGTTAGGAGGCTTTCTCCAACTCTGGATCTGTGAGGTAGCTCCTTGGGGGAAACACCTTCAAGGGTTAAACTCGAGCATATGGGAAAGAAAAATCATAAGTTCTCAAGGAAGGCAACGTATACACATAACTAAATCATTTCAATACATAATATATTTATAGATATGTAAATACTTGCATGAAACCATTAATTCCCAATTCAATGTATAGAGTATGAAAACACTTATCAAAACTAGATAATGTGAAGCGACTGTTGGAATGGGTGCCCGTTTACACCCAACCATAGGTTGTAATATAACTTAATTTTGACCGAAAAAAAATAAATTGTCTTCTCCGGAACATTAATCCTAATTAACTCGATAGATTCGTTCTTAGGATAAAATGATCGTTTTCTCTAGTATTAAACTCTGATAAGTTTCTTATACTATGGTTACCCATTTTAATCAACCAATATATAGGTGTTCAAGTCATACTAAGATAACCTTCCATTACTCTAACATTTCTGTAAGTCCTAAGCTTCCAAACATTTATACGTGTCATACTATATAGAACTTGGACTATGGAGGAATTAGGATTCATGATCCCAAAATTCTTTCTTACGCAAAATAATTCTAAGTGTGGAGAGGGGAAAGGATTCATGATCGACAATATTGAGAAGTCATTCCAACTGTTGGATCTCGGAGTAGGAGATTCGTCGGATCATAACCTCCGTGGTATCGCGTATAGGGGGTTCAAAGGTTGGAAGCATTTCTTTTCGACTGCAGAAGTCGCGAAGTGCCGAGCGTCAAGGGATCATGCGACACGTGGCACATCTGTTAGGTGGGGACCGTGTGGTTGATAGGTGGCACAAACATACAGTGCACAGAAAAGGTGGAAGTAGGCGACAGGTGGCGTACACGCGTCACCTTGGAAGGAGTCAACCCATCACTGAATTTTCATGCTTCGGGGTGTCACAAAGGAGGAGCACGAGGGTTCAACACTCCAACTCACGAAGTCGCGATTTGCGAGTAGTGCTAGTGTTTATCCTAGCCCACGGTTATATGTAGCAGGTGCTAGCAAGGAGGAAGCCATACCCATATCGCATCTCGGGTATCAGAGGTTTGGAGTGCAAGAAGAGTCGAGGGTCTTCGACTCACGAACTCACAATATTGCGAGTCACGAAAGGTGCTTGTGTTAAGGCCTTGTTTATGATTTTTATCACTGAAATTTCATCCGCAAATGGTTACAAGAATTCAACATCGCCAAACAGTTATGAGGTCACCCATGGACCAAAATTACCACAAAAGCATTTCAAAAGGGTAAAAAACT
Source organism: Picea glauca (assembly GCA_000966675.3). NCBI lineage: Eukaryota > Viridiplantae > Streptophyta > Pinopsida > Pinales > Pinaceae > Picea > Picea glauca. Next base: position 749,665 of record JZKD02S2076808.1, on the reverse strand, counting down.
ATGCAACCAATGAAAAAATTAAAGTGTGCTATGACTACACAGGGAGCACGCACACATGCGCAAAACAGAAACGCAGGAAAAGCACACATGCGCCCGATGCGCGACTGTGGTCGCTAAAAGATACACACATGTGAGAACAACGCATTTATGAGAGTGGTCGGCCTACCACCCTTTTTTGGTTCAGCTTCCAAGTTGATTTGACACTCAAATCTGGACTGGATCTGACTGGATGGCTGGTCAAAGACCTAAAAATGCCCTAATTAGCCTCTTTCCACACTACAAGTTGGTTGCACAATACCTCAAAGAGGTGCTATAAAAAGGCCATGGGTGCACTTCATTTTTCAAGGAATTTCAATAGCAAAGTTATGCTGCTACTATTCTCTCGAGGACTCCTCTATTCTCATCAAGAGTATCTTAGCACCATTACATTTGGCAATCCATCTCACCCCTTGAGTGGATTTGTAAGGAATTATTTCACCATTTTTATTCAAAGTTGTATGAAGAGCTTATTTGTGGGGGTCCAAGAGCCCTCCCTTGGAGGAAGAAGGGACTCATAGTCCTCTTTCTTATTGGTGTTTTCTTTCATTGATATCAACCTTACCATTGGTGACATGGGTCTTATTGTTTCTCTTGTCCTTATGTCCCTATGTTCATTAGTTTAGTTGTTATTTTATTTCTTAGTTTAATTCTTAGTTGTTATTTTATATTTCTTTCTCTAACCCTTTTTCTTACAGTTGTCCTGCTTAGAAAACCCAACTAAGCTTGAAAACACCTATGTTTTTATCACTAAGGTGATGAAAGAGGCGCAACAATGGTCATATCACAAAGGAGTTGGAGAGAGGGAGTCTATTCTAGGTGGCACAGGCGCATTGTACAGGTAGAGTCAACCGCCTGTTGACTTTTGCCGATGGAGTTTTCATGGAGGGCCCGTGGATTGTGTAAATTGAGGTTCCAATAGGGACTCGAGGGAACGTTTTCGGCTCAAGGGGAATTTAAAACGATCTTGAGTGGATCTCGGCCATCCTTTTCATGGGAAAGGTACTCGGGTTCCTTAACACAAACCCTTCGAGATTTGATCGTCCCTGATGAAAAGGTCGAATTTTTTCCTCGGTCTGTAATTGTAATGTACCCAGTTTGAAGTTCGATTCTTGTTTGGAAAGGAAACAATCATTATAATAATCTACCATATAAACTATTTATAATTTCCTTGGCTGCGTAGTTTCATACCTACCCTAAATCTGGGCTCAAACTTTTTGCCTGTGTTTAATTAATGCAGGATTAAGGACTCTTCTTCTTTGCATGTCGCATATTGAAACTAGAGTAATACAGAATGGTTAAATTCTGTCTATCAACGATATTCCGATATCAATATAACTTCTTGAAGCAGACCATTTCATTGTACTTTCGATTCTAGCGTCGAATATAATATATAAAAAGGGGTTCCATATGTTTAACTTTCAATTTCATCAGTGTTTACGCATCTATCATTTCGTTTACATGTTGTTGATACATACTATTGATCAGTATATGATTCATATAATACATGAAAAAACATATATAATATTAATTATTTATGTTGTAGATAGTTCACTTCCAGTTTGCTGTGATGCCTATACAGTTTCCAAAATAATATATATGTATAATATATAAACATATATATGATCCATAGGATTCATGTTGTCTCGTATTTCTCTTCAATTCCAAGTTATACTAGAAAGGAAGTCTTCGCTAAGTGATACGATTTTATGAAATTTAATTACAGAGATACACCTAAACGTTTATATATGTACAAACTTACTCAACTCCGATTATTCATAGATAGATCTTCTTAATATTTCAGTCACAGAAATGAACATATGCCTATAAATAGATTTGTTCCTTTCAAGCACATTTATACACAGATAATCCTAACTAGAATTTCGATTACAGAGTTAAACATATCCTGTAGATGGATCTGTTATTTCAAGTTCATTTTTATATAGATAGTTTTGCCTAGCATTTTAGTTTCAAGAGGAACCATTCCCATAATTTAGTCTTTGATTATAAACTTCATACTACGAACATATGTCATCCATGGAATTATTTCAACTTAGCACAATTATATGCATAATTTTAGATACACATATCATTCAAACAAAGAAGGAGAAGATTTACATATCTGAACCAATGCGCAAGAAGACAAAGGGAACAACCACATTCCTCCCAACCGTAGAATAGGGCAGCCAAAATCACTTGCCCAATTCACCCCCTAGCCTGACCATAAATCCATGAGGGAGAACATGTAAAAATTCTCCTTAGAAATGTCCTTCAATTCCAACAGATTCCTCTTGCCTCACACTCACTCAGTAGTGTTCATAACAGCAAGGAAAAATTAATAGTCTCCTTTCCCAGCATACTTGGCAGCGTCCTGCCTCCTCACATATGCTATTTATCAATTTGCCTAGGTCTTTTCCCTCCCTTGGGAATTTTTGCAGCTTTCTAAATCCTTGATTTTCAGGGGCTACCAATGGACAAATCACTGATTTTCCACATGTAATAATCAGCCTAGAGTTAGTTCCAACATGTTCCCCACTCATGGAGTTATGGTCAACTGATTTTAACATGGTCGTTCCATTTGTCCTCCTGAAATCAATATAAATATTCTATTTTTATACAAGTGTCATAGTCAAATAGTTATTTGAGTCTAATCAGATCTCTACCCAACAATCATAATAATTAATTACAAATATCAAATTCGAAATTCAGAATTTCCATAAATGGCAAAAATTTTCCAAATTCAAATTTACTAAAAATGGAATAAATTTCCAGCAAATTTAAATTTCAAAAAATATTTTATTTTTGGGGATGTCATATCCTTTCCCCCTTTAGTAAAACACTGTCCTCAGTGTTCATTCCTTTATTGGAACAGGATTAGATGAGATTTCTGTAATTCTCCCTCCAACTCCCAAGTGGCCTCCTAAGGACTAAAGTGCTTCCATTGCACCTTTACCTGAGTGATGACTCTGTTCCTGTAAGTTTTAAACCTGTGAAGTAAAGAAATGCATATAGATTCTTAAGAAATACATAAATTAATCAATGAATCATACACATAGTACACAGAGATTTTATACCGGAAACCCTCAACCGAGAAAACCTTTCTTATTTTTCATTATATCGAATTTCACCATTCACCATACAATATATACAATGTTTTTAGGTATTTCGTAGGATCGTCAGACGTATTTGTCGTATCTGACATGCCCACACACACACACATGCAAAGAATATAATACATACCCAACATTCTCCCACTTGTTGTTTTCTTTGCATCCAGGGGTCCAGAGGATTATATAGTCAACAATCCAAGGCAACAATGCCCATTGTTACTCTACACCAGGAGAACTTTTCTGTGCTCACAGACTTTGTCAATGAATCTGCAACATTATTCAAAGTGTCAACCTTGTCTAGTAACACCTTCTTTTCCTCAACCATGTCTCTCACAAAGTGATACTGAACATCAATATGCTTTGTCTTCAAATGATAAGCTGGGTTCTTTGCCAAGAATATTTCACTCTGACTGTCACACTCTAATCTCACTGCTTGTTGTACCAACCCAATACCTGAACACAATCTTTGTAACCATACTGCTTCCTTTCTTGCATGAGTGGCTGCCATGTATTCAACTTCTGTAGTTGAGAGTGCCACTACAACTTGTCTTTTTTTCATCCAACTGATTGCTCCTCCAAATAGGTTAAACACATACCCACTTGTAGATCTTCTGCGATCCAGATCTCTAGCCCAGTCTACATCAACAAAGCCATGTATGTCCACCACTCTGTCTAATCCCAATCTTTCTTGGTAGCACAATCCATAAATGGTGGTGCCATGAGATACCTAAAGACCCTCTTTACTACTGTCCAATGCTCCTTCCCTGGTTTGACATATACCTGCTCAAAACTCCCACTGCATGTGAAATGTCTGGTCTAGTACAAACCATTGCATACATCAAACTGCCAACTGTACTGGAATATAGAACATGGGACATGTCCTCTTCTTCTTCTTGTGTCTTGGGACATTGATATGTAGATAACTTTACACCTATAGGAATACGAACCTTGACCGGTTTACTTCCATGCATATTAAACCTCTACAATATCGTCTCAACATATTTTCTTTGATTCAACCCGAGTTTCCTATTTGCACGATCTCTTTTAATCTCCATTCCCAGAATGAAGTTAGCAGCACCGAGATCCTTCATGTCAAATTTGGAGGATAGTTGTGATTTCACCTCCTTGATAACA
>JZKD02S2076808.1:729056-741523 GCA_000966675.3 Picea glauca | reverse complement strand
TATACTTTTTCAGCAACAAAACATGAAATACATTATGAATTCTTAGATTAGCTGGAAGTGCAAGTTGATATTCTACGGGTCCAATTCAAGCTAGTATCTCGAAGGGCCCACAAAACCTGGGTGCCAGCTTGGTATAGTTCCCTAACTTCAATGAGCTTTTTCGGGCTTTGACCTTCAAATAAACATGGTCTCCCACTTGAAATTCCAAGTGTCTTCTTTTCTGATCTGCATAGCTCTTCTGTCTGTCCTGTGCTTATTTCAAGTTCTGTTGTACCTTCCTTACCATGTTCTTCATTTCTTGGAGCATCTCTGGTCCAACCATGAGTCTGTCGGTCGGGTTATCCCAACTAACTGGAGTCGTACACTTTCTTTCGTACATTATTTTGAAAGGTCTTAACTTAGCCAAAGTTTGGTATCCATTGCTATACGCAAATTCTACCAAGTGTAGGTAGTCTTCCCACTTGTTCGGTTTTGTTCTTACATACATGCAGAGCATATCCTCTATGATTTGGTTTTTCCTTTCGGTCTATCCATCCATTTGTGGGTGATAGCTCGTACTAAAATTCAAGTTAGTGTTTAGCCTTGCAAACAATTCCTTCCAAAAAGAGGATGTAAATTTTACATCTCTATCTGAAACCACCATTTTAGGAATACCATGCAGTCTAAAAATTTCTTTCAAGAATATTTCAACAATGTTTATAGCTTTAAAAGTAGACTTTATAGGAATAAAGTGTGCAGACTTACTGAGTTTATAGATTAAAACCATGATAGAATCATTTTGTTTTTGAGTTTTAGGCAAACTTGTTATAAAGCCCAGTGATATAGTCTCCCATTTCCATTCTGGCACTGGTAATGGTTGTAATAGGCCGGCTGGGTGCTGGTGCTCAACCTTAACCTGCTGACAATCTTGGCACCTAGCCAAGTACTTTGTTGTTTTTCCCTTCATATTAGGCCAGTAAAATAGTTTTCTAAGTGCTGTTATTGTTTTCTGGTAACCTGGATGGCCAGAATACGGTTTCTTATGCACTTCGTCTAAAATAGTTAATTTTAACTCTGTTGAATCTGGTATGTAAAGTTTGTTTTTAAATCATAATATTCCCTTCTTGTCGATACTTAGATCTGGTTTATCTGAGTTTACTGTACTTTTTTGTAATTCTGCCATCATCTTCGTGTAATTTCCGTCATTAATACTTGCCGTCCTTTAACTTTTTTCCAGATCACTTTCTGCCCTGCTGATGTTTATCTCAAATAACCCATGGACTCTTCTGCTTAAAGCGCCTGCTACTTTATTTTCCTTACCCTTGATATGTCTGACCTCGAAGTCGAATTCTCTCAAGAAGGCTAGCCATCTGGCTTGTCTTGCATTAAGATCTGGTTGGTTAAACATTACTTCACCTCGCTATTATCTGTTAATAGTAGAAATTTTCTTCCCATTATGTAGTGTCACCACATTTTTAAGGCGTGTATTACGACTGCTAATTCTAAGTCATGAGTGACATAATTTCGCTCGTGTTCCTTTAATTTTCGGGACTCATAAAAAATAACATGTGCTTCTTAAGTTAGGACACCACCTAGTCCTTCTTTACTTGCATCAACACATACAATGAAGTCTTTTTCTGGGTCTGCTACCTTCAGAATGGGTGCAATTACCAATAATTCCTTTAGCTTGTTAAAACTGTCTTGACACTTCTCTGACCAGTTAAACTTGGTTCCTTTCTTTTGTAATGATGTGATAGGGTAGGCTATCTTGGAAAATCCTTCTATAAACCTACGGTAATATCCGGTTACTCCCATGAATGACCGGATATCTACTACATCCTTAGGTACTGGCCATTCTATAATGGCTCTTATCTTCTCTGGGTCTACGACAATGCCTTCTGCTGAAATTACATGTCCTAGATATTGTATTTTTTTATTATAAAAGTCACACTTGTCAAATTTGGCGTACAGTTTGTGTTTTCTCAATGTTTGTAGAACTATCCTTAAGTGTTCATCATGTTCTTCCTCCGTTTTTGAATAGACCAAAATATCATCGATAAATACTACCACGAACTTGTCTAAGTATTGACTGAAAATACTGTTCATCAGGCACATAAACGTGGCTGGTGCGTTAGTGAGTTCGAAAGGTATGACTACGAATTCGTAGTGTCCATATCTTGTCCAAAAAGATGTTTTGTTTATGTCCTCGTCTTGTATCCTAACTTGATGATAACCGGATCGTAAATCCAACTTTGAAAAGATCTTGGCCCCACCCACTTGATTGAACAGATCATTTATCCTTGGTAAGGGGTATTTGTTCTTAATAGTCATTTTGTTTAGTTGTCTATAATCGATACATAGTCTTAGAGTACTGTCTTTCTTTTTCACAAAGAGTATTGGTGCTCCCCATGGCGAAACACTCGGTCTGATATACTCTTTGTCTAAAAATTCCTGTAATTGTATTTTTAATTCTGTCAGTTCTGGTAGACTCATTCGGTAGGGTTCTTTTGAGATAGGGGCTGAACCGGGTATTAGGTCTATGGAGAAGTCTATTTCCCTTCTAGGAGGTAATTCTGGTATCTCATCCACAAACATGTCTTTGAATTCACATAGGACAACAAAGTCTTCTAACTTTGGCTTATCTTCTTTTTCTAATAGATTTGTCACTTGGATGGCATAAACTTGACATCCCTTTCTAATACATTTCTTGAGTTGCATCGCTGAAACTTATCTGACTGATATAGGTTTTGGTATGCCTTGGGATGTTCTAACACTGCCAAAATCATCTTTATAACTAAGTATCTTTGTATAACAATCTAGTACTTCTTTGTGTTGTTCCAACCAATCCATCCCGATAATCATATCATAAGATCCTAGTGGTAGGATGTTCAGATTGGTCCTTATCTTTTGACCATCTAAGCTGAACTCAAAATCAGAGATTAAGTCAACTACTTTCCTTTTAGTACCTATTGCTAGTTGTACAAGCCATGATTTTGCATGTTTCAGTACCTTAAGTTTATTCGACTCTACTACATCAGGAGTAATATAACTTAACGTAGCTCCAAGGTCAATTAAAACAGAAATTCGAGTGTCATTGATTTTACCTTCGATCTCTACCATCGAGGACTCGTGGTCAGCTTGTCGACCATCTATGGCTGCATTTATCCGATGCAGGCTTCTGCCCACGTCTCCTACTGTCGAGGCTTCCTGCAAATTGTGAAAAATAGTTCTGTTTGCTGAAATTAAACATGGACAATTCCTCCTTAGATGAGGCTCTCCACATTCCCAACACTTTGATGGCTCACAGAAGTTGTCCCCAAACTTCTTCATTCCCAGGTTTACCAGTTTACCGCTACCTTGCGAATTTAGATGATTGGAGTGAAAATCCTTCCTCGGGAAACTTTTTGCTGCATTCCGATAAGGAGCTGGCTGGTATCCCTTCTTCTGCTGGTTCATTTGATCTTGCTTCTTATCCTTTCAGGCCTTGGGAAATTCTACTTGTGTTTTATACTGGTCGTAGAAAATTCGTTCTTTCCTGAATACCTCACACAAGGATTTGGGGTTGTCAAACTCAATTCTGTCCTTGTAGGACTGTGGTAAACAACTTAAGAATCACTGGATTTTTACATTATCCTCTCCGATGTACGATATGAACCTTAGTAATTCCAAAAAATTATTTATAAGGTCTTCCATCATCATCTGTCCAAGTCGTAACTTGTAAAATTCTTTCGTCTTCTTTTCATAATAGCTTTCAAAAAGGTATTGTTTCTTAAAATACTTCTTAAAGTCAGACCATTCCAACTATTTCTCCTTTAGGCCCTTGGCCAATTTCTGGTCCTGCCACCAAATGATGGCTTTCCCCTTCAGATTGTAGATGGCCATTCTGACCTTCATGTTGCTGGAATAGTTATAGATCTGAAAGTATTTTTTTGATGTCCAACAACGATGCCTCAGCTTCTTCTCATGTCCTAGATTCTCCATCAAAGGTAGCTGGTTTAATCTTTTTAAATTCTCCTTCAAGGTGGTCCATTTGTTTCCTTTTTCTGTCTGGTATCATTTTATCTTCAGCTGAAGGTGTTCCTTCAGACGAACTGTCTCCTTTTTTGTTTCCGGACCAGAATTCTTGGAGGCCCTTTTGCAGACCTCTTCATCATGGTTATCGTCTTTTGGGTTTTTCTTTGTTACTATACTACACAACAGGACTTCATTTATCTCTTGCTGTTCCTACTATGCTTTCTTCAATTTTTCATTGTCGGCCTTGAAAACCTGTAGTTCAACAATAAGATTCCTCATTGTTTCCAACAACTCCGTGGGTGAGCTTCCATCACTGTTCTGTCTTGGATCTCTAGGAGGTCTTTGCTGTGGATTTCCTTCCATCTTGATTTCTGCACCTTCCTGAGCTTCCATAATCAACACAAAACAAAAAGGGATTTATGTTTGTAACCATAAGATTTATTAGTTTTACATAAATCGGAGTATATAATAAGTAATTAATGTGTCCCTGTTCAGACCCAGTGTTGTACCTTTTGCTCTGATACCATATGCAATATACCTTAATTTTGACCAAAAAGAAATAAATTTGTCTTCTCTGGAACATTAATCCTAATTAACTCGATAGATTTGTTCTTAGGATAAAATGATCGTTTTCTCTAGTATTAAACTCTGATAAGTTTCTTATACTATGGTTACCCATTTTAATCAGCCAATATATAGGTGTCCAGGTCATGTTAAGATAACCGTCCATTACTCTAACATTTCTGTAAGTCCTAAGCTTCCAAACATTTATACGTGTCATACTATACAAAACTTGGACTATGGAGGACTTAGGATTCATGATCCCAAAATTATTTCTTACGCAAAATAATTCTAAGTTTGGAGAGGAGTAAGGATTCATGATCGACGATATTGAGAAATCATTCCAAATATTGGATCTCGGAGCAGGAGATCCGTCAGATTAGAACCTTTGCGTGGTATCGCGTATAGGGGGTTCAAAGGTTGGAAGCATTTCTTTTCGATTGTTGAAGTCACAAAGTGCCGAGCTCTGAGGGATTGTGAGACACGTGGCACATCCATTAGGTGGGGACTATGCGGTTGATAGGTGGCACAAACATACAACGCACAACAAAGGCGAAAGTAGGTGTTAGGTGCCATACATGCATCACCTTGGAAGGAGTCAACCCATCACTAACTTATCGTGCTTCGGGGTTTCTCAAAGGAGGAGCATGAGGGTTCAACACTTCAACTCATGAAGTCGCACGTTGCGAGTAGTGCTAGTGTTTATCCTAGCCCACGGTTATATGTAGCAGGTGCTAGCGAGGAGGAAGCCATACCCGTATCGCATCTCGGGTATTGGAGGTTTGGAGTGCAAGAAGAGTCAAGGGTCTTCGAATCATGAAATCGTGAGATCACGAGTCACGAAAGGTGCTTGCTTTAAGGCCTTGTTTATGGTCATATCACAAAGGAGTTGGAGAGAGGGAGTCTATTCTAGGTGGCACAGGCGCATTGTACTGGTAGAGTCAACTGCCTGTTGACTTTTGTCGGTGGAGTTTTGATGGAGGGCCTGTGGATTGTGTAAATTGAGGTTCCAATAGGGACTCGAGGGAGCCTTTTCGGCTCAAGGAGAATTTAAAATGATCCTAAGTAGATCTCGACCATCCTTTTCATGGGAAAGGTACTTGGGTTCCTTAACACAAACCCTTCGGGATTTGATTGTCCCTGATGCAAAGGTCAAAGTTTTACCTCGATCTGTAATTGTAATGTACCCAGTTTGAAGTTCAACTCTTGTTTGGAAAGGAAACGATCATTATAATAATCTACCATATAAACTATTTATAATTTCCTCGACTGCGTAGTTTCATACCTACCCTAAATCTGGGCTCGAACTTTTTGCCTGTGTTTAATTAATGCAAGATTCAAGACTCTTCTTCTTTGCATGTCGCATAATGAAACTAGAGTAATAGAGAATGGTTAAATTCTGACTGTCAACGGTATTCCGATATCAATATAACTTCTTGAAGCAGACCATTTCATTGTACTTTTGATTCTAGCGTCGGATATAATATATAAAAAGGGGTTCCAGATTTTTAACTTTCAATTTCATCGGTATTTACGTATCTAGCATTTCATTTACATGTTTTTGATACATACTATTGATCAATATATGATTCATATAATACATGAACAAACATATATAATATTAACTATTTATGTTGTAGATAGTCCACTTCCAGTTTGCTGTGACGCCTATACAGTTTCCAAAATAATATATATGTATAATATATAAACATATATATGATCCATAGGATTTGTGTTGTCTTGTATTTATCTTCAATTCCAAGTTATACTAGAAAGGAAGTCTCCGCTAAGTGATACGATTTTCTAAAATTTAATTACAGAGATACACCTAAACGTTTATATATGTACAAACTTACTCAACTCCGATTATTCATAGATAGATATGCTTAATATTTCAGTCACAGAAATGAACATATGCCTATAAATAGATTTGTTCCTTTCAAGCACATTTATACAGAGATAATCCTAACTAGAATTTTGATTACAGAGTTAAACATATCCTGTAGATGGATATGTTCTTTCAAGTTCATTTGTATATAGATATTTTTTCCTAGCATTTTAGTTTTAGGAGGAACCATTCCCAGAATTTAGTCTTTGATTATAAACTTCATACTACGAACATATGTCATCCATGGAATTATTTCAACTTAGCACAATTAGATGCATGATTTCAGATACAAAAATCATTCAAACAAAGCAAGAGAAGATTTACATATCTGAACCAGTGCGCGGGAAGACAAAGGGAACAACCACGTTCCTCCCAACCGTAGAATAGGGCAGCCAAAATCACTTGCTCGATTCACCCCCTAGCCTGACCATAAATCCATGAGGGAGAACTTGGAAAACTTATCCTCATAAATGTCCTTCAATTCCAATAGATTCCTCTTTCCTCAAACTCACTCAGTAGTGTTCAGAACAACAAGGAAAAATCAATAGTCTCCTTTTCCAACATACTTGGTAGCGTCCTGCCTCCTCACATATGCTATTTATCAATTTGCCTAGGTCTTTTCCCTCCCTTGGGAATTTTCGCAGCTTTCTAAACCCCTGATTTTCAGGGGCTGCCAATGGCCAAATCATTGATTTTCCACTTGTAATAATCATCCTAGAGGTAGTTCTAACATGTTCCCAACTCATGGAGTTATGGTCAGCTGATTTTAACATGGCTGTTCCATTTGTCCTCCTGAAATCTATATAAATATTTTGTTTTTATACAAGTTTCATAGTCAAATAGTTAGTTGAGTCTAATGAGATCTCTGCCCAATAGTCATAATAATTAATGACAAATATCAAATTCGAAACTTGGAATTGCCATAAATGGCAAAAATTTTCCAAATTCGAATTTACTAAAAACAGAATAAATTTCCAGCAAATTTAAATTTCAAAAAATATTTTATTTTTGGGGATGTCACATAGGCTTAATCACTCCTAACAGATTTACCACTACCCACCCTTGAGCTATACCACGATACTTTGAGATTGAATCTCTTCTTCCAACATAGAAATAGATAGGGACGAAGGTTACTCTCCTTCTCCCGACTTAGTCTCTATTTCCCGCGATCAGAACACGCTCTTTTCACAGTTCTCCCTTGAACCCGAGAGCTCAGTCCCTCGTCTCTTCACTCTTTTCAGGTCTTTCCCTCTATCCACCATGCCTTCTTTTATTTCCTTTCTTAGCAAGATTGCATGTGGCCTGAATTCCCAGTCCATGGTTAGGTCTGGAAGCCTTACAAATGGGCGTGTTGATGGGTTCTAAATCCCTTAGTTCAACAGTAGGAATGAAACCCGCCAACGAGGCCCAATTAGACTCTACAACATTGAACAGTGGAATGGTTCTCCAGATCTTGCGATCCGACCATTTAATCGATGAGATTTATGTCTTCTTGTGGAGACGTCTCCTTTAGTTTGAAATTTCTCTTTTTGTATTTTTCTCTAGGGTGGAACTGATATGAGATGTAAGCCAGTATAAACCAACTTGGAAACAAACAAGATTAAATTTAACTACTGGAGAAGAGGCTGAGCTTGGGATAACCCTCTACTCAAGCATGCAGACAAGTATTTTATACCACAAGGCCTAGTACTAATACATTAACCATGTGAGCATCCAATTACTGTCTGAGACACTTAATTATCAGAAAGAAAACACATATGCGATAAGATAATAAAAAGAAAAATAATTCACCTACTTTGATCATTCATCACACAATAACATAACGATTCATCTTCATCATAAAGAAAAGAACTGTAAAACATTGCATCAACTAACTTAACAATGGATCACAACATTTATTCATGAAACGAGATAGGAAATAGTTATTCTCCATCTCCAATCACACATGCATTTGATGAAAATATAACTTGTCTTTGGTCAAGAAGGACTTCTCAATTAAGAATAGCTTCAAAATAATTCTTAACAAACCAGAAAAGAGAGTTTCTTGCAACAACCATCGACCTCTAACTAATTGGTCGATGCTCTTATTTATAACATAAAATTCAACTGAAAATAACGACTAAGTGTATATAAGTGAACAAATTTTTCCACGTGGCGTTCTCTCCTAATAGTTTTCTAACAGTCAACTCAAGGCATCCCTTTGAAAGGGTGAATTTTCTCATACTCCAACCAACTAACGAATAGATCCTCACAAGCATGGGCATATGGAAATCAGTGTTTTTCCATAGGGGCTGCGTAAATTTCTCTAATCTCCATTGCATGCACTCGATACTTTGCTAGACTGGTACTTATCTGCTGTAGCACAACTCGAGCTTTGATCGGGTGTTCCATAAATTGTTACATTTGTCCTGGCATTATGTCGGTCACCTTTTCCAGCTCTTTGGCCCATAACGAATCCTGCCTAGCATGCGATTTGACTATGTCATGCAAGTCAACAAAGTCATTGGACATGCCAAACTCGGGGAGTCTGATATATTTCATCATCCCATTGATCTTCAGACCTAGTTTCTCTTCGGATTCCTTGGTGAAGTTGCGGAACCAATTTTTCTCAACAATCGGAGGCACCTTTCATGCAATCAAAATTAACATCATTTAGGGATTTCTTATAGAACAATATTTGACAAAATATACGTATAAAACATAAGCGAGAAAAATCCATACTGGTGCATACTTGTAAAGCTTACTAAACCTGGTTGTTTGATACTTATGTGATCTTTGCAACCCTTTGAATTACCTGCATCTTTTTTATTAGCACGATCATTTTTCTTCAGTTAGGGTGGGTTACATCCATGCACTCATCATGAAAGATCAGGTACAAAAAACATGAGAGTCAGAGTCACACTAATGGTCGGTTGGCCCTTGGGGTCGGGAAAGGATGTCAAAGCTGAACATGTGCCGAAAGTATGAGTATGTTCCAAAAGAGTCGGATACTGTCATAAGGGAAGTCAATTAATGCTTCAGGTCGAGGCAAGTTGCTCAAACGAGGGTCACATCAACAAGTGCATAAACCATCATCTCATTATGGAGGTTGGGGAATTTAAAATAAGTCGAGGCGACTGTACCACACACCCTCTATGATTGCTATCAGCTGCATCTCACATGCCCCAGACCATACCCATCACGTGGATGTGACACAAAAAATATTTAAAACATCCCATCGCTAGGAATTCAGTGTCCCTTGGCACATTTTGACTCACTTCCCACTCTGTTATAAATTCTAGATGTAATGTAGGTGTTATGCACACCACCCGAGCTTATGCACTATTGATAATTCTTCTCTTGAGCCTAGTCTAATCAAATTCCTTTGCTTTGGGCCCTTGTCAAGTCATCCATGCATACAACATATTGTTGTCGCACTATGGGAACTCCTCAAAATGCAATATGGGGCCTGCGAGGCAGCCGAAGCACCAGGCCTGAGCCCCAGAATTCCTGGGACTCGTTCTTATTTGCAGCGGGTGTTCCCGAGGCTTAAAAGGGAGACTCCTACCTTAGCGCATAAAAAATGGTATTGCCCTGTGCGGAGGCCAAAGTGGAAGAAGTCATGCCTGAAGGACATAGGTTGGGAGTCATGCTTCCTCAACAACAGATACCACAGAGGGAAGGAAGGCCTAGGAAGGATAAGGAAGTTGGGGGAAACTGAAGCCCAACTAGGTCATGCATAAGATCAGCTGCCGAGGAGTTACTAATGTGCGCTATCTGGCTAGAGCCTATTGAAAATCCAAGTCAGGGAAGTGGGAGAAGAACGAGGAGGGAGGATGCCTCGGGTTCTAACATTCGAGAGACTAATCATAAATTGGAGCAGACACAAATTTCCATTGTTGAACTCTACCAGGAAAATAGAGAATTACGATGACAGTTGGAGGCAAAGACCCTTGAAGTGCGATCACCACAGGTTCGTGAAGGGAATGTAACCTGGCTCAAGATGTAGCTTCAGGAAGCGTAAGACATGATCGTGAAGCTGTGAGAAGTGCAAAGGGTGTCAGAAGAACAACAAATGAAAACACTTCAGGGAGTCCGAAGCAGCCGAGGAGAAAGCCCGCGTGCAGAAGAGGCATGATTGGCAAACTTTGTTTTGTATTCTCAGACGTGACACAAAATTTTGATAGTTTCTTCTTTTTGTGGGAAAACATTCATGTTCTTAATGTAACCAGGTTGGTTGGCCAAAAGGTGTAGACAATGTATACTCTATGTAACCTGATCTCAATATAAATCTAATATATAAGGTACTGAAACTTTGACAAAAGGATTCTGGTTGTAGCGATTAAATGCATCATTTATTCCTTCTATGTGTGTATTTAACGTATTATTTGTCGAAATGTTCCTATGAGTTGGCCCCAATTTTATAATCATTGTTGCTCCGAGTTGTTTTTTATTTTCATTGATATCCTTCTGCAAAAAAATTTGACGTTGATCGATTTCATCGTACGACCCTGACGTGGCACCGTTGACTCGGGATATATGGTACTGAAGACCGAGAACTTAGCTTGTGGGTAATGGTTGGGCTTAGGACATTGTTCAAGTCGATCGCTTTAGGTGAAACTTGGGACTTCCGATGCCGAAAAGGTATCAGGGATTGGCCTTCGGAAATAAAACTATCATGTAGCTTCCTTTTGGATTATCATCTTTGAAAACTCCCGATACCGAAAAATGTTTCGAAACTCGGTGATCGACGATATCATTTCTTTCTTCGTAAGAGCTTACTCTTTTAGCCTTTTCCTGATGCCGAAGGGATCGATCATCGACAATATCCTTGGTGATGTTTGTCGCGAAAGAAAAACTCCCATATGCTGATGTCGACAAATATTGGGACTCGACTACTTCGGTTCTCTCGAGTGATTTTCTTCCATGCTTAATCCTTTTCGATGTCAAATTTATTAAGAACGTCGGGGAAATGTTTTGACTGTTAATTCTTTAACTTAGATGTTAGTATTTTAAGTTATGGGTTTTCTCATGCTCAAGAAAAATTTGAAAGACTTAAATGGAAAACAAAAATGATAAGAAAAGGAAACATTTTTTATACTGAGGTTGAATTAGACAGTGCAAAAGTTCAAGTGGTACCCAAAACGTAAACTTTGACATAGGATTTTTAGGGTGTGTTGAGTGCTCAACAAATGGCGACTTACTGGGTGAAAGAAGAATCTATGTTCCTCCTTCAGGGCTCGGCTGATGCAAAAGCTAGTGGAGAACCTTACTCATTTTAAAATAGATCTTTATTTACCCTTACATTTGAAACTCCCTGGTTGATGCTTCCATGTCTTCCTATGGGTTTTTCTAACCTTTATTTAACCTTCATTCCCTGTAACCCTGACTCATTCCCTCTTATACAAAAGTCTAGTAAATTATTCATTGGAATGGAGCCTTTAGTTACCTTTACTCACTTTCTATGGTGTTTCTCCGCTGCCAGCGAGTGTCCATAGCTCCGATGAAGTCACCCCGACATCACAAACCTTACTCTGCTGCCAGCGAGCGTCCATAGCCCTGACGGAGATATCTTCATACCCTCTCCTACAGTTCACTCATTTCATAAAGTCAATTTATTTCGGCAGAACGCCTTGAGCCAGTGGAAGAGGATGATGTCTGTTTATTTGCAAAGATGAGATGGTTTAAGGTGAAACTTACTAGCTCCATCTTCGAGGTGCATGTAGTCCTTTCCAAATTTCCTTCTTTTCTTAAGGTCTTACCAAACCACTAAGAAGACACTCTTGACATTTCTCCAAAGTCATTCATCTGCGTAGGTTAGATGGAGAGCCCTTCGAAACAATTGCAAGTTTTTTAGTGGTTCTTGTGTTTTTATGAGTACCAAGTGAGAACAAGAGTTCTCTATGTCACATGTGATTGGGGTCAACCATTGTTTTTCTAAACACGCCCTTTGAAAGCACAGAGGTCCAAATAATGAAAAGAAAATAAAAAAAATAAGACACATTTCGTAATCGACTAGGCTGAAAACAAAATAGAAGATAAGCAT
>JZKD02S2076808.1:718770-729020 GCA_000966675.3 Picea glauca | reverse complement strand
TATATATATTATATTATTATTGGAAATATTGTTGTATGTCTTGGCCATTTACAGGGAGGGCATCAGGTTCCCCCCTCATATTCTGCAACTGATAAGTGTCTGCTCCAATCTTCTCAACCACCTGGAAGGGTTTGATCCACAGGTTCTGAAATTTAGAATTCTTTCCCTTAGGCTCATTTTCTCTGTCCCATCTTAGGACTAGGTCTCCTACTTCAAAGTTATTATCTTTAGCCTTGTGCTTGTCAAACCATATTTTAACTATCTACTGGTGGGCTATAAATTTCAACTTGGACTTTTCCCTTTCTTCTTCCAGCATGAGCAGAGTGTCAATTATTCATTGCATGACTGATGAAGGTTGTTCTCCAGAATCTTGGGCCAGTTGAAGAGATGGAAGATAAAACCCATTCGGGAGAATAACTTCCTACCCGTATACCAGAAAGTACAGAGAATTCCCTATAGCTTCTTTGGGTGTAACCCTATGGGCCCATAAATATTTATGAAATAGATTATGCCAATTTCACTAGTTTTCTGCAACCGTTTTCTTCAATAACCTCACTAGGTTCTTATTAGTTGATTTTGCCACCCCATTCCCCCTGTGGATAATAATTTACTGAGTATTTGATTATGATTCCTTTTTCTAGGGAAAACTATGTTAACAAAGTGGAAGAGAAGTAAGTTGCGTTATAAAAAACAAGAACGAAGGGAACCCCGAACCTTGTGATTAGGTGTTGTTCTATGAATTGGATCACCACCTTCTCGTTTACATGAGTTAGACGGATGGCCTCTACCCATTTCGTGAAGTAATCGGTGACGATAAGTATGTACTTGTGTTTTATTAAAGATCTTGGTGTAATTTCTCCTATGATATATAACCCCCATTGCTTGAAAGGCCTAGAAATAGTCACATGATGGAGTGGGACTACTGCTCTCTTTTCTCTCTCGGTGCTCATTTGACAAACTTTACAGTTCCTAGCGTATGTGTGAGAATATTTGAACAAAATGGGCCAATAATAGCCAACTCTCAGTATATTATGAGCGGTAGTATCTCCTGTGAAATGTCCCCCTGCAGGGCCATCATGGAGTTCCTTTAGGACTTTATCTACATCTCCGTGTTTGAGGCATATCAAAAGTCCCTATCATAATTAACTTGGAAAAGTATCGAATTTATGAGATGATATTGGGCAGAATTTAACCTGAGGGCTCTTCTTTCCTTGGGATTTAAGTCTTCTGGGAAAGTCCCGTGATGCAGGAGATAAGTGAGTTTCTCATACCAAGACTCTTGTCTTGGGGAAATATATAAAGCTTCACCACACCATAATGCTATTTCATTTTCCTCTCTGGGATCTTCATTTGCCTGGTGTTGAGATTCAACTGCCAATTTGCATAATCCTTGTCCTTTAACGAGCTTGTAATTTTTTATGTCTATATTAAATGGCTGAAATACTGCCATCTAGTTTCCTCTCCTTTCTCCCATCTCCTGTTGAGTAAATAGAGATCAAACGGCTGGGTGAGGCATGATTACATTGGTGTGATTATTGAGGATGTAAGATCTGAAATGTTTTACTACCTTATAAACCACATAAGCTTGTTTATCTATGACAGGGTAATTCAGTTCGACTCCTTGGAGGTTAATGCTCATGAATGACACCAGATCCTCATTTTTATCATCATCCTTCTAAGTTAAAACCACAACTAATGATTGATCGGAGGCGAAAGTATAGAGGAAAAAATCCTTGTTGAAATCGGGACTCCGTAATAATGGGGCTTGGCATATAGCAGTCTTAATATTGATGAAGCATTTCTTTCATTCACCATGCCACCTAAATTCAACATCTTTGTGGATCATATTTTGTAAGGGTTTGATGGTTTCGGTGAAATCAAGAGTAAATTTCCTCACAAAATTGATTTTCCCGAAAAATGACTGCATAGATTTCTTGTTGTGAGGTAGGGAGTTGAGAGATAGGCTTAAATATTTTGGGGTCTATACAAATGCTTTCCTGGGATATAATGTGGCCTAGTATCTTACCTTCCTCGATGCCAAAGATTGTTTTCTTAGGGTTTAAAGATATACTGTATTTTCTACACCTTTTGAAAATCAGGTTTAAGTGTTGGATGTGATCTTCTCTATTCTTTGAATACACAGTTACGTCATCCAAATAAACTACTACACACTGGTTGATCAGTCCCCAAAATTCTACGTCCATGGGCCTCTGGAAGGTCGCCCTTACATTAATTAACCCAAAGGGAACAGATTTATAAGAAAAAGTTCCCCACTTGGTTCAAAAGGTAGTCTTTAAACGGTCTTCCTCTGAAACCAGAACCTGGTTGTAACCTGAGAAACCCTCCAGTAGAGAGAA
The DNA here is from genome assembly GCA_000966675.3 of Picea glauca. Classification (NCBI taxonomy): domain Eukaryota; kingdom Viridiplantae; phylum Streptophyta; class Pinopsida; order Pinales; family Pinaceae; genus Picea; species Picea glauca. Next base: position 726,663 of record JZKD02S2076808.1, on the reverse strand, counting down.
AATATCAGAGCTCAACATGGTATGGAAGAGCTGTTCCATGGGTGGAACTGGGTAATTGTCTTTATCTGAATCTCTGTTGAGGTTCCTAAATTCTACACATAAGCGAATCTCCCTAGACTTCTTCCTTACCAGAACTAAATTAGCTACCCATGAATAATGTTTGACCTGGAATATAATTTTGGCATCTAGAAGTTTCCTTAAATCCTGACACTTGAGAGGCTTGAGGGAAGGGTGATACTTTTAGAGATTTTGTTGGAAGGGTTTCACTTCAAGTTTTAACGGGATAATGTGTTGAATGATACGAGTATCATAAGTTTTTATGTCTCGGTAAAAATGCACAAAGACATACTGATACTACCTAAAGAGTTTAAGATAGGCCTTCTTTTCCTCTTTGGATATCGTCTTTCCAAGGTTTACATTTTTGGGATTTTCTGGGGTTTCAAGATTTATGATTTCATGTATGGGACAAGAACTACCGGTCTTCACATTTTTGGATCCTTTAAATCACTCTTTCATATCAAAAAGGTTTTCTAAGTTGGCTATGCCTTTCAGTATCATGTGAGACTTTGATTTGTCGATCAGTTGATCTGTCCAAGGATCTGTTTCCATTGATTGTTCCTAGAATACTTCTTCATCAATATCTAGGTCCTTAAAATTATCTTGGTTAGTCAGAAATATTATGATTTGTTTGTCCCCTTCAAATAATTTCTAATTAGAAATGTTGTTAGGCACCGATGGTTTGTAGAGTAACTCCACAGTGAACCGGGAGGCTTCATAATCTTCTAGAGATGAAAGCATAGAAGTAGGAATAGACAGGGAATCAACAAGGATATTCTTTTCTCTGGGGATCACTGTAATGTTGAAAGCTTAAAAATGCTCTATTAACCTATGCGATTCCTGTTGATAATTCTTAAGGTGTGGGGAGTTGCAATGTATAGTGTTCCTTATCTGTTGAACAATGATTTCAGAATGTCTGAAGACCTTTAATTTTTTGACATTTAAGTCGATGGATTTCTTTAATCCTTGAACTAGCACTTCATACTCAGCGGTGTTGTTGGTGCACTCAAATTCTAGCCTACAGGATAGGAAATGGAATTTACCTTCAGGATCGATGAGGATGCACCGTGCTCATGACCATTCTTGTGACTTAGATCCATCAAAGTATATGGTCCAAATTTGTGAATGTAGGTTATCTGATTCTTGTTGCTTAATACCTTCTTTCTCCCTTATCCCTTTTCTCATGATTTCGAGTGTAGTTTCTTGACAGAAGAGGGTTTCCTCTGTCGGTATCGACGATTTCTCTTGAAACACCATTTCAGAGTTTTGAGTGAGAGGGACACTTGATAAGAGAGGGTAAAAGTTCCCTAAGTAGGAGTCACAGGAGTAATTGTCTATCACAGGGAAATCTGTCGATGAAGGTTCGTTCAAGGTTTCTAGGTCAGTGACAATATGCTTCAGATATATTTTCCTATCAATTATGATCATATTTTTGTGCCCCTTTAGTGGTAACCAAAGGTGAGCCCAGTCTGTACTAAAGTATCCGTTCAATTTTTTAGACTAGTCTTGGCTCAATAATAGTCCATAAACTTCTGGGATATCTACCACTATGATGTCAATCACCTGCACAAACTTAGGATGCATCATTATTCTAATTATTACATCTTTGAGTTCTCCCATGAATTTGACTTGAGTCCTGTCTAGTTGTATTACGTGTTTTCCACTTTTGAGAGGGACGACATTTATATTTTTACAGATAGACAAAGGCATAACATTGGAAGATGCTCCTGAATCGACCAAACAATTATGGAGGTTCTTGTTGAAAACTTCAAACGGCAAAAGGAAGGGTGGGACAAAAGGTTTTCCCTTCTTATCTTCTGAGAAGGTGTTTACAGTTGGTTTATTCACTAGATCCATGGGAGATAGATTTCTTTCCTGACCATTGGTAGTCATAGGGTTTTCTACCGAGTTCAAAGCTTGTAGCAGAAATTCCTTTTGCTGAGGGATCCTGCATATGTCCATAACTGGTATATTAGCCTTTAACTTCTTCAAATCTTCAACTACATTGTAATCTAGTTTGGGTGATTCTCAGGTATGGATTCTTATAGGGTTTTTACTAGGAGAAAGAGGTGATTTTGGGTGATCGAGAGTTGTCTTACCCTTCGAAGTCTTGGTGGCAGTGATATATTTTGAGAGCGGTGGAACTTTACTTCGTGTTTTCACAACCAAGACTTCTGCGGGTGGTTCTTGGGACTCAAAAAGATCGTCAGAAGGCATGATTAGGTCAGGGTCCCATATCAACATGGATGTGTCGTTTGGTGGATCAACCTCTTCCTGATCAACAACATTCATAACTGAACTTCTTGGTTGATTGCTCAGGGAGACTTCATCTAGAAACCAGTTGGACATCAAGTTCATGGCATGCACCCATTGAGGGCAATCTCTTTTAGAATGATTTTCCTGGTGATAGGTACAGAAAGAATCATATGCTACATTTCCCAGATCAATGTTTAAGTTATCTGGAGGAGGTTCAATTGATTTGAACGATGGGTTTCTTTTAAATAAAGGATTATAGGGCCTTTGGCCTTGGTTTCCCTCCCCAATGCTTCTTTTCATGTCTATGATTTCATTGGACAACTTATTAACCATGCGTTGTAAATATTCTATGTCCCTACTACCCTTTTTAGGCGCTTGTTTTGCTTGTTTCCCTGGGGGTCTAGTGAGAAATATCCCTCTCCAGGGCGGAGGTTGAGATTCTTTCTTGAATAAGGAGACCTGACTTTATTTACATCCTTTCATTTGGAATTTGATCATTTTGGCCTCTTCAAAATTATCATCTAGGGTTCGCTTGGCAACCCTCTTTACAAACATGGAGATAGAAGCTGGGAGGGCATTAGAGTATACTTCTATTTGCAATTCCTGAGTAGGTTTAGCTTTAGGTTGGAATTTGTTAAATATAGTTGTGAATATTTGATTAAAATCTTTAACCATTTATTTCGAGCTCATGGTGGCGACAAACATTTCAGCCATCAAATCTCCTGTAGTAGTTTCTTCTATGAATTTATCTAGAAAATCCTTCTGAAACTTTGTAAAACTAGTTATAGATCCTACATGTAGATTAAAATACCACGTGGAATCTAAATTTTCAAACGTATAGGGGAATAGTCTGCATACTATGTCTTCATGTTGGGCATTCACAAGTTTGATTGCTAGTATGAACTTCTTGATATGATCTTCAGGCAATCCTGGTTTCGGGGTCAAATTTAGGGAGTAGATTCATCACGTGTCGGGGAAGATTATGTACTAAACCTGGGATGGCCAAAGTGTCTCTAGCCAACCAAGGTTGGTTGTTCTGAGGTGGGTTTCCCCATTCTTTATGATGTTCATTGTTTTCCTCCATACCTTCAGAATCTGAATTAAATTCTTCTTCCAAAATATCGTCTGGCTCGGAGACGTCACTGACCGACGTTTTGGGGATTAGATGTAGAGGATGTTTGATTTAGGCGATTGAGAAATCTGTTAGGTCTTCTACCGTGTGCATGAAAACCTGGTCGAGGGTTTCTACCACTAGTCTGCTTACTTGTTTTCTTTGAGGAAATATCAGATCTAAGGGCAACACACCGATCTGTCGGGCGTAGGCTCTTGCAATTATCCTGAATTGATTTAATTCCTTGTGAGGAAGAGCGTAAGGTATATCAGGGAACAATTGTTCTCCCTCGTGATAGGTTGAGTCACATGTTTCAGGAGTACTCAATGTGTGTGGGCTGTCTTGGGAATGACTAGCCATGCATGTGGGTTGTTCTGAATCTATCGACTGTCTAAAATATTATATGAAATATGTATTCAACCATTCATTCTCACGCCCTCCTTCTAGTGCCAGTTCTGTTGATGGTTCCAAAATCCCTTCATTCAATAACAGGAACCAAACCCGCCACCGAGGCCCAATTAGAATCTACAACATTTAACAGTGGAATGGTTCTCCAGATCTTGCGATCCGACCAATTAATCGATGAGCTTTATGTTTTCTTGTGGATGCATCTCCTTCAGTTTGGAATTTATCTTTTTATATTTTTCTCTAGGGTAGAACCGATATGAGATGTAAGTTGGTATAAACCAACTTGGCTACAAACATGATTAAATTTAACTACTGGAGAAGAGGCTGTGCTTGGGATAACCCACTACGCAAGCATGCCGATGAAAATTTTATACCATAAGGCCTAGTACTAATATGTTAACCATGTGAGCATCCAATTACTTTATGAGACACTTAATTATAAAAAATAAAACACATATGCGATAAGATAAAAGCAAGCAAAATAATTCACCTACTCTGATCATTCATCACACAATAACATAATTATTCATCTTCATCATAAAGAAAAGAACTGTAAAACATTGAATCAACTAGTTTAAAAATGGATCCAATAGCTCTTACTTGTCACAACATCTATTCATGAAACGAGATAGGAAATAGTTCTTCTCCATGTCCAATCACACATGCATTTGATGAAAATATAACTTGTCTTTGGTCCTAAAGGAATTCTCAATTAAGGATAGCTTCAAAATAATTCTTAACAAACCAAAAAAGAGAGTTTCTTGCAACAACCATAGACCTCTAAATAATTGGTCGATGCTCTTATTTATATCATAAAATTCAACTGGAAATAATGGCTAAGTGTAGATAAGTGAACAAAATTCGCCACATGGTGTTCTCTCCTAACAGTTTTCTAACAGTCAACTCAAGGCATCCCTTTGAAAGAGTGACTTTTCTCATACTCCAACCAACTATTGAACAGATCCTCACATGCATGGGCGTATGGAAATTGGTGTTGTTCCATTGGGGATACATAATTTTCTCTGATCTCCACCACATGCACCCGGTACTTCACCAGATTGGTACTTAGCTGCTGTAGCATAGCTTGAGCTCTGATCGGGTGTTCCATAAATTGTTTCACTTGTTCTGGCATTGTGTCAGACACCTTTTCCATCTCTTTGACCCATAACGAATCCTGCTTGGCGTGTGATTCAACTATGTCATGCAAGTCGACAAAGTCATTGGGCATGCCGAACTTAGGGATTTCGATATCTTTCATCATCCCATTGATCTTCGGACCTAGTTTCTCTTTGGATTCATCGACGAAGTTGCAGAACCAATTTTGCTCAACAATTGGAGGAATCTTTCCTGCAATCAAAATTCACATCGTTTAGGGATTGCTTATACAACAATATTCCTCAAAATATATGTATAAAATGTAAGTGAGAAAAATCCATATTGGTGCATACCTATAAAGATTTCTAAACCTGGTTGGTTGATAGTTATTTGATCTATACAAACCTTCAAATTACCTGCACTATTTATGTTAGCACCGCCATTTTTATTCAATTAGGGTGGGTTACATCCGTGTTCCCAATATGAAAGATCAGGTACTGAAAACATGAGAGTTGGAGTGACACTAATGGCTAGTTGTCCCTTGGGGTTAGGAAAGGATGTCAGAGCCGAACATGTGACGAAAGTATGATTATGTTCCAAAAGATTCGGATCTTGTCATAAGGGAAGTCGTTAAACGATTCAGGTCGAGGCAAGTTGCTCAAATGGGGGTCGCATCAGCAAGTGCATGAACCATCATCAACTCATTGTGGAGGCTGGGGAATTTAAAATAAGTTGAGGTGATCATACCGCACACCCTCTGCGATTCATATCGGCTACATCTCCCATGCCCCAGACCATACCCGTTGCGCGGATCTGACACAAAAAATATTTAAAACATCACGTCGCCAAGAGTTCAGTGTCCCTTGGAACGTTTTGACTCACTGCCTTCTCTGTTATAAATTCTAGATGTAATGTAGGTGTTCTGCACACCAGTCAAGCTTATGCACTATTGGTAATTCATCTCTTGAGCCTAGTCTGATCAAATTCCTTCACTTTGGGCCCTTGTCAAGTCATCCACGCATACAACAGATTGTTGTTGTACCATGGGAACTCCTCAAAATGAAAGATGGGGCCTGCGAGGTAGCTGAAGCGCCAGACCCGAGCCCCATAATTCATGGGACTTATTATTATTTGCAGTGGGTGTTCCCGAGGCTTCAAAGGGAGACTGCTACCTTAGTGTGAAAATGATGGTATTGCCTTGTGTGGAAGCAGAAGTGAAAGAAGTCACGCTGGAAGGAAACAGGTTGGGAGTCATGCTTCCTCAAAAATAGATACTGTGGAGGAGAGGAAGGCCCAGGAAGTATAAGGAAGTTGGGGGAACCGAATCCCAACTGGATGGTGCGTAAGATCAACCGCTGGGGATTTACTAATGCGCGCTATCTAGCTAGAGCCTATTGAAAACACAAGTCGAGGAAGTATGATCAGAATGAGGAGGGAATATGCCTCGGGTTCTAATGTTTGAGAGCCTAATCAAAAGATGGAGTAAGCACAACTTTCCATTGGTGAACTCTACCAGGAAAATAGAGAATTACAATGACAGTTGGTGGCAAAGACCCTTGAGGTGCCATCACCACAGGGTCGTGAAGGGAACGTAACCTGGATCAAGAGGGAGCTCCGGGAAGTGTAAGACATGATTGTGCAGTTGAGCGAAGTGCAAAGGGTTTCGGAAGAACAAAAAATGAAAACACTTCAGGGAGCGCGGAGCAGCCAGGGAGAAAGCCCACGTGCATAAGAGGCATGATTGGTGAACTCTGTTTTGTATTCTCAGATGTGACACAAATTTTTGATAGTTTCTTCTTTTTGTGGGAAATAATTCATGTTCTTAATGTAACCGGGTTCGTTGGCCAAAAGGTGTAGACAGTGTCTACTGTATGTAACCTGAGCTTGATATAAATCTAATATATATGGTCCCGAAACTTCGATGAAAGGATTTTGGTTGTAGCGATTAAATGCATCATTTCTTCCCTTTGTGTGTGTATGTAATGTATTCTTTGTCGGACTTTTCTTATGAGTTAGCCCCAATTTTATACTCAGTGTTGCTCCGAGTTGTTTTGTATTTTCATTGATATCCTTCTGCAAAAACTTCCAACGTCGATCGATTTCATCGTATGGCGCTGACGTGGCACCGCTGACTCAGGATATATGGTACTGAAGATCGAGAACTTAGATCGTGGGTAATGGTCAGGCTTGGGACATTTTTCAAGTCGATTGATTTAGGAGAAACTTAGGACTACCGATGCTGAAAAGGTATCGGGGATCGACCTTCGAAGATAAACCTATCACGTAGCTTCCTTGTGGATTATCGTCTTCGAAAACTCCCGATACTGAAAAATGTTTTGGAAGTCGGTGATATCATTTATTTTTTTGTAAGCACTTACTCTTTTATCCTTTTTCCGATGCTGAAGGGATTGATCATCAACGATATCCTTGGTGATGTTTTTCGTGAAAGAAAAACTCTCGTATGCCGACGCCGACGAAGATCGAGACTCTGCAACTTCAGTTCTCTTGAGTGATTTTCTTCCATGCTTAATCCTTTCTGATGCCGAATTTCTTAAGCGCGTTGGGGAAAATTTTTGACTGTTAATTATTTAACTTAGATGTTAGTCTTCTAAGTTATGGGTTTTCACATGCTTAATAAAACTTTGAAAGACTTAAATGGAAAACAAAAATAATAAGCAAAGGAAACATTTTTCATACTGAGGTTGAATTAGACAGTGAAAAAGATCAAGTGGTACCCAAAAAGTAAACTTTGACATAGGATTTTTAGGGTGTGTTGAGTGCTCAACAGGGAAGTCTACACCATCCCCTCATTAACTCTTTATGATGTCTTCCCACCTACCAGCCTGATTGTAATTCTGCAAGATACCAGATATATAAAATATGCAGAACAGAAACGAAATGCTAGAAATAACAGAATAACAGTGAAATATCCAGCATAATCTTCACAATACACAGAAATGATATAC
>JZKD02S2076808.1:653046-701311 GCA_000966675.3 Picea glauca | reverse complement strand
GTTTTGGACTAATCTAGGTCATTGGGTTAGGGTTTTGGATGTCGCTGGCTCCTATATGTATATTGTATTGTAAACAATGTAACACAATGAATGAATATAATATATGCTGGTTTTCCCGGTTTAGGTTTCCAGGGGAAAAATCTTTGTGTAATGTTTGTATTTGCCATTGTATCTTTTCTGTTCTTTTCTGAATATATGTTTACAGTAGACATTATACAATGTTAGAATTTACAATATCCTTGCAACCGGTTGAAGTACTCTGTCCATCCCAACCAGTGTAAGATTGGTCTTGCCTGCTTAGTTACCTGTAGTAATGTTGGTTCTCGACGCACACTTCGGCCACCCATATTTTTTGTGAGAAAGTGAGTTCAACGATCGTTCCTTTTTGTAGCTTAACTCAACTTGCTTTTGAAACATGAAATATAAAATATAGAACAAAACTATGTATATAAAAATTGTGAATTTTCCTCATTTAATGCACTCATTGTAATCTATCGATGAACGTGTCGAGTATCTTCCCCCCATAAATGGAAAGGTTGACCTGGATTGTCAAAAGTACGAGTGTAATAATGGTGGATAGTTTTGGTGCAGTGAATGCTATGGTGCCACCACCGCGGCTGGAAATATGATCATTAATGACTTTTTCAAAAATCACTTTAGTAATAATTATGAGCAATCATCATTTTGTGTGGGAATGCACTTATGTCAAAACCGTTTGGGGAAAAAAGATTTCGAATGAATTTAAATTTGTTCACGTGTTATAGAAATATTCCACATATAATGTTGTTACTTTCCCTTGTTTGTTGGATATATCCGGAATGATAGCCTCATTGGTTAGAAAAGGAGATCTAATAACACATAAAAACTTGGTGTGTTTAAGGTAAACTTCGATACCACAGGCAGAGACACTGCTACCAGCGGGCGTCCATAGCCTCGAAAGGGTTTCCTTTTAAACCATAGATAAGCCTCTATCCTTAATAAAGGGTTTGAATTTTCTTTTCCCAAGAAGACCATTATCTTGGTTTGGTAGCCAAATGATGATAATTCCATTGACTAGATTATAACCTAAGTGAACAAGTCGGCTCGTGATGAGACCTCTTGTCCTTTGACAGGAAAAATGCCAAAGGCCAATGCCCTAGTGTGGTAGCCATAGTGGGAATGTCACTTATGTTATTATCTGGTGATCGTGGTAGGTTGCCTCGTGTTGAGACCCCCTATCCCTTGTGGGAGAAGTTTATTATTTTGTTGAATCTTTTTTTTTATTAGGCTCTATCAAGGGAGGCTCATCTACTCCTTAAGAGTTATGGATGGCATAAGAAGTGTAAGAATTCCAAGTAAGAGTGTGTTTGAGATTACTTATTATGATATGAAAGCAATTATCATTCAAGTATATGTAGACATATAGAGGAAAGAAACGAGTTATGGTGGTTAATGAATTGTGAACAAAATTTAAGATAATTCAGAAAAATTAATCCACAAATAGTTTGCTAAGGTATGTTAAATGATCCACACAAAAGGATAAATCAGAACTAGTGTTGATGAAAATGTATTAGTGAGGGTCATCTCCAAAGGAGTGACTGGCATAATGGCATTATAAGGGAACAATGGTAAAAAAACGTAGAAGGAACAACAACTATTTCTTTTCAAATGAACAACACTTATTTGAAAAAGGAACAACAAGCATTATAAGGGAACAACAGTGTGACAGAAGGAATGACAATTGTTATTTTAAATGGATGATATTACCATGAAGGGAACAACAATCATGCGAAGGTTGCAACAATTGTTTTTTTTTCAAAGGAATGACAATCGTATCGATTTACATGAACAACAACAATGATGTTCAAATTTTTACGCATCTTAATTAAATGATTGAAAAACACCCACAAACATTTTTTGTTTTAGTGGATCTATAATTGATTATTCATTAATTAAATTCATTCAATTTATATGGGTAAGTTTATTCAATAATCAAAGTATTGGATGGTCTATACAAACATGTTCATCGTCTTGTGAGAACATGGTTTATATTTATTGGATTTTTTCAAAGTGAGATAGGAGAAAGGAACATAAAAGAGTGCTAATTATATTCGTTATAGTCACGTTTTCTAGTTTTTATTTCCTCATGTGACTTTCCTTAAAAACAAAAAAAAAACAGAATGAAATCTCTAAAGAAAGATATATACAATATGTACAGTAATGATAAAAAAATTCATCATTTATGAAGTTAAAGCTGTTGGGTTACCTTCCCAGCCAGCTAAAATCTAAATAGTAGGGTCCTTACTTACTTCTTGGCATAAGGACCATTTTGAAAGTGGCTGATGGTAGAGTCATAACTGATGTCCATTTACCAAAAAGGAAGAACCAGATCCATCGATGGTGATTAAGGTGGCAATGCCATTGTTATGCACTTCATAAATTTCATACGGTCCGAGCCACCTTGTCTGTAATTTTCCAGGAAAGTCTTGAAATTTGGAATCATAGAGATATACCCAATCACATTTTTGGAATGATTTCTTCTTGATATGTTTATCATGCCATTTATCTCTTTGTTGCTGAATAATAGTTGTACGCTACAGGGTGGACAATCATGCTTCATCCAACTCATTGATATGTTGTAGGCACTGTTTATGTGCCTCTATAAGCTCTAGTCCAATCTCCTGGGCCATCCTTAGAGTCTTGATCTCAAAAGCGATTGGAAATATAGGTTCTTTACCATAAACTAAATGATAAGGAGAGTAGCCAGTGGTGTTACACCACGTTGTACGATAAGCGCATAAGGCATTTGGAAGCTCAGTTGGACAATTCTAACGGTTTGTTGAGACTGTTTTTTTCAAAATTGCCTCCAAGAATTTATTGGTACTTTCTACTTGCCCATTTTCCCATGGGTGGTATGGGGAAGTAACTCTATGTTTAATATGATAATTTTCCAGGATGGTCATGATTATATGGGTTGTAAAATATGAACCTCCATCAGTGATTACTTCCCTAGGTAATCCGTGGCATACAAATAATTTAAAAAGAAACTTAATGACTACCTCCTCTGTTGTGTTTGATAAGGCTTCTGCCTCTACCCATTTGGTCATGTAGTTTGTTGCGACTAGTATATAGGCCTTCTGGTTTGATTTTGGATTGAAGGGGCCAACACAATCCAATGCCCATATTTCAAAGGGTTTTGTGACTATTTGTGCTTGTATTGGCATTTCATCAGCTTGGCCAGGTCGAACCATTCTTTGACAACTATCACAGGCTTGGAAATATTTCTTTGCATCCTTAAATATTGAGGGCCAATAGTAGCCCATCTGTAAGATCTTGTGCCCAATTTTGCATTATGAAAAATGTCTGCCACATGGCTCATCATGAAATGCCTTTAAAATGTTAATGTTTAAGCCATTATTATAGTTCTTCTCATTTCAATAGATAAAAATAACATAATACAAGATCACTGAGAAATACACAATCACAAGAGACACATCATTTATCTCAGGAAACCCTCTAGGGGAAGAAAACCCAACAAAACTTCCTTATTATAGATAGCCAATACAATGCTAAGAGATAACTTAAGCTAATACAAAAGATCCTCTCCCACATATGCGCCACTCTCTCTCCTTCTTCTCCAACTGCAGTTCCAAAACTTGTCTCTCAATGAGCAAGTGAGGTGTGTGTCTAAGTGAGGCGCTAGCCTCCTTATTTATACAAGACTGGCACATGTGAAGTGTCTCTTCACTGGCAGGGCCAACTTCTCCATCTTGGTGGTTATAACCACCTTTATTATATTTCGGGGCCTCTTTAATATCTTCTAGGGCCGACTTCTTATTCTTCCTATTACAATTATCTTTTGACCAATCCGCAAAAGGGGATTTTGTCCTTTATAATAACCGACATGATGAATCCACAATGGGGATTGATCCAATCAATAATATATCAAATAATAATAAGAATACACTTTGTAGTTACATTATTTTAACACTCCCCCTTAACAAGAAGGGTATTCTTCAGCAGCATCATGCGAGAGAGAGAGGCCTTTATCATCAACAACATCAAGTGGGTGAGAGAAACACATCATCAATATAATCTTGGAACACTGACTGGCATATCTATAAATCATCTAAATTTTTCTTCATTGACAACATCGTCATTCTCAAAGGAATGCAATCATCATCAACATCAATATGTATTAGTGTAAAACTGATACATCATCATCATCATCATAGCTCAAGGCTAGCTCATCATAATAATACTATATTGGATTTATGTCATAGCTATCCAACCGGAAGCACAGTTCTAGTCTCATCTCATCGTCTTTCTTTACGTCACAGTGGTCAAACTGGAAACAAGATGCTCGTCCTTCTTTACGTCACAATCGTTAGGTCGAAAGAAAGATACTAGACTGGATTTTCATCACAACTATCCAACCAGAAGCTCAGTTCTAGTCTCATCTCATCGTCTTGCTTTACATCACAACTATCAAGATGGAAGAAATATGCTTATCCTGCTTTACGTCATAACCATCAGGTCGAAAGTAGGATACTAGACTGGCTTTATGTCACATCTATCCAACTGGAAGCACAATACTAGTCACATCATATCATCTTGTTTTACGTCACAACCATCAGGTTAGAAGCAAGGTACTCCTCCTGCTTTATGTCAAAACCATCAGGTCAAAAGCAGGGTACTCGTCTTGCTTTACATCACAACCATCAGGTCGGAAGCAGGGTACTCATCCTTCTTTACATCACAACCATCAGGTCGGAAGCAAGATACTAGACTTGCTTTATGTCATAGCTATCCAGTTGGAAGCACAGTACTAGTCACATCACATCATCTTGCTTTACGTCAAAACCGCCAGGTCAAAAGCATGAGATGTCTCATCACAACAACTAATCCCCTTTTTGAGTAAGGTCCTTTCAGATTATACCAATCTTATGTCGAAAGTGCTGAAACTTTACACGAGATAGAGGCTTGGTCAACACATTAGCAACATGTTCATCTGTGATAATGTACTGGAGCTTTAAGGCTCCTCTCTGCACCATGTCACGGATGTAATGATATCGAATCTCTATGTGCTTCGACCTGTCATGGAATACATGATTCTCTGTCATCTTTATGTAGCTCTGGTTGCCACATAGGATCGTGGTTTCTTCCATCTCTAGGTCAAATAGACCGGTCAACAACTTTCGAAGCCATATAGCTTCGTAGCTGGTAGAACATGCTCCAATGTATTCTGCTTCCGCTATGTTGAGATCAATGCTGGATTGCTTCCTACTCTACCACGAGATCATGGCTGATCCCAAACTGAAACAACATCCTAAAGTGCTTTTCCTTTCAGAAACACTTCCTGCCCAATCTGCATCAGTATATCCACTCAATGTGAAATTATGATCTCCATCATAGCTGAGACCACAATCTATTGTACCCTGAAGGTACCTCATCACATGTTTTGCAGCCACTAGGTGAACATGTCTGGGTTCTGCCAGAACCTAGTTGAAGGTGTTCACGAAAAAACAAATGTCTGGTTTGGTGTTCGTCAGGTACATCAACGATCCAATAATCTATCTATACAATGTGGCATCAATCAACTCTAACGAAGTGTCGACCAACAACTTTAGCTTCACTTCCATGGGTGTATTCTTGGACTTACACTCCAGTATGTCAAATATCTTCAGGATTTCAACTGTATACTTTCATTGGTTAAGGAATATCCTCTCAAGACTCTACCATACCTCAAGACCTAAGAAATAATGCATTAGGCCTAGGTATTTCATTTCAAATTCTGAGGCAAGTCTCTTCTTACATTTAGTGATGAGATTTTCTTCTCTAGTTAAGAATAAGTCATCCACATATAGCAGTAATATTACTAGCTCATTGTTCATGACCTTGAAGTAGAGGTTAGAGTCTACTTTAGTCTTGGTAAAGACTAAGCTCATCAAGAAACTGTCTATACGGCCATACCACACTCTAGGAGCTTGCTTCAATATGCATAAGGATTTCTTCAATCTATAGACATGAGACTTCCTATCTTCAACTTCAAATCCTAAAGGTTGCTCTATATACACTTCCTCTTCGATGAAACCATTTAGGAAAGTTGTCTTTACGTCCATCTGGTGAAACTACCACTTCATCTTAGCTGCAAGAGATATGATGCTTCTGATCGAAGTGTATCTGGCTACAGGAGCGAATGTCTCTTCATAGTCAATGCCTTCCTTTTGAGAAAAGCCACGAGCGACAAATATTGCTTTATAATTCTCAATACTTCCATCAGAAACATGTTTTATTTTGAAGAGCCATATGGAGGATACCACATCTTTAATCTTCAGTTTGGGAACTATTTTCCATACATCATTATTTATTATGGATTGGTATTCCTCTATCATGGCATCTGCCCATTCTTTCCTCTGAATGGATTCTCCAAATAAAGTAGGCTCCTCCTCTAGAAGATCGCACATCAAAGCCGTATAACTGGAGAATGGCTTTGGTCTTTTGACCTGTCTCATAGTTCCTTGGGGAACACCGTACTTATCTCCATCTTGAATAAGCTCTATATCCCAAGCTGGCTTCCTTTTATGGAGGATCATCATCTGAGGTGGTTCTTGAAACTATACCACATCATGATATTCTAGAATTTCCTCATTAGGGGAGGTTACAACTTCCTTCACTAGTTCAACAGCTCTGGGAACCTCCCTCACTGATTTTTCAATTATGGGGATTATGGGTTCCTCTTCTTATACCTCTTCAAGATGACATTTTATTGATTTCTTAAGCACTGCATATTCATCAAGGGTCACATCCCTATTGATCTGAACATGTCAGTGACCTGGTATGTAGATCCTGAAGGCCTTGAAGACCTCACAGTATCCAATAAATATTTCCTTCTTTCCTGAGGGTTCCATCTTGTTTCTTTTCTCTTTCGGTATATGTATAAATACTAGGCAACCCAATATTTTGAGATGGCTTACCTCTAGCTTCTTTCCAGTGAACATATCTTCCAGGGTCTTGAACCCAAGTGCACTATGGGACAATCGGTTTTGCACACATACGGCTGTCATTGCTGCTTCTGCCCATAAGCACACAGGAATATCTTGATCATGGATCATGATCTTCACGACTTCTATTATCGTTCTTTTCTTTCTTTCAGCCACACCATTTTGTTGAGGATTATAGGGAGTACTGAGTTCCCTCTTGATCCCAACATATTTTCAGAATTTCATGAACTCTTTTGAGGTGTATTCTCCTCCATTATCTGACCTGAGTATATTGATCTTTCTTTCAAAACGATTCTCTATCAAGGCTTTGAATTCCTTGAATTTTCTAAAAACTTCATCTTTAGATTTCAAGAGATACAACCAGGTCTTACAAGAATAATCAACAATAAGTGATACATAATATACATACCCACTAATGGAGGACGATGGAATTGGGCCACACACATTTGAATGAATGAGTTCTAGGAATCCTTCTGCTTTGTTGTCTCTCTTCGGAAAAGGGTTCTTGATGTTCTTCCCTTGTGCACATCCATTGCATACGCCTTCATGGTCAACCTTGAGTTCTAGTAAACCTGTGACCTCTTTTCATATGTATGGTAGCGCCTTGTAGTTAATGTGAGCTAATATTCTATGCCAAAGTTCACATGGATTCTCAATGGCGTGGGTCATGGCATCTTCTGAGTGACCCTTTAGCTTATGCAAGCCACCTTATTCTTTTCCAATGATGATTGCTTCATTTATGGTCTCTCCTTTAGTATGTTTCCTTATGCAACCTTCACTATAGCTTCCTCAGGGTTATTACCTATGACCTGGAACAAGGTCAACAAAACAACAAGCAAGAATAATATTCTTTTGATAATATAAAGCAATAGCATGAACAATCATCACAGTAGCTCCTTTAGAGCTATCACTTGTAACTTGTTTGAAGCAAAGATTAAAGGTAAGGAATACAATATGAAAATGAGGTCAACACTCTCATATTGTTGTGATCAAATATTCCTCCATGGCAACCTGGAACTAACACACAAGGTTTCTCCTAGAACCTAGAGTGTTGCTACTTTCCTTCCAAGTCTCCTTCACTCAGGATGACAAGTGTTTTCTTCAACCTGTCTTTTGTAATAGGACAATATGCTCTCTTGACAAAAATTTAGATTAGAGAATAAACTCTATGATCTCTACTTTAATCCATCTAATAATTTGATCATAGATTCAACATGCAAGACTGATCAAAATAATGTCATAACAAATAGATGCATATTATAATAGTCACACATGGGTTGCATCATTCCTTTGAATGTGTTAGATCTTGGGATCCTCCTGGATATATGGAAAGAGATCCCTTCTCCTGCAAATACTCTTTAAAGTTTATCCATTTAAACATACGTGAGTACATACCTCTGATAGAATTTGTAGGTAGTGGATCCACTTGGCAACAACGATAATCATTACCAACTCTTAAAAAAATTCAGGGGTGTTTGCAACTAGTGCTACGGCTGCAACTGCAACTGGTTCTGAGACTGCAATTGCAACTACAACTTTAGGATTTTATGAGGAAACCTAATTTTTCAAACTTCAAAATTTGAAATTATGATCTAGGGGATAGATGCACTGAGCTAAGGCGAGTAAGCTGGTGCAGTCAGAATTTCAAAAATCCAACTTTTACCCCCTCAAACTTGATCTACGGATTTCTGGACTATTGCTTCTGGTACTTCTGGTACTCTGGTTTTCTGGTACTTTGTGAAACTAGGGTTTCACTTTTTGGGAGATCTAGCCACTGAAAAAGGTGCGCTAAAGGTGCCAAAATGATCCTCTGGGGAGGGTGCACATTTCTAGGTGGTTTTAGGGTTGAAATACCTCACCAACAAAAAGCCCTAATTTTCATGTACGGTAACAATGGCGTTTTTCACTTTTCTCTTGTGAAAGATGCTCTCTTTAGCTTGACTGTGATACCATGTTAATGTTTAAGCCATTATTATAGTTCTTTTGATTTCAATAGATAACAATAGCATAATACAGGATCACTGAGAAATACACAATCATAAGAGACACATCATTTATCCTGGGAAACCCTCTAGGGGAAGAAAACCCAACAAAACTTCCTTATTATAGATAGCCAATATAATTCCAAGAGATAACTTAAGCTAATACAGAAGATCCTCTCCCACATATGCACCACTCTCTCTCCTTCTTCTCCAACTGCAGTTCCGAAACTTGTCTCTCAATGAGAAATTGAGGTGTGTGTCTAAGTGAGGCACTAGCCTCCTTATTTATACAAGTCTGGCATGTGTGAAGTGTCTCTTCACTGGCAGGGCCAACTTCTCCAACTGGGTGGTTATAACCACCTTTATTATATTTCAGGGCCTCTTTAATATCTTCTGGGGCCGACTTCTTATTCTGCCTATTACAATTATCTTTTGACCAATCCGCAAAAGGGGATTTGGTACTTTATAATAACTGACATGATCAATCCACAATGGGGATTGATCCAATGAATAATATATCAAATAATAATAAAAATACAGTTTGTAGTTACATTATTTTAACATAAAATTTCATTAATTTCATCCTCCCTCACACATCTTCAGATCTGGAGGTCAACCCCTGTGTGGAATAGATATCCACCAATCCAAGTGAATCGTGCACTGCGTTGGATGATAAGTTTCCTTTCTCTAGTTGATAGGTGTGCTTGTAGTTTCCCAGCTGCCAGATAATTAGCCACATCAGTGTACCATGGTGTTTTAATAGTGACTGCAAACAAGTGTTGATTTGGAAATTGGTCTTCAATTGTCAAAGAATCATCTGTTTTGGGTACGGGAGACAGGAAGTCTGCAACACGATTCTCTCTTCCGGGTCGATCCTTGATGGTGATGTCAAATTCCTACAATAGTAATAACCACTGAGTAACCCGTCCATTAGTAATAGGTTTATTAGCTAAATATGTAATAACAGAATGATCAATATACATAATAACTGGATAACCTGTTATAGAGTGATGAAATTTATTAATAGCATTTATAATAACTAAAAATTATTTTTCTGTTACTATATAATTTAATTCAGTGGGAGTAATATTTTTGCTAATAAAATAGATATCATAAGGTTTCTTGTCTTCTTCTTGTATAAGGAAAACACCTATGGAAATATTTGATGCATCTGTAGAGATGTGGAATGGTATTTCCCAGTTTGGTCCTCTCAGCACCAGTGTTGTTGAAGTCATATTTTTAAGTCCTCTGAATGCCATAGTACACTTATCAGACCATTGAAATTCTGCATTACCAATTAAAGCATTTAAAGGTGCAACAATTTTTGCAAAATTTTCCATGAATTTGCGATAGTATCCCGAAGGACCAAGGAAACTACGCACCTCAGTTTGTGTACATGGTGTAGGTAGGTTAAGGATTACCTCAATTTTTGCCAGGTCTACCCTGATTCCATCTGCATGAATATAATTCCTTAGTAACACACCTTCAGTCATCATCATATGACATTTTTCATGACTCAAACATAATCTGGTAGAAATGCATCGTTCCAGTACCTTCTCCAGATTGTTTAGAGCTTGATCAAAATCATTGCCATAAGGGGTGAAATCGTCCATGTAAACTTCAAGCCCTTCATTAATTAGATCAAAAAATATTCTCAAAGTGGCCCTCTGAAATGTGACTGGAGCATTACATAATCCAAACGACAATACTCTATATGTGAAGGTTCCCTAGGGACATGTGAATGCAGTTTATCTTGATATTTTGGGGCAATTTGGATCTGATTATAGCCACTGAAACCATCTAGGAGGGAGAAAAATTTATTTCCTGCTAAAGTATCAAGGACCTGATAAATAACAGGTAGGCGGAAGTGGTCCTTCTGGGTATCCTTTTTGAGTTCTCTATATTCTACACAGATCCTCCATTTCCCATTGTTCTTAAGAACGATCACTAGTGGGGAAACCCACCGACTATCCGAAATAGGATATATAAAATATACATCCAACAATTTCTGTAATTATTCTTTAATGATGTTCCTCAGGTGAGGATTCAATCTTCTTTGGGGCTATTGGATGGGTTAGACATATTTCTCAATATAAATATGATGTGTGCAGAGTTGCAGATCAATGCCCTTTAAGTCATAATACTCCTAGGAAAAATCTTGCTTATACTTATAAAGGATCTTAATCAATCTGCATTGTTGTTGCTCGTTTAGATTAGCATTAATATTTAGAACCCTCCCTGGTGCAATCTCAAATGGTTTACTGTTATGAACAATGATAGTGGAGATCTGTTGTTCCATCATTTCTTCTAACTGATCTCCCTATGCCTCATTATCTAACACAACCTTTAGTATATGGCATGTCGGGTTACTTACAATAGCTGGGCTATTAATGAAGTTGTTGATCACATCGTCTTCTAGTTGGTTCTTGAGTCCCAAAGCTTCTTCGAGTGTGAGAGCTTATTGTAGATATTTTTCTGGATATCTAGGTGGTGGCAATGGCTGATGCATAATGGATGGTCTTGGTTTAGCTGGAGGATACATGATTAGATTCTTTGTGGCACCTCCTCTAGCAATAGTCATGTTGCCCGTGCGACATCCCTAGTGTAATTGGAAAATAAAAACCCTCTATCTAAATTGTTACTATGGGATTCCTTGGGTCTGGATATTTGATTAGTTCCTGTCTTCCCAGGATGAGATCAGATAAGGCACCTACCACGTGAACAATTGATGATGAATTTTTAACTTTCCTGACAGGCTTCTTCCCACATAATTCCTTAATTGTCTTTGCATAAATTGGGATGTCTTGCAGAGCCTGCAGGAGTGGGATCTTAACGTATAAATTCCTTAGTTCTCCTACGATGTCATCTTAGGATACACAACCTGACTTGCTATCATCAGTATTTCGGGGAATGAGGGAGAATGTGTTACATGCTTGTCGAGATTCTGTTGTTCTACTATGTTTCCCTCTTGCTCTGTTTCTTCTGTTATGACCACAATCGAAGGTGTTATTGATGGTTGTACATTATTTTCATTCTCCTTCTCCTAGTGAATGTTACTCTCTTCAGGAGATATTATGCACCTTGACCTCAGTCAGAGTTCATTGCACCCTATTGAAGTGATTTCCCCATCCACATTCTCAATAATTTGCACAATATGGGTTGGTCTATTATTGGGATTTGAGTGGGGTTGAGATGGTAATTGAGGGCACAATTGTGGTTGACGATTCTGGGGTAGTTGGAGTGGAGCTTGCAAAGCGGGTTCAGTTTGAGGGGTCATCCCCATGGGTTGATTTTTCATTCGCATTGGGTGCTCCCAATTTTAGTTCCAATTGGAGTTTTGGGCAGTTGTGTTGGGCCACTGTGAAGGATAGGGGTTGTTGTTTGGGTTATGCCAAGATGAGGTAGGGTATTGCGAGCTAGGCTAGGTAGGATTTGCAGCTGGTTGATTTGGCCAAGGGGGATTTGCAACTGGATATTACTGGGGCTGTTAGGTGGGGTTAGCAAATGGTGGACCCTACCATGTGTTTCCAGAATTTTGCTGCTGATTATACTGCCCATAAAAGAAAGAGGAAGGGTCTTGTAGTGTACTAGGGGGACGAGCCTTCCATTGGCGATGTTGGGCCATAAGATATATTTTTTATGTTTCCTCTTCTGCCTCTTTGAAGACAACTTTTAATCCTGGGAGAGATGGACATTGATATGTTGCGTGATATTTAGCACATATGGCACACACCTGAACCACATCCAAAGGACATTCCCTCATACCATGTTTCTTTCTGCATCGGTGGAAAAATATGCCCAAGGACTGTTATGCGTCTGCCTACTTCTGCTTAGCCTGAAAAACATCCAATTGTGTATTCAGAGTGCTCAAAATGTCAGTTTTAAAATTTTCTAAAAGATTACCGACTTCTACTTAGGTAACACCCCCGCTAGAAATGTTGCTATTTCTAGTGAGTGGAGTCCCCATCCCTGATCTGGTACATGTACTTCCACGCAAGAATTCGATGCACATTTGAACAATGTTATCATAAGTTTCTTGATAAATATCACCCTTCCCCATTAAATTCAATGTTTCTAACCATTCTTCTTTCATTACTTTTATCAGAGTGGCTTTGAGTAACTCACCTAGTAATATACCATAGGGAGATATTTGCAAATTGTATTGGAATCTTTCAACATATTCTTCTAATGTCTTGTTTTCCTTTGCAGTCATTTGAAAGATTTCATCTTTTAGATCCCTGGTTCTACAATAATCCTGATATTTTGTCAAGAAGGCTTGTTTCATTTCATCCCATGAGTTTATAGTTCCTCCTCCTAATCCCATAAACCAACGCAAAGCCACCCCTTTCAAAGTGGAAGGGAACAATTTTATTTTTTGGTGTTCATAGGTGTAGTCATAACCTCTACATAGGACATCAAATTCGAATAAGAATGCATCCGGGTCTTCTGAAATTAATCTATGAAAGGTTGGAATATTTTGTAAGGGAATCACTTTCATAGAGGCATTGGAAATTGGATCAACTATCGGATATTCCAAAGTGCAAGTCTGGGTTCGTGGTTGATTTGGTTGCCCCATTTGGTCGAAGATATGCATATAATTTTCAGGAATTTCTTGGCCTGAGTGTTCTATTCGGGGAGATTGATTATTGGATCCCCTAAGGAATGTGATTGCACTGCCTCTATCTGGGATTTTAGGTATGCCCTCTCTTATCATAGGAAATCCAGGATTAGGTGGTGGTGATGGGTTTTCCTTAAACCCCGCTGGTTTCCCCTTCTCCTTCCTCCAGATTATAGGAGTTTCCCTCATCTAAAGGGCTGAGAAGCTGAAGATATGTATGTTGAAAACTTTGTTCGGTCCCTTCAGTTCTTCTATGAACCTCATCATGGGTTGTAGTTGGTGAAACTGCTGCGTGAGGGATTTGGGTAGAACCTCTCCTTGGTCCAACCGAAGCTTGAGATTCAGCTTTTCAGATGATGTTGTCTATGAAAATGCTTCTTCCAGGGAGCACCGAAACCTGGGATTTTGTAGTTTTTGGTGGGGGTTTTGGTTTTTTAGGTTCTTTCTTCTTAGTCATACACACTTCACACGAAATTCTAAACACCTATATAACCTCTCTATATCAGTTGGAGGTAGGCATTGGCATAAACATTTTACTTATTGTCTGCATAGGTTCTTATCTTCCGTCTTCAATACCTCATCCTCCAGAGACACAACCTATGCTACCTTTGACACTCTCCAGGGCAATGACGCCAAAATGTTGGGCTCTAGATATGTACTAAAAACAACCTTAGTTAACATTAATTTATCAACCCGAGGATTCATCTTTTTATCTCAAGAATATCAGCAAAGTCTATGCAGATGGTTGTAGAGGATAAAATGGTGTAGTTAAATCAAATCTGAGTTTATCAGCAATCATGTTCCTCACACATTCATTAAAACTATGAAACTAAGATCTTAACAGAATTGAAATCTAATCTTCAACATGTTGTGAAATCAAAGGCTTTAATTAAATTGTTGAATTGATCTAATTAAGAAACATTAATTGAATTTATGAAAATCTTGATAAACTGATCTATCGACGATTATTTAACCTGTTGAAAAGAATTAGTAAATTACTATATCTATGAAAAGAAACAACGATTATAATTAACCTAAAGGACCAACGATTGTAATCTAATAGAAAGGGACAAAACTACTAAATTAAGTGAAATGAACATCAATTACTAATTTAAGCGAAAGGAACAAAAAATGCTAATTTAACCGAAGGGAATAAAAATTACTAATTTAAGCGAAAGAAACAATACGTATGATAATGAGAGGAACTGTCAAGAAGTAAACTACAACAATGGAAACTAGAACAACAATCGATAACATTCAAATGAAACACCTATCTTCTGTAAGCCAACATAATTAAATCATTAACACACTCATGCATTTATATTAGCTATTGAAAAATAGATTTAAATCACAAAACATAAATAAAACTAATACAATTACAGATTGAGACAATAACTCCTTCAGATTGGGCCCTTGGTCCTCAGAAGCACTGTTGCTAGAAACTCAGTATGCAAAACTGTTGAAAACACTCAAAGCTTCTATTAATTCCATAACTGGTACAACATCTACAAAAACTTCTTGTGCAGAGAAATTCCAAGTTCTGAATGTTTTGAAATAATTCTTCTATATATTTATCTCATTCATTACCCTCTATATATTACAATAATATGGGTAAATTAAGAATTCCCGAGGATCGAGAGATCCTCAGGATTGATTTTACTATTTATAAGGTTTACAAAATATGGAATCAATCTTCCTCCAAACTACTTTGCGCCTCATGTCTTCAACCTTCAACAGTCTTCATATGTTCAAAATCTCCTTAACTATATTGGGTTTGACAATATTTATCCATTCTTGCGCTAAAATCAAACAATTCCAACCAAATATTAGAACTTATCTAATATTACTCAATGATATTTCTAGAAGACATTTTAATCATTTCCAATCCTAATTGTCCCTAATTAACAGAAAAGTCAATTAAGATTATAAGGAGGATATTTGTACCTTTTTCACAACCCAACACCCACGTAGCCTCATCCGGGCCAAAGTGTTTCCACTGCACCTTGAGCTCTGCAATGGTTCAGTTCCTGAGTGAGGTTTCCTTCCTATCTAGTACAGATTGAGGTTCTATCGAGAATTCCCCCTCCAACTCCACTTGGATCACAGAATAGTCAATTATATGATTAGAATCATGTACATATTTCTTCAATAATGAAACATTGAAAACGTTATGTTCCTTTAATGTGCGAGGGAGTGCTAGCCTATAGGATATATGTCCCACTCTATATAAGACTTCAAAGGGTCCATAATACTGAGGTTCCAGCTTGGCACAAGCTCCCATTCTCAGGGAACTCTTCCTGGGTCTAACTCTGAGATAAAAATGGTCTCTTGTCTTGAACTATGTGAGACTTCTCTTTCCGTTGGCGTAGCTCTTCTGTCTATCTTGAGAAATTTTTAGATTTTTTTTTATCTGAATCACTTGTTGTTCCATTTCTTTCAGCATGTCCGATCTTATTGTAATTTTTTCCACTGGATTACTCCAACTGATTGGAATCTTGCATTGTCTACCATAGAGGGCTTCAAAAGGGCTCATCTTTAGGGACTCTTGATAACCGTTGTTGTAGGAAAATTCTACCAATGGAAGGTAGTCTTCCCACTTCTTAGGCTGATGCATTACATGCATCCTTAACATGTCTTCTAATATTTGGTTTACTCTTTCTGTCTGACCATTAGTTTGGGGGTGATAGGCTGTGCTAAACAACAATTTAGTCTCAAGACCAACCATCAAGGATTCTTAAAAGCTTGAAGTGAACTTTGTGTCTTTGTTGGATACAATCTCTCTAGGCATGCCATGTAGTATGAATATATCCTCCATGAAGATGTTGGAAATATATATTGCCTCACAAGTCGACTTGACAAGAACAAAGTGAGAAAACTTGCTCAATTTTTCCACCACTACCATGATGAAATCATTATGCTTAGCCGATTTTGGTAATTCGATGATGAAATCCATGGAAATGGTTTACCATTTCCATTCTGGAATTGGTAGAGGCTGTAACAACCCTGTTGGGTGTCGGTGTTCTGTCTTAACTTGCTGGAATTCTAGGCACTTAGATAGATAGTCATCTATGTCCATTTCCATTCCAGGCCAGTAGAATTGTTTCCTAATGGTCGTGTGTTATAACCCTAAATTGCACCATATATGCATACCTATCATCATGCCATCTTACTTGTTATTTTTGTCAATCCATCATTGAACAACTCTTCTAAAAAACCATTTCTTTGAATATGTACACGCCCTGCACCACTACTGCTCGCATACATATGCTAGCTACACCATTACATCCCACGTACACTCACAAAAAAGCACGAAAAATAAAAATTGCAAAGGGATACAGGTTTTTGGGCCGTTACCTAACCATTTAACCACCCATAGCTAGTCACCCCAACTGTTACTATATTTTTGGCCTATAAAAGAAGGTGTTGGGTTCCCATTCCAAGAAGAAGCATGAGAGCATAGAAACTTTGCCCATTTCAATATTCCCCTGTTGCCCCAATATTTTGCAACCACATTGTGAGTTTGAGCCAGAATTCCTTCTTCCTCCTTTGCAAATCCTTGTTATTTCCATAGAAATAACTGAAGAGGAGAAGAATAAATGGAAGCAGTTGGTGCATAGTGAAGATGATCCTAGGACCAAGTTCAAGGAGTAGTGTCAATCTCATGTTGTAAATGAATTTTGTGAGATTAATATAAAGAAGTACTTTTTCGGTCCCGCCAAATGACGTCTTAAATATTTATGATTTGTTTACATTTCTTGGTTATGATGTCTAACCCACTAATCCATATATAGAATGCATGCTTGTAGTTTCTTGTTTGTATTTTGGTGAATACAGGTCAGCCCTGGGAGGAGACTTGCAGTCGTTAAAAAATCGAGCACAAAGGGATCGACACTGGACGCAGAGTTTAAGGTATGCCTACTGGATCTCTATACTTTGTATTTTATGTATGATTGTTGGGTAATGTCAGGATAATTGATAAAAAGTAGGAGACTTTAGATGGTTAGCTCTACCTACACTTTAGAACCTTGTTGTAGTTTGTAGAGGGGTTTTCCCACTATAGCAGAATTGGTGACCATACTGGGGAAGCCTCTAGGGTCTTTTTGGATATTTCTTTTGGGTCTTTTTGAATTAGTTTACTTATTGTTTTTGAGTTTCTGTAAGCTTCCGTGTCTTTAAGGGATTCTGGTCTTCCCTACTAGTACTCCTTGCCTATGCTTGACTGTTGGTTTTCATTTTTTTGGGAATTTGCAGAGGTGTACGTGACCTGTAGTGGACCTGCACGTGTACATATGCACCCTGCCTTTGGACAACCCGCATACATACATAGGCTTCTGTAGTCTCAGTAGCATGCATGTGTTGATAATTTGTTTTTTAATAAGAGCTAGTCATCCTCTTCCCTGTCTGAAGTCACACTTCTCAGGGGTTTTCTTGATCTAGCCCTGGTCTCTGTTATAGAATTCTGTAGCCTAGGTCTGACCTCAACATAGATTTATTTTCATCAAAAGATTACTTGTGTTTTCTTTAATAGGGTTTTTAGACAAGTTTGTGAGTCTGCTTTGATCTGCCTGTTTGGTATTGTCAGTAACTCCCTGGGATATGCAATTGGGCCATAATTCTTGGTCTTGACTTGTCATCGTTTTTCCCATTTTTTCTTTGAAAGAAAAGAAAAGAATTCATTTTCAAATTTCTTGTTTTGAAGCGTAAAACAATAAAAAAAAAATCTTTCATTTCTCTGTTTGGTAAAGTAGTTTAGGTTAGTTGCTTCATTTACCAAGGAAAAATAAAGTTTTCTTAATTCCTTTACTTGAATGCTTAGGAAATTAAGTAGCTCTTAGTCGAGCGAAATCTTGTTTTAAGTTTTTCTTTTCAAAGATCTGAGAAAAGTAGTTACGAAAAGTTTGGTGAAAGAGTCTAATTTGGCAAATACTTATTTTTGAAGAAGGAGTAGTTTGTTTTCAGTATCATCTTATGATCTTCTCTTTAGTCTCTTAAATAACACCACTGGTTTCACTTTCATTCCTTTTGACTTAAGGCAACCACTAAAATTAATTCTTAATTAAAAGTTATTAGACTTTGCGTTTGTAGGGTCCATCAATGCAGTCTAGGCTAGAGCCTTGATTTAGGGTTGGAGAAGAAACTCTTCAAGGCCATTAAATCAAACATTAGAGTCTAAGTTAGGGAGTGTTAAAGTCCAGTAAACATGAAATTTATCTAGGACCCCCCTCTAACAAAGGGGCTAAACACGAGGTCATGCGTGGAAAGGTAGCGAAGATAACCCGTCCAAAGTCAGACCAAGTGTAGTGGGGAACACATATAGATCGCTTATCTAGGGATTCCATTGATCGCATTTGCCATAGATATTTGTGGGTCTCAAATCCGTTCAAGGTCCTCAGTCATCTTTCAGAACACTTGCTGTCAATACCCTTGATAGGTTTCAGGATTGATACCCTTCTCATTGCGGTCCACTCGACCATCGACTATACCCGACTTGTAATTGTTCACGAGATGGCAACCTAGTTACCTTTATTTTAGGGACTTATATAGGTGACTACAGGGGTATACCATGGTACCTAGGGAAGACATCGGGCCATGCTTTGCAGATTATACCTGGAGGGTGCTTCCATGTTCGAGTTTCACGTGCACTGGTATGTTTCTCTAGTGTTGGTTGGCATAACTATTCTTCCTCCTAGATAGTCGTCTGCTTGATTTACCTTTAGGGACTTTTAGTGTGTTCTCTGTGCTCCCTAGTTTTCCATAGTGAGTTAGTCAATTATTGCTTTAGTTCTCTGACCTAGGGTGGTAGATCGCCCACTCCGTCGGTTGTGAGAAAGTTTGGTATTCTATTTAGAAACGTGGAGCCGCCTATGTATAGGTGTTGTTTTTATAACACTGGTTCACCAGAGTCAATGTGTGAGACTTTTACAGACTTGAATGGTCCTGCAAGGGGAGAACCTGTGCATAATATCTTCATGGATAAAGTTACCAACAATACCAACCAAGGAGCCCCTTCACAAGGGGATTCTTTTTCTTTTCCCTTCTTTGAAAACATTGGTGTCCCTTTGATGGTCACTTTGTACATTCCTAGGTTGAATGTGGGACTACCAGTTTGGTTTGGTACCATTCCAAATGTCCTGAATGCTTTTGACACTTATCATTTAAGCAACTTAAGTCATGGGCACCATGTTGATGTTTCTTCGTCAACAAAGTCTTCTCCTCCTCCTTCTACCAACTCCGGTGAAAGTACAGTTACTAGTAACCGAAAGTATAAACGAAATAGAAAGAGGAAGAATAGGAAGAATAAATCACCAACCTCTGCGAGTCATGTTGGAGATAGGTCGAAAACCTCTGCAAGTCACGTTGAAGACAAACACCTAGCCTCTGCAAGTTATGTTGGGGGAAAACACCTAGCCTCTACAAGTTATGCTGGGGGAAAGCACCCACCCTCTGCAAGTCATGCTGGGGGAAAATGTCTAGTCACTTCTAGTCATATTGGTAATGGGTTTGTAGCTTCTGCGAGTCATGTTATCGACCCTTCACCAACCTCTGCAAGTCATGTTGGAGGTGTGAAACCAACCACTTCTATTCATGTTGGGGACATCGTTTCTATTGAGAACCCTAGACAGATAGGACGTAAGCCTAAGCTCCCTTGTAATCTTTGCAAGGGAGATCACCTTACTCATTTGTGCCCTGGCCTTCCAGAGGTTCGAAGATTGTGGTCCCTGTCTGCAAGCTCTTCTGATTCTAAGTCTTCTGAGGTTTCCTCACAATTTTTTCATCCATTGGTTGAGAAAGTGGTCACGCTGATGTAGTCATCGACTGATCCCACTCCTCTTTTGGGGGGTGATGTGCCTTTCGACCATGTAGTCTCGCAACATATTCAGCCAGTGGTGGAGAAAGTGGTCACGCCGATGCAATCTTCGACAGGGATGATTTTAAGGATGGAAATTTATTTTAAAATGTAGAAACCTTGGCGAATATTACTAATCCTTCATATGCCAACTATAAATGTTTGGCGATAGTTTTGTAAAATTATTCAAATTTCTAAGGATTTTATATAGTTTTTACAGAATTTTGGAGATTTTTAAGGTAAAATAATTGTATCCTATAGAATTTGGGTGAATCATTTTTAAAATAGCGAATCTCTTTTTTGGAAAAACCATGGAAAATTAGCCCATGAGTGAAATTTAGCCCCTAAAATCATCCTTGAGATTCTTCGGCCGATCCCACTCCTCACCTGGGGAGTGAAGTGTCTACTAACTATGTTTTTAGCATTTCCAGTTCAGTACTTTCAGAACAAGGGGGCATTCTGCTCATTCCGAGAACACCATCTCTAAGCCCTAGGATGGTTTCCTTTGATTGGAATGATCTTGTTGAGCCTCATCTTCCTTCTTCTGCACCTTTTCAAATAAGGGTTGAAATTAATTCAATGAACATTTATCGATGTATTGTGGATGAAGGAGCATATGCAAGTATTTTATCCTCTTCGATTTGGAAAGTCTTGGGATCTCCCGAGCTTGTGTCTGATTCACATTAGTTGTTGGATTTTGACAGATGTCCTAGTGAATATTTGTGGGTTCTTCCTCAGTTTCCTATCTTGTTAGGTGGGAAGACTGTCCTTGGTGATGTTATAGTGGTGCAAGGCTCGTTAATTTTAATATGCTTCTTGGGTGTGATTATGTATATGCTATGAATGCTGTGGTGTCTATGCTCTTCCGGGTGATGCATTTCCCTCACAACAGAGGAATTTTCACTATCAACCAACTGGCATATGATAATCACCATCCTAAGTCAAAATTAGTTCAGGCTTCCCCTTTATATGTTCCTAGAGTTCTTGTAGACTCTACCCCTCCACGGTTTAATTATGTGGCGTATTATCCTCGGTGTTCAATTTCTTCTGTGTAGGAACCTATGCAATCATGTTTTCCTTCTCGAGACTGGGTCTCAACAATTGATCCATTGGTTTATCCAATGGGGGCATGGGAGCCCTTGCTTCCCACTCTAGGTCCAAGTGATGTTGAGTCTCCTTCTGAGTTTGATCTCGTGGTTTGTAGATCCTCAAGCCCTTGTTCTTGTGATTTTTCACTGATAGACTCCACAATTCCTGGCTAGAGCCTCCACTGTCATATGGAATATGGTTAGTTTACTTCACCCTTTGGGATTTTCGACCCTTGTTTGCATGATTTCTTGGATTTTGAATTGCCTTCAGATGAGGCTATCCTTGAAGCCATGACTACGGTTTCTATACCGTGGGAGGACTTACATCGTGGTTTGTATTTTTTCCCCTCTTGGGAGACTTTCCAATTTGACTATCGAAGAGACTCTTGGTCTTAGCCTAGTAGTGGGCTCTACATGAACCAATTTCATACATGAGTCATATCCCCCTAGAGCCTTATTTAATCCTTTTCAGACTCTATAAACATGAAAATATTGCCGAGCGATCTTGTTGTCCTTCACACTCGCCAAACTAAAATTTGAAGGAACATCTATCCGGTGGTAGTTTACCCCTTCTTCGGTCCGGATGGTCAAATGTACGAACAAAGGTATACTCTAGGAGCCTCCATTCTCTAGAAGAGTATTCTCAGGTATAAATTTAACCCTTTTTTCGGGCCTAAGGGACTAAATTTATGAAAAAAGAACCCCCACGGAGTCCATAGTTAAGCTCTTTTTAGACTCCCTAAAATTGAAAAGATTGTCGAGTGACCTTGTTTCTTCACGCTCGTTAAATTGGTCAAGAAGAACATCCCTTACAGAGTCCATAGTTAAGCTCTTTTCAGAATCCTTAAATATGAAAAGATTGTCGAGTGATATTGTCTTTGTCACACTCATTAAAATGGTTTTGAATAGACGTCTTTTCGGTGCTATTTTACCACTTTTTCGAATCAACTAGACTACCTTCGAAAAAAGTACGCCAATGGAGTCTTCTTTTACGCTTTTTCAGACTCTCTAAAAATGAAAAACTATCGAGCTTACCTTCTTTGGGCTCGTTAAAATTACATCAAAGGATGTTATCATTGTGTCTTATTAATCGCATTTGCATTCCTGCGTCTTTGGCCTAATGCCGGCTCCATGTTTCTCTCAATTGAACCATATGAAGCATGCCTTATACGCAAGCCTTGTAGCACTTTGCCTCTGCGTCTTGACACCTTGACCCATGGAGGATTTTTCCCAAGTGTCCTTTTCCTGCATATGTCCCCTTGCTCTGAGCATCAGTGTGTTCCTTACGCTTGGAACTAGTATGTCTGCGACACTCATTCCTCCTTTGTAACGTAGCATTCTTTTATTCTTTTTCAAGCTTTCCAAAATTATTGAAAAAGACAAAAAAATCAAATATACCCCAAAAAGATGAAGGGAAAAGTATTTTCTTTTTGTTGACAACATAATGAGTCGCCCTTGGATAAATCACATCCTTCCGTTTGTTCGTCAAGCTCTGGGTTTTAATATGACCATAGGAAGTAGTTCTCGTTACATAGAGCTATGTCCTCCTCCATTTGGTTATCCTTACAAACATATGGAGACTTTGCGTTGCCTCCTGCATCATGAACTTATGTCAATTCCATGCTCCCTGAGTCTCACCATTTGTCGTGCTTTTGTCCAAGTGAAGTTTTACTACACTTGATTCGACCCTTCTGTAGTTTGTCTCTTGTACTCATGCCCAAACACCCCGAAAGTCCAATCAAGTCCTTACTAAAAATCGATTAAGTTCTTCGCCTGATCACCGAGATCCTCTTATCTATTCGCGATGAGCCTTCGAAGACCTTTGGGTAGTGAAGTCGTACATTGATATTACACTCCTACCCGAGTTTTGAAGATTTTGAATTTGTTTCTCGAGCTCCAAAGACCTCATCTCCAGCCATCAGGTGTCATTGGATTCTTGAATATGGATACTATATATGTATATATTTTGATTTTGAGATGTAGATCCGTTGTGTACTGCTCGCGGCTACACTTTATATAGTTACATGACATGGATATGAAGTGTATTTGATTGGCAACCATGATTGTATTTCATCCTGAGCATGGGTATGCCCGCCTCGGTGAGACAAATTATTATTTTGCCGATGGCACCTCCTGAAATTCAGTCTCTGGGCTCACTTGCTTCGTACGTTGGTAAATATTTGTAATTTATTTCAGCCATCAGATGCTCTTCTGACCTCATACATTAGGGGGCATTTGTTATAACCCTAAATTGCACCAGACATGCATACCTGACATCAAGCCATCTTACTTGCTATTTTTTCCAAGCCATCATTCAACAACTCTTATGAAAAACCATTTCTTTGAAGATGTATGTTCCCTTCACCACTAATTCCCACTTACATATGCTAGCTTCACCATTACAGCCCATGTACACTCACAAAAAAATGCGAAAAATAAAAATTGCAAAGGGATACAAGTTTTCGGGCTGTTACCTAACCATTTGACCGCCCATAGCTAGCCACCCCAACTGTTACTATATTTTTTGGCTATAAAAGAAGGTGTTTGGGTCCCATTCCAAGAAGAAGCACAAGAGCATAGAAACTCTTCCCATTTCAGTATTCCCCCATTGCCCCAATATTTTGCAACCACATTGTGAGTTTGAGCCATAATTCCTTCTTCCTCCTTTGCAAATCCTTTATATTTTTTTAGAGAGAACTGAAGAGGAGAAGAATACGTGGAAGCAGTTGGTACATGGTGAAGAGGAGCCCAGGACCAAGTTCAAGGAGCAGTGCTGGCCTCATGTTGTAAACAACTTTTGTGAGATTAGTATAAAAAAGTACTTTTTCATCCCGCCAAATGACGTCTTAAAAATTTATGATTTGTTTACATTTATTGGTTATTATGTCTAAACCACTATTCCATATATAGAATCCATTATTGTAGTTTATTGTTTGTATTTTGGTGAATTCAAGTCAGCCTTGGGAGGAGACTTGCAATCAGGAAACAACCGAGCATAAAGGGATTGACACAGGACGCATAGTTTAAGGTATGCCTGCCAGATCCCTATAATTTGTCTTTTATGTATGATTGTGAGGTAATGTCGGGATAGTTGATAAAAAGTAGGAGACTTTATATGGTTAGCACTTATTTCACTTTAGAACCCAGGTGTAGTCCGTAGAGGGGTTTTCCCGCTATAGCACCATGATCATTTTTTCATATCCTGGGTGACCGGTATGTGGTATCTTGTGTAGTTCATCCATTTTGAACCTCTTCAATACATCAAAACTTGGAATATACAATCTATTTCTGTAGGTCAATAGGCCTTCATCGAGCATCTCATAGCCTTCATACTCTAGCCCTATAGGCTCTTGCCTTAGGTATGAGGTCACAGTCTTGAAGAATGCATTTGTTTCTTGTGCATTCCTGATTCTTTCCCTAACAGCTGTTTCACAGGTACTTACTACTGCTAGGTGAATCATTTTCACACTTCTACTAAGGGCACCAACCACCCTATTTTCCTTCCCTTTTGTGTGTTTGATTTTGAAATTGAACTTAGTAAGGAGAGCCATCCACCTAGCTTGTCTAGCATTGAGTTTTGGTTGATCAAACAGGTTCCTCAACCCACAATGGTCTGTCATAAGTAAAAATCTCCTACCCAGGAGGTAATTCCTCCACATTTTTAAAGAATGCACTATGACCACCAACTCTAGATCATGGTTCACATAATTGATTTCATGCTCATTCAATTTCCTAGATTCGTAGCAAATTACACATCCTTCTTGCATAAGGAATCCTCTGAGTCCGTCCTTGAAGGAATATGTACACACAAGGAATTAATTATTATGGTATACAATATTCAATATCGGTGCATGGTTCATAAGGTATTTTAGTTCATGGAATCTTTCTTCACATTTTGATGTCCAAGTGAATTTAACCCCAATTTTCTAGAGGGAAGTGATTGGACAACCAATCTTGGAAAATCCTTTTATGAAACTTCTATAATATCCTTCTAAGACCATAAAGGATGTGATATCATATACATCCTTTGGGGTATGCCCTTCCATAATAGATTTGATCTGGTCAGGGTCTACTACCACCCCTTCTTCAGAAATAACATGGCCCAAGTAATGTACTTTCTTTTGGAAAAATTCACACTTGCTAAAATTAGCGTAGAGATGACGCTCTCTTAGTACTTGAAGTACAAGTATAAGATGTTCTTCATGATCCTATATTTTCTTGGAGTATATTAATATATCATCAATGAAAACCAATACAAATCTATCTAGGAATTTGCGGAGTACATTTTTCATCAAGCACATAAAAGTGGCGGGGTCATTGTTTAATCCAAATGGAAACACCACAAATTCATAGTGACCGTACCTTGTCTTGAAGGTCATTTTGTGGATGTATTCATCCTTGATTCGGACTTGATGGTATCCATACCTCAATTCAATATTTGAGAAAATGGAAGCACCCCCTAATTGGTCGAACAAGTCATTAATTCTTGGTAAGGGGTACTTGTTCTTTATGGTTGTCTTATTGAGTTGTTTATAATCTATGCACAGTCGGAGTGTGCCATATTTATTTTTCACAAACAAGTCTGGTGCTACCCATGGAGACACACTGGGCCAGATGTAGCATTTTTCCATCATTTCCTTTAGTTGTAGCTTGAGTTTAACTAGCTCAGTTGAACTCATCCTATAGGGTGTCCTAGACAGTGGAACTTCTCCTAGTGCAAGCTCTATAGAGAAGTCAATGTCTCTTCTCGGAGGTAGAATTGGTACCTCTTCTAGAAACACATATCTATACTCTCTTAATATGGGGTGGTCCTCTAGGTTTGGTTTTTTCATCCTGAGCATATTCCAACACCAGTATTGCATATAAAGGAAATCCCTTTCTGCAATACTTTTTCATTTGAAGGGTTGATATTTGTCTAACTGAGACATGCTTTTGAATCCCTTGGAGGGTCATATTTCTCCCTTCATAATTTATACATTCTAAAGTTTTATGGTAACAATCCAACTTATTTTTATAGGAAGCCAAACAGTCCATAGCAATCAACAATTCAGAAGACCCTAGGGGATGTATGTTAAGGGTCGCTTGGGTGGGCAATCCATCCATGATGAATTGGCAAGATGGTATGACCTCTACTACTTTTATTTTGGTTCTAGTGGCTAGATTTACCAACCCTGGCTTAGTATGTCTAACTGGTTGCAATTTACACTTATCAACAGTCTGAGGGGCCACATAACATAACTTAGAACCATGGTAAATTAAAATAGAAACTAGAAGGTTGGAAACCATACCTTCCATCTCCACCACTGAAGCTTGGTGGTCGCCTTGTTTATTATCCAAGGATGCATAAATCAGTGGCATGCTACTAGCCACATCATTGACCATGGTAGCTTATTGGATGTTGTATATTCTCCTATTGTTCTGCTGTCTGTGTGGGAAATCCCTCAAAAAATGTTATTCTCTGCAACCCCAACATTTCAAGGGTTCTCTCTTTGGGTTATTAGTCTTTCCTAGGTCTGATCCAAAAGGTTTATGTCAAATATGGAGGGGAAATTCCGTTTATACACACTTTAGGTAGGAAGGCTCATCCTTGAATCCTTCCTAAGTTCTTAAATCTTGAGGATTTAAGCCCCTTCTTCTTGAATCTCGAACTACTCTTCTTCTTCCATTCCTCATGAGGTTTCATTTGATGCCCAAACTATTCATAACAATACCTTACATTCTGGATAGTGTCTTTTAAGGTCTTTGGCTCATCAAACTCAATCCTGTTCCGATAGGTCTGAGGTAACCCACTAATAAATCGTTTCACTTTTACTTTTTCATCTTTTATGTAGGGTACATACCTCAACAGCTCAAGGAATTTATTGACATATTCCTCTATGATGAGTTGTCCCAGCTTGAGTTCATAGAACTCCTTAGTCTTCCCATTAAAGTATTTCTCTAACAAATACTTCTTTTTGAAGTGTTTCTCAAACTATTTCCATGATAAGTCCTCTTCATGGATTCCTTTCATATTCTTAAGATCTTCCCACCAAATGGAATCCTTTCCATTTAGGTTGAAGATGGATATTCGAGCCTTTGATTTTTTAGAATAGTCATGAACTCTGAAGTACTTCTTTAAACCAAGAAGCCAAGATTTTACCAATTCCCCTTTCTCAATCTCTCCATTGAAATATGGTGGTTTGTCTTTCTTGAACTCTTTAGGGTCATGAATTTTGGAATGATTTTGCTTCTTTCCTTTCTTTTGATAATGTGAGATAGTTTTTCTACTAGAATATCCCTCAGAATTTCCAGTTCCCTTTCCACAGGACTCTCCCAATGAGCATCCCCTACCTCTAGGTCGGGCCTTCCTCGAGGTACATATCCCTGTGTGGCCACTTATGGGACCACATTTTCGTCTTCCAATTGGAATTTGAATTCTCTCTATATGTCGTCAGTCTACATGACTGGTTTTAGGTCCATGTTTCATCTCCCTCTATATATCGGATAAGCTTTGCAAAAATAATGCATTGATTTCAATTTTTTTTCTTTCTCCTTTATCAATCTCTCGCTGTAAGCCTTGCAACTCTGTAATTCGGCCATAAGGCTCATTACAGTTTCAGCTAGATCCGGAGGGGTCTCCACCACCCTCATCTCATTATATTCTTCGTCTCTATTGTGGGAACCATCCCCCACTTCATGACGCGTCACCATCCTTTATGCTTGTGGTTTACCGTAATTCACCGACTTCTGGAGTGTTGACAAAACACTTGATGCTAGCTAACATTCTATTAGTTCATGAACAACACATAGTTCATTTTTCTTAAGTACAGACACAAAGTAGAAAGTTTTCATTCTTTTATTTAGTAATAGTTTAACCAGACTCTTTAAGAAAGAGGTAAGGTAGGGATTCACCCTTAAAATTTTATTTAAACATTGTTTTTAAGCGACTCGTCCATGAGCCCAAGAAGGCCAAGTGTTGTAACCATGCTCTGATACCAATTTGTAACACACCCATGGTGGGGCGTCGAAATTTTGTTCTTATTAAGAAAATCAAAACCCCCATTCGGGGTCTCTATTTCATTCTTCTCTTCCAGAGCTTTCCATCCACGGTCTCCATGCTCCAAACCAAGCTCAGAGCTGGAAGATATCCTCTCCCAAGTTCTTTGGGTGTTCATTGGTCGAGGCCACGAGGCCTCCATGTGGGTATGACTCAATATGTTTCTACCTAAGTTCTTTGATATCTCGAATCTTCCAATGTTCTTAATTCTATGGCAGAAATTGATCCACCAACAAATCGAACGACTGGACTTGGTCCTCGAATAACTCACAGGTTCATGGGGGATTCGATGTTTGACCTTCAGGATTTGAATTCTAGGCCTAGCCCCTTCCATCCATATATACTTGCATATGACCGCGGCCTATGATCAGAGGTGAAGACAACAGGTGCCAAGACAACCACTGCGCGAATCCTCCGTAGTGGAAAATATCTGAAGTTCACAATTTGACATTGGGTGTCCTCAGAGATTTTTCATATCCCTGATTCACTTCGGGACTTTGATGTTCGGAAGATTCGAACGCTCCAAAGCCTTTTCCTTCGAAGTACTCTGTACTTGGAGTTACAGATTGAGCGCCACGCGACCCCTTCCAATGGACGGTTTTGATGGACTTTGGAACTTTAGGCCTTTGGGACTTCCCTCCTCGTGTTCCTCCAGAGTTCTCTTCTCCAGATTTAACGATATAGTACCACGTGGATTCCTATTTCAATGACTAGGATCTACTTCGACACTTCGACACTTCAGGGATTTTCGAAGAACCTCAAATCCTCCAGAGTCCCGAAGTCCTGGACTCTCGAAATTCGTAGTCATTTCACCAACCACATGGGTGAGGTGGGAATGTACCAGGGGTTGGCACATAGATGGATCAGGGGTGACATGTGCCCTCATATGGGATGACACATATCACGTTCAAAAGGGGCTATAGGGTATGTGATGCGCTTGAATCCAAGTGGAACATGGATTTTCAAGCTTAAATCCACATCACCATGGATGGCATCAATACACCTCGTCACTTCAGTCTGATCATCTTTCAACCTCCCTCAGATTTTCACAGTCGAGATCTGGCCAATACCAATTTGTTCATTGATCAACGATTCATAGTGATTGTGGGGCCCCAACATGCTCGCTCTTTAGCGGAGGGCTCAATCTCTGCAATCTGAAAAGTGTTCACCTGACTCTGTTTAATCTTGGTCCTTGATTATCCACCTCGACGAGATAAATGACGTTGGTTAATTATGGGTCATGAACTAACACGTTCGTAAATTTCCCCTTAACCTTCTGCAATGATTCCCATCCATTGATATTTGTTCACATATTGGTGGTTCACAGTGATTGCAGGGCCCAATATCCACAATATGGAAAGTGCTCGCCCGACTCTATCTAATCGTGGTCGTTGATCCTCCACCCCGACAAGATAAATGTCATTGGTTAATTGTGGGTCATGAACTAGCATGTCCGTTAATTTCACCTTAGCGCTCCGCAATGATTCCCAACCATCGATCTAATCGAGCGGCTGGTGTTTGCTTCGTTAAATACAGTGGATATTTGAGTCAATATGATGAATGAGATAGGTTTTCCTCCCAATGAATGACTCACATTCATCTCCTCTGCTAGGTTCTTGATTCATCTACGGGTATTTTTACTCAGGGAGTTCGAGTAACTTTGACTATCATGAAGTTTGACATACTAGGGCGTCGAACTCCTGAAACTCCAAAACCATTATGAGCTAGCTCCTTTTGGGCTTAGTGTAGGGTTCCTAGGCCCAGGACACATGGAACTTCAGATGAATCTAGGGATATGAGCTCTACTCTTAGTCGGGTTTTGGTTAAGACCGTGGGTGCAAGTTCAAGGTCTCTCAGGCTACTGGTTTGAAGGAAACACCTTCCTAACTCTCAAAAATTTAATTTTTTAAACAGGGCGGGGTAAATTCGTGAGATTATCGATACGATAGAAGTGTCACGAGGCTTTCTGCAACTTTGGATCTGTGAGGTAGATCCCTAGGGAAAACAACTTTGAGGGTTAAACTGGAGCATACAAGAAAGTAGAAGCATAAGTGCTCAAGGAAGCCAACATATACACATAGCTAAATCATTTCAATACATAAGCTATTTATAGATATGTAAATACTTGCATGCAACCATTAATTCCCAATTCAATGCATAGAGTATGAAAACACTTATCGAAACTAGATAACATGAAGCGACTGCTATAAGGGGTGATCATTTCCACCGAACCATAGGCTCAGTCACTCCTAATAGATTTACCACTACCCACCCCCAAGCTAGACCACGATGCTTTGAGATTGAATCTCTTATTCCGACATAGAAATAGATAGGTATGAAGGTTAATCTCCATCTCTCGACTCAATCTCTATTTCCTGCGACCAGAACACACTCTTTTCACAGTTCTCCCTCAAACCTGAGAGCTCAATCCCTCATCTCTGCACTCTTCGCAGGTCTTTCCCTCTGTCCACCACACCTTCCTTTGTTGATTTTCTCAGCAAGGTTCCACATGGTCTGAATTCCCAGTCCCTGGTTAGGTCTGGAAGCCTTACAGATCGACGGTCTGTCCCATCCCCTTATTAACTTTTGAGGAGGTCTTCCCAGCTACCATCCTGACTGTAATTCATTCCTATGTAAGAGGGTTGTTCTGATCCTGAGCAATTATATCCAACAAAGTACTGGTCTGGTGGAGGTTAACGAAACCATCCCTGGTCCCCTTCACCATCTCTTTCATAACATTCATGGTCTCTCTTAGCACATCCCCTTTCCAACAGTCATGTAACAGTTATCCATATTCTATTAAAATAATATAATTTACATTCATCGACCTTTTATACAAAGGTCCATCAAATCAAACATTCACACATATTGAGTTTGCCATAGTATCTTGGCCAATATAGTTATATTTACAAACTGGGGGAAATAGGGTGTTATAATCAACTTGGTCTAATGTGTCATTAGGTTAAAGTGTGTTTCTTTAGTATGGATTTGTAATCCAATAGTCACGATATGTTCCCAACATAAAGTGATCTGACAACTCACATTCTCCTCGATATTAATGACTACATTGATATGTGTCTCAATACCCGATTGGTTCATGATATCTATTTAAAGAGCATGGAGGGTCATTTGATCATGATCTCTTGTGAGAGACACTCTTTTAATATTTTTCTTTTTCATTAATAAATTGCCTCAAGTGGTCACTTTGGCTGGGGCCATGGATGTTTCCCCACATGGGTTTTACCACGTAAAAGCATCATGTGTTGATCTTTGATTTGGTTTTACAAGTGGTTAATGAAGGTGTTAATATTATGTTGGAATACATGTGTTGTCGAAAATGGTAACAAATCCTATTTGAAGACCCGCTCCCATTGTATATTGATATCTTGATGTCGTGTTGCCACATATATGGTTTCTGTTATTTTCATACACTTCTAGGTAGGTAGGCCTATTCCATTGCAACTTGAGCACTTCTTTTGGTTAGAAATAGTTTTTGTTTCACTCGATAATGTTGATGTTTTCCCAAGATACATTCATTGCAGTTAGATATGAAGTTATAAAGCCTAAATACCCCCTTTTTGATTTTATATTACAGAGATAATATTTTGATTTTTTTTTTTTGTTTCTGGGTTGCTTCTCTTTCTAGTCTGGGTATGCTCTTTTTCCTATTCTCTATGTGATCATAGAAAATAAAAAACATATCGGAAAGTGTTTTATTTTCTGCATATGCTCTTTGTCGTATGCTCAGTGTGATCTCAATAGATCAGAAACATAGAGAAAACTTGCATTTTCCGAGTAAGATAACTAAGATCTAAGAGTAACCCCTTGTTGCTATCGAGAAACAATTTTTTTTGTGTGTCTAAACACATGAAAATATATGTATTTTTTTAGCACACACTTCAAGGCCGTCTTCAACAAAAACAACAACAACCCCCATCCTCCCTCTTATTGTGTATGTTTTATATTCTTTGCATGTGTGTGTGTGTGGGCGCGTCATATATGACAACTGCATCTGACGATCCCTCTAGTAGTCTTATTTGTGTCGTGTGCACCGAGAACTTTCCTAGAGGGGTCCCAGGGGGGGTAGGTATTCCCCCCCTGGTTACGTGCAGTGTTTGGGGCAGCGCCCCCAAATTTTTTTTTTGGGCGGTTTTTTGCTCTTTTTAGCGGATTTTTCTATTTTTAGCGGTTTTGTAAATTAATCCCGGATCAAGGGATTAGGGTTTTGGTATCTACGAAATACCTAAAAACATTGTATATATATTGTATGGTGAATGGTGAAATTCAATATAATGAATATAAGAAAGGTTTTCTCGGTTGAGGGTTTCTGGTATAAAATCTCTGTGTACTCTGTATATGAGCTATTGATTAAATTCTGTTTTGCTTAAGAATATATATGCATTGCATTACTTCACAGGTTTAAAAATTACACTCCTTAAGATTATAATGTGTGTTTCACTATCTCACTTGGTTGAAAGTTTTTTTATTAAGTAAGAGGTCTTGCGTTCAACTCTCTTTTTTGTTACTTTTTTTTGAAAAAGTTCATACATCCATTGTAAAGTGATTTTCACTTGCATCCATTGTAAAATGCATTTCACTTAATTTATAAAATTGAATGGGGTAAATTCATGAAGGTGGGTAACACTTTCATGAGAATCAGGTCTCCAAAATTCCAAAAGACCTTTTTTCGGCTGAAATATTTTTCAACCAAACCTTTGAACATCAAATCGAATGGTACCATGATGATGCTCTCGATTTTCGTGTACAATTTTATCCATATGAATGTTTTTCATCTGGTAACATATTTTCGACCGAAAGATATTTCGGCCAAAATAATCTTTCGGCCAAAATAACCTTTCAGCCGAAAGATCCTTTCGGCCTAAAAAATGTTTATATATTACCCGCACATCTCGCCTAGAATAATTTTTATGAATTGTTGAATAGTAGATAACATAGGTGTTGGTGCATGTCTTAGTTATAATGATTTGTGATAGGTGTTGGTGCAATCTTTTGGTTAGGAGATATGTTAGGTGAACGTCTTGTTGGTTATGGACGTCGTTGTAGCGGGAAGACATTGGAGAAGCGAGTTGACATTGGAGAAGCAGGCAGATGTTGGTGTTGTGGGTGGGCAAATGTTGTTGTTGCGGGCATGCAGACGTTGGAGCTACGGGCGTTCGGTCCAGGTAAATTCTGCTTTAAGTTTAAATTTTAGATTTTATTTTTAAATTTTATATATTTAGAGTGTTGACAGGGATGTATTCGACCCTGTCCATGTACAGGGACAGGTTCAAATTCGGGCCTGTCCCTATACATGGACAAGGAAAAATATGAATCTGTCCATGTACAGGGACATGCTCGAATTCAGGCCTATCTCTGTACATGGACATGGACAAATATGGCCCTATCCATGTACAAGGACAAGCCCTTAATAATATTTGTATAATAGTAGAAAATTGTATAATAGCTAAATTATTAAATTGTTAGATTTAAAATTGTATAATATTAGTCTTTGTATAAAATTGTTAGATTAGATTTTAGATTTTCAATTTTAGATTATATTTTAGATTAGTGTTGATAGGGTTGTATTCAACCCTGTCCATGTACAGGGACAGACCCGAATATTTGGCCATGTCCATGTACAGGGACATGCCCAAATTAGTGCGTGTCCGTGTACATTGACAGGGCCAAATTCAGGCCTGTCCCTGTACATGGAAAGGGATGAATATGGACTTGTTCATGTATAGAGACATGCTCGAATTATACCTTACATTACCAGAATTATACCTCTAAAGAGTAAATACTGTTATATTATTAAATTGTTAGATTTAATAAAAACATTATATCATAGTTAGATTATTAAATTGTTAGATTTAAAATTGTATAATAGTTAGTCTTCGTATAAAATTGTTCAATTAGATATTAGATTTTCAATTTTATAGTGTTAGAGTGTTGTCAGGGTCTTATTCAGCCCTGTCCATGTATAGGGACAAGCTTGAATTTGGGCATGTCCCTGTACATGGATAGCGACGAATATGACCCTGTCCATGTACAGGGATAGGCCTCAATATTTGACCCTGTCTATGTACAGGGATAGGCCTGAATTCGGTTCTGTCCTTGTACATGGACATGGACGAATATGGCCCTGTCCATGTACAAGGACAATCCCAAATTTGGGCCTATCCCTATACATGGACAAGGACGAATATGGCCCTGTCTATGTACAGGGACATGCCTGAATTCGAGCCTGTCCTTGTGCATGGACAGGGTTGAATATGTCTCTGTCCATGTATAGAGGCAGGTCAAAATTATACCTTACATTACCAAAATTATACCTCCAAAGAGTAAATACTGTTACGTCACCGTCAGAGTGTAATCAGTTTATATTTTAAACAATTTAATCTTAGATAGTGTTTTGGTTCTCACATTAATTTTATATATCTTTAAGTGCCAATAGAGTTTACTGTTATTTTTTATAAAATTCACTTTATATTTTAATCAGTTTATTCTAAAATAGAGTTTTGGTTTTGGCATTCATTATATACGTGTTTACGCAAGGGAGAAGTTTATTGTTATTTTTTATAAAATTCGGTTTATATGTTAATTAGTTTATATGAATGCAATCCTGGCCCATATATTTTTAGGAAGCGACATCCATTTACTCTAAACAATAATACTGTCCCATTTTAATATCTTACTTTATGTTCAAAATAAATTCATTTGAATAAAAAATATATAAATGTAATACTTGCCTATATATTTTGGAGGCTACATCCATGTAGAAACCAAACTTGATTTTCCACAATATGAACAGTATAGGATGGAGACAATACCTTCTAAAAATTAATAATTTAGGAACACAATAGGATGCAAACACAATAGATTTAAAACACAGACACGACAACACCTAGACCATATCAGACACATACAAGCAAAGGTATCATATGTTTATCAGATGGGATGATAGGGCCAAATTTGGCCTTGTCCATGTACAGGGACATGCCCAAACCTCCTATAAATTAATAATTTATGAACACAATAACATGCAGACACAATAGAGTAAAAACACAAACACAACAACACCTAGACCATATAATATAGAGAAGTAGATGTATCATATGTTTATTAGATGGGATGAAAGGGTCGAATTTGGACCTATCCATGTATAGGGAAAGGCTCGTATTCAGGCATGTCCCTGTACATGGATAGGGTCATTTTGGGTCATGTCCATGTACAAGAACATGCCCAAACCTCTTATAAATTAATAATTTATGAACATAATAGGATGTAGACACAATAGAGTAAAAACAAAGGCATAACAACACCTAGACCATATCAGACACAGACAAGTAGAGGTACAATATGTTTATCGGATTCGATGATAGGGATGAATTTGGCCCTGTCCATGTACATGGA
Organism: Picea glauca; assembly: GCA_000966675.3. Taxonomy (NCBI): domain Eukaryota; kingdom Viridiplantae; phylum Streptophyta; class Pinopsida; order Pinales; family Pinaceae; genus Picea; species Picea glauca. The sequence continues at coordinate 665,344 of JZKD02S2076808.1, read as the reverse complement.
CGGGCTCAAATTTGATCCTATCCCTGTACATGGATTGGGACATATTTGGCCCCATCCATGTATAGGGAGAAGATCAAATTTGTGCTTCTCACTGTACACGGACAGGGCCAAATATGGCCTTGTCCATGTACAGAGACATGCCTGAATTCGAGCTTGTCCTTGTACATGGACAAGGCCGAATATGGCCCTATCCATGTATAAAGACATGCCCAAATGATACCCTATATTACCAAAATTATACCTCGAAAGAGTAAGTAATGTTATGTCACAATCATAGTGTAATCAATTTATATTTTAATTAGTTAAATCTCAAATGGAGTTTCATTTTTGGCATTAATTTTATATATGTTTATGCACCAACAGAGTATACTATTATTTTTTATAAAATTCAATTTATATTTTAATTATTTTAATCTAAAACAGAGTTTTGGTTTTGGAATTAATTATATATATGTTTACGCAAGCGCAAAGTTTATTGTTATTTTTTATAAAATTCAATTTATATGTTAATTAGTTTATATGAATGCAATCCTGGCCCATGTATTTTTAGGAGGCGAAATCCATGTACTGTAAACAATAATACTGTTCCATTTTAATATGTTACTTTATCTTCAAAATAAATTCATTTGAATAAAACATATATCAACGTAATCCTTGCCTATATATTTGGGAGGCTACATCCATGTACAAACCAAAATTGATTTTCTAGAATATGAATAGTATAGGATGGAGACAATAACTGTTATAAATTAATAATTTATGAAAAAAATAGGATGCAGACACAATAGAGTAAAAACACATACACAACAACACCTAGACCATATCATACACAGATAAGTACAGGTATCATATGCTTATCGGATGGGATGACAGGGCCTAGTTTGGCCCTGCCCATGTATAGGGATAGGCTTGAATTTGGGCATGTCCCTGTACATGGACATGACTGAATATGGCCCTGTCCATTTATAGGGACATGGTCAAATTTGGGCCTGTCCTTGTACATGGACATGTACGAATATGGCCTTGTCCATGTACATAGATGGGTCCGACTTTGGGCCTATCCCTGTACATGGAGATGGTCATATTCTAGTTGATGTTGGTGCTGAGGGAGAGACGACATTGGTGTTGTGGGCATTTAGTTTAGAATCATTTTAAAATTTATGATTCAAGTAGTTAGTGTTAGTATTAAATTGTTAGTGTTATTCATGCAAATGAAAAAAAATTACAAGCAAGTAGCTAACCAACCAACCAAAGACAACAACAACACCTAGACCATATCAGACACAGACAAGTAGATGTATCATTTGCTTATCGGATGGGATGATAGGGCCAAATATGGCCTTGTTCATGTACATGGCCATGTTTTTCCTTGTCCATGTACATGGACATGCTCGAATTTTGGCATGTCCCTATACATGGATAGGGTTGTATTCGACCCTGTCCATGTATAGAGATAAACCCGAATTCAGGCTTGTCCCTGTACATGGAAATGGCCTTGTTCGTCCCTACAGGCGGGTGTTCCAGGTAATTTATAGTTTAAAATTGTTATACTGTTAGTTTTACTAGTTCAGAAGGTTGACCGGGCCGTATTCGGCCCTGTCCATATACAAGGACAGGACTCAATTGCTCCGAGATGCATGATATTCACATGATTAAAATTGAGAAAGACTATCAAGGGCCCTAATGAGATTTAAAATAATATTTAGAGGGTGCAGTTCCCAACAACTGCTCAAAAGATACAAAATAGTTATAGCTTAGTATGTGTTTCGGCAGTTTCCCTCCCTCCCCTATAAAACCAGTTAATGGATCCTTCATATAAATATAGTTTCATGCAATTAATTCCTACTAAGTCAACTTAGGGATTATGGTTTACCAAATTTTGTTTTTTCTATGAAATGAATAGTTGTCATAGCACCACATAAGAATGAGTACAAAAACAGAGAGAGTTTAAAACAATAAGGACAACCATATTGCTAATTAAATGGCATTTATATCACTCATTAAATGACATGCATAACCATACTAAACATTTAGATTAAAGAACAATATATTTATAAACTAAATAACATCAATGCTAGACTTTAATAACAATTGTATAGCACATTAATAACAACTATAATACATTAATAACATCTGTACTTTTCCTATATAGAAAGTTGTAATATTCACTGAAAATGATAGTTCAATTATTGCAGAAAACCAACCTTCATCAATGCTAACATCTGCCCTACATTGTTTCTAGCTAAACCTTGAAAACTAGGCATTTAGACTATTATAAAATTTAAATAGAGCTTATGGGTGCAATTATTTCCATCATATTCACACATTTATCACTTTCCTCTATAATTACAATACCTAAATGCAGTAAATTCCTATGATAAAATAAACCAATATTCACTAATAAATGCATCAAATGCCCCATTATAAATGCAACACCTAAATGCAGTAAATTCCTATGATAAAAGCAACCAATATTCACTAATAAATGCATCAAATAACCCATTATAAATGCAACATATTTTCCATTACAAATCTACCACTTCTCTCTCTCTCTCTCTCTCTCTCATTAAATGAGGTTCCTCTCTCATAGATGTAGAAGTTTCAGTCCTGAATATTGTCATTTCATATTTCACAAATCTACAGAAGAAGATTCACCTAATAACTATAGGCAAACCAACCCCAACCATGGTTAAAAAGCTGGAGCCCCTCTGTTCAGACTGTGCTTTTACAGTCTCAGGGTGTCCCCTAGAGGGTGTATGCTGCCATCAAAATGACCCTATCCATGTACAGGGATGGGCCCGAATTCAGGCCTCTTCCTATACAAGGACAAGGCCGTATTCGACCCTGTCAACCTCTTCCTAAGGTTGAGTTCAAATATGACCCTGTACATGTACAAACAATCCCTGTTCAATTGAATACTTATACATTCAGTTTGGAAATTTGAAGGTTAGTTATGAATTATAATGGAATCTTTAATGAAAAAAAATTATATTTCATATTGTATTTGTGCATTTAAATTTGAATTTCGTACTCTACTTTTGCTTAAAATTCATTCTTTCTTTGCAAATCCGAATGTAACTTACTTCACAAATCACATAAATTCAAATATGAAAACTCTGATTAGTGTCAGTTTTTGGTTTATTTTGTTTTTGGTTAAGTACCAAGTTGAGATAATGTGCGTTATTTTTCTTTCTCATGGTGGTCCATGAGACCTAGGAGTATTTAATAAGAGCATGATCACATTATTGATCTTCCTTTTTTTTTTTTGGTTAAGTACCAAGTTGAGATAATGTGTGATTTTTTTCTCTCCCGAGATGGTCCATGAGACCTAGGAGTAGTTAAGAAGAGCATTATCACATTATTGATCTTTCTTTTATGATGGGATGATAAAAGCTTATAAAAAAACATGATGAGAATCATGTGGACATTTTTCCATTAATGAAGAACTTAATTGTTGACTTTGTATTTAAATAACCCTTGCTTGACTTACGCCCCCTTTAATTGTTGTGTGGGTTTTTGGTTTTGAGCTTTACCTAAAGAAAGTTAGACCCCTTGACTTTGGAAGAATTTAATTGTTGACTTTGTGTTGAAACCACCGTTGCTTGAGTTATGCCCCCCTTAATTGTTGTGTGGGTTTTTGGTTTTTTTCTTTTCTTTTTCCTAAAGAAAGTTAGCTGCCTTGACTTTGGATCCCTTCTCTTGACTTGTTTTTTTTCTTGTTGATTTTTATGATTTAGCAATAAATATTTTATGTTATAAACTATTATTTGTTTAAATTATTTAATTATTTAATTGTGTGTCTACGACCCCTCTAGGATAGTTTTTCTTGGTCTTTTCCATCTCGTTGAAGATCTCTTCTTGGTTATTGTTTGGGGATTCTGGTTCTACTTGCTGGTGTCACCCTCCTCATTTTTTTGTTGGTGTCACCCTCTTTATCTCCTTGCTAAGGAAACCTTGTGTATGTTTCCATTCTCTTCTATTGTTGGTGCCACCTGCATATGTTGTTGGTTAGTCTATTGATATTTTACCCTAAAAGTTCTTCTTGACATTTTGTTCCACGTGTCATGATGAGATCTGCCCTGAGGGTTTGATCAATGATCCCTTGAATATTTTTCTGAGCATATATATAAGAGGATAGCAACAATAGATCATTTAATATTGTTTCTTGTTTTACTTTTAAGTAAATGTTTTGTCAGTGATTGTTTTTGTCAATGATTATAAAAAATATAGTTGTTCTTGTTTTTTTAATATATGTCTGTGATGCTTTGAACTTGTTATAAATGCTTAAATACGCGTGTTATAAATTTAATATTTCCATTTAATGTTTCTATAACTTATGAACTTTCATATTCATGAATTTTCAAAGGATATATATTGAGGCAATATGTCAAGACAAGAGTCTCCAAACATTCATCGCAAATGCTCTAGGCTATTCGAAGAAGGAAGAAGAGGAACCCCTTCTTCAACTGAGACTCCGAGTGACCAACGACAATCTAGTAAGAGGATGATATTATCAAACGAGTCTATGAATAGATCATCTCGAGAATGTGCTCAAACAAGTGCTATGGATGCAACCTTCTTAGATAGGTTTCACATTGATACTCCTACACCTGAGAATATAGGAAATACATCAAGACAATACAATATTTTTGGTAATTTTCTTTGATTTTGTATTTTTGTGTATTTATGTTTATGTTATATATATAGGCTTTATATATGTTTTTTTTTTTTTTTTTTTAATTTTCTTATGTTAAATTATGTCAAGTTAAATGTTCTAATTACTTTCAAATGTGTGTGTAGAAAATGAGTTTAATGTGAGGGAAGACAATGAAAGAGAGAGTGGGTGTCACGAATATTCTAATGTTGGTGAAGAGGGTGAAGGTGGATTTATGAGGCGTTAACAAGAAACAAAATATTACACGCCTACATCCACCTATCCTTCGAATGTTGGTGATGAAATTCCCTGGGAAGGGATTACTAAAGCAATGACTCTTGAGCGATGCTCAAGTGTTAAAAGCAGGTTGTAAAATGATTTGAGGAGTTTGGATCTCCCTCGTGAGAGTAAAAAAAGTTGGGAGATTGCTTTTAATTCATTGCAAAAATTTATGGATGCATATCAAAAGATGAGGCCAACCACTAACAGTTTTATCGATTTGATGAGGAGACAAAAGTCAGAGGTGATGGGCCATGATAAATGAGACATAGTAAGAAATAAGTTTCAAAAGAAAATGAAATTTCTATGTTCAATTTCAAAGATGGGCCAAAGCGAAAGATGTTGAAGGTGCAATATTTTAAGTACCCTAACATAGTAGTACATCTGTACAACAAATTTTTGACAACATATGGGAAATTGTTGTGGAATGATGAGGGTCAACATTATTTTTCTAGACACTTTTATGCAGAATTTTTCATGGACATGCACCCTGATTATACTAGCCTACCATTCGATTATTATGGGGCTGGTAAAGGATGAACATATGATCAGAAATGGGCATATCAAAATGTGACATTGCAGAGGCCGCCATGACCTTTAGTATCTCACCCAACAAGGGATTTTTCCTCACATTCAGATTTGCGAGCTTCATCAGAGGTTGGCCAAGAGACTAGGAATGAAATTGGGGAAAATTTGGAATCGAGTTTTTATGGTGTTGATGTTGGTTTGAACCGTCAGTGAGTGGAAGCCAATTCTCGGGCCATTTTTGTTTATAAAATAGATGAGAATTTAGATACCATGGCAGTAGAAGATCTTAAGGAGTATGCAAATTTTTTCCATAATGGTTGGAAGGAGGTCATTCAGAATGATGAACCGAACAACAAATTGGTATGTGTTCTAGTTAGTAAATGTTTTACGCATTTAAGGATAGTTTACTTCTACTTCTAGATCTAGATACATATCATTGTATCTATAGAAATAATTGAGTTTTTATTGTCATTAATTGCAGTTTGGAGATATGTTAAATGAATCTCTAGTAAATAGGGGACTTGATTCCACAAGTTTAAACTTGGATGGGTTGAATCAGGTATGTGTTTTCGAATATCCACATATGAGCACTTTAGTTTTCCAATTTCCAATATTTTGTATAAGATCAACAACATGACATTTATGATTTTGTATAAATGTGAACATATTGAATCCTAGATTTATTTCTTAGTTGTGTTGTTCAAAGATCCCTATTCCATCTCCTACTACTTGGGTAGGCTTGTCCCAATTCTAATTGGGAGAGTTTGAAGAGGGTGGGAGTTCACAGGTATCACTGTATGTTGAAAACAAATTTAGTTATATATTAAAACTGCAAATTATCATTTAAATTATTAATTTCAAAGAAGAATTTCTTAAACAATATTTAATTTATTGAATCATAGGTTGACACATCAGAGGCATTACATATTTCAAAATTTAAAACTACAATTTAATGTGTTAAAATCATTTAAATTTAATTTTCAAATTTTCAAATTTGAAATGTGTTATATAGGGCAATGTGGAGAAGAGAGTACCTGAGAGTGTGCTTGAACAAAATGTTGAGAAGAGAGTGCAGGAGATTGGGATTGAGGAGGATGCATCCATACCTAGGAAGGATGCGTCTATTCATGATGATTCATAAATGTATGTTCATTTCACATTAATGATTTTTAATTTTCTTTTATGCTAGGCTTTTATATTAAAGTGTTCAATCTTATTTTTGTTGAATAAGCTTATATTTTTTACTTTTTTCAAATTTTTGTTTTCTCAAATTTTAGTTCAGCATTTCTTATTCACAGGGTTATTAAACTAGTGTCTATATAAATTTTCAACGCTTTGATCAATTATTTTGAAATATATAGAACTCCTATATAAGCTTATCATTGTCTTAAATGGTACATTCAAACTTATTTATGTTTAGATCATGATGAAGACCTAATTTTGAACTTGAACATTTGATTATTTTAGAAAAGACTCTATCCCACATCATAAAAGGGGAAGTTTCTAAATTTTCTTCGATTGCATTCCTTTCCTTCTTTTCCAAGAATGACGTAGTATGGACATTTGTGTTTTCTGCATACAACAAAGTGAATTCCTTCTTGCCAGGGTATTGTCAAATTCTCAACTAAATTGGTTACTAACCACAAAAACCAACATTCAAGTAGATTTACAAATAAGCTATGTATGTACATGATCTCACTTATGTTTAGATTATGACAAAGGCATATTTTTAATAACATTTGATTATATGTGATATGAATACATCCCAAAGATGGTTTTTGAAGAATGACTTAATATATGTGCATATTTTTGTTTTCTTCATGTATATGAAAGATTATATGAGAACATCTATTCCACCATAGAAAGAGGAGGTAAGTATTTTCTAAAAGAATGGTTTTTAAAATGGATATTTGTGAACTTTCATAGATATAAGTAATTTCTTGGAAGAATGGCTTCGTATGGAGATTTATGAGTCCTTTAATTTTAAAGGGAATTTGAGAGAATTTGATTATATGAGAACATCTATTCCACTGTAGAAGAGGAGAGAAGTATTTTAATGCTGAGGAGATAAGTATTTTACTACTGAGTAAATAAGATCACCTGGCATGAGAATTTCACCTGAAGGATCTGGGACTTTATCCACAAGTAGATAAGTATTTTATTGGAAGAATGACTTAATATGGATATTTGTGAACTTTCTGCATACACAACTATATTTATTTTCAGAGTATTATCTAACTCTGAACAAAAAAATTGGTTATCAAGAACACAATTTTTCTCTTTAATTTTTTTAAAGATTTTAGATAAGATTTTACATTGTTTAGATCATCTATGCTTAATGTGGAGAGTAAATATTTTGGAAGTTTTGGAACTTTGTGATGGAAGTTTGGTTTTAAAAAAGTGCCAAAAAAGTGCAATAAAAAGAGAGCGATAATCTTAAATCTGTGGAACTTTGGTTGGATATGTTATTATTTCTTATTGTTTATTTAATATTTAGTTAAAGTATATATGCCAATATGTGTTATTTGTTTTTTTTATTGTTTTTTATTGTTACATATGTTTACATTGTATTTGGTGGAAAGGAGTATGTTGGAGGATGTGACTTAACTCTTTTGGTATGTATGTCAATTTTTCTTTAATCACAACTTGTTTTATTTATCTAAAATGGTACATGCGTATGTTTTATTTTAAATTTGTACATATATTTTATTGTAAATTTTTAAATTTTGAATTGGATGAATGTTTTCTTTTGCAGATATAAAGTGATCTATCTTAAAGCGATGGTTTGGATTCCAGAATTTCAGAGTTAAATGTATTAGATTTTGTTATCATCCTAAAATGGATGTGGAACCTATATATATATATATATATATATATATATATATATATGAAACACAAAATATCAATTTATTGTCTCATATTTGATTTATCTTATATTGTTTATGATGGTGGAATATATTATTTATTGTTTCATCTTTGATTTCTCTTATATTGTTTATGCTGGTGAAATTTATACTATTTATGATGGTGAAATATAATGTTTATTTATTAATAAATAGTCAATAGCTTATAATTTCATTTTTTATGATTTTATAATTTCAATTTTTATGATGGTGAAAGGATAAGCTTTTGCTAAAAGCCACCTGTTCTAGTTTCCCTATTGTGGCAAAACAGGTGGCTAATAAGTGACATTATATAGACATAAACAATTATTAATATAAGGATCCTACTTTATTTACCTAAAAAAAAAAGAAAAAAAAAAGAAGAAGTTAATTTATGTTTTATGATACTGTGCTGAAATTAAAAATGATTCATTTCATTTTATTTATAAACATCATTGTACTATGTGAAGTAGAGATGATTATGTATACAGTGGAGCTGATTGTGTAGTGATGAGAGATTTGGGTAGTTATCAAATTATATTTTCTAACTTATAATTTAAATTTTGTTTGATTTGTACTATGTGAAGTAGAGTTGATTTTGTATACAATGGAGATAATTTTGTAGTGATGGGAGATCTGGGTAGTTATCAAATTATAGTTTCTAACTTATAATTTAAATTTTGTTTGATTTGGAAATATGGTTGAAAATAGTCGAACAAGTTATCAAATTTTATAGTTTCCCACTTTGGAGCCCCTTACCCCAAATGACACTAAGAGATGAGGGTTGAGGACTAGAGGGTTGCTCAAGTTAGGTTCCAGACTTCTCAATTGCCTCCTATTAGTAATATTAGAATGGAAAAAACAACAAACAATATTGTATATTAAAAATATATGTGAGTTTCTTATGAGAGAGTGAAAAAATAAAAAGAAAGTCTAAGTCCATGGTGATGAAAAATTAGTATTATACTATCAAGGTAAAAGCCAATTTTCATTGGGTGATATGGGTTTTATTCCATTCCATTCAAGTGATAATAAATTGACTTTAAAAATGCAAATTGTAAATTTAAGCATATTGATCATTACAACAATCTAGGCCCTTTCTTTATTTTGATTGGGCATAGACTCCTATCAATCCAAAATTTAGTAAAAACTATGAACTCAAAATTGAAAATTCACAATGAAATATGTTCATCCTTGGTTTCTTTATTGAAAATTCATAATGAAATGGAAGTCCAACACTAAACTTGTTATGTTAGTCTTTGGTTTAATTTTGATCTTTCAATATATTTATTCAAGAAAAAGTGACATAAAAATATGTGTACTTTGAAATAAAAATTGAAATAAAAACATGATTTAGAACCTATTTTAATATGTAAAATTAAAATATGCTTTAATGTAAGTAAACGATTTTCATTAAAATTTATATTGATATAAATCGTTTATGTATCGAAAAGGGTAGAAAATGGTTGATCTGAAAATTATCCATCCTTTGGATATTGGAAGTATTCACTAATTCCATTAATATGACACCTACCATTAATGGAAGTATTCACTATACCATTAATTGAAGTATTCACTATGACAGTCCAACATTAAATTGGTTATGTTAGTCTTTGGTTTCTTTTCGAGCTTTCAATATATTTATTCAAGAAAATGTGAAATAAAAATATGTACTTTGAAATAAAAATTGAAATAAAAACATGATTTAGAACCTATTTTAATATGTAAAATTAAAATACACTTATATATATGTAAGCGGTTTTCATTAAAATTTATATTGATATAAATTGTTTATGTATCGAAAATGGTAGAAAATGGTTGATGGAAATTATCAATCCTCTGCACATTGGAAGTATTCACTAATGCCATTAATATGACACCTAGGTCATTAATGAAAGTATTCACTAGTGGTATTAATTTTTAATTAGGATGTTAATCATACGCTACCTTGAATTTTGAATATACTCCAAATTCAATTAAAAAAATGAAAATCTAAATGTAGCAAAACAAGCCTTAGTAGATGACATGTTATTTTGTATTTTTTGTTATCAGGTCACAAAATCAAATTCATTTTCAACTTAAGTTTTTTCAATCAAACTTAATGAAAACTATGTTTAATGTGTAGAATATAAGTAGTGTTAGGTTCATCATACACTTTTTTCAAGTAGCTCATAATTTCAATTTTGTTTTCAATTCACTCCAAGATATTGAAATATAAATGCACAAATTTAACAATTTAATAAAATATCAACACTTTTGGAATCAAAATTCACAATTTCATAATTAAAATTGATACTTTTTAGGATGTCTTTAAATTTTTTAATTAGGATGTTACTCATATGTATTACCTTGAATCATTTAATTAGGATGTTAATAATACCTTTTAAGATGTCTTTAAAGTTTTTCTAAGCCATCAATAGTCCCTTATAATGACATGGAAATGGGTCCTAGTTTTGATATGAAGTTATCCTCTTCATATGTGTAACATCCCACTCTAGCGCACTGAGAAAACTTATTCTTTGAGGACACTTGCTCGCAAGTGATCTGGACTTTTATGATGTTAAAACATTTATCCTTGATTATGATGCGTTATGATAGATGAGATGATGTTTTACTGCTTTGACGTAGACAAGTGCTATTGACTCAATTTTATTGAGTGTGCAGGGTTTTGGACTTTGAGGATGCAGAGGCATCGGTGGAACCCCTTGGACTCCGGATTGAGTCAGGGAGTGTGCTATTTGGGTTGATTTATTTACTATGATATTTCATTGATTTGATGATATGATGTTGACATTTTCTCACACGATTGTTGATGATGCAGGCTGACGATAGCTTGCCGACCAAACTCACATATGGAGTAAATGGGTCACACACGATTTCCAGAGAGGTTGAGAGAGAGGTGTGGACAACAGCCCTGCCACTATCTACTATCACTCCCACCGTGGCTCGAACTGTAGGTTAACGATTACCTAGTTCGAGAGGAATCCATGATGCCTTGAGGGAAGACTGCGATAGTCACTCATGATGATTCTAAGGGGCACGCAATAAGGCGGGGGCCTTATTCCTTAAAGCCCTTAGTATCCCACAAGTTCACCTGGCGGAGTGTTGACTCCAGGGGTTATAGATGTCTACCAATCAGTCAAGTTGGCAAGTGGCACCCTTGGAGCACGTGGTGCATCCTGAAGGGCACGTCACGCAAAAGAAACACAAGTTAGTGAGTGGCGCCCTTGGAGCACGTGGTGCATCTTGAAGGGGACGTCACGCAAAAGAAACACAAGTCGGGGAGTGTCACCCTTGAAGCACATGGTGCATCCTGAAGGGAACGTCGCACGAAAGAAACACAAGTTAGTGAGTGGCACCCTTGAAGCATGTGGTGCATCCTGAAGGGCACGTCGCACAAGAGAAACAACTGGGGCGAGTGGTACCCTTGGAGCACATGGTGTGTCCTGAAGGGCATGTCGCATTGATGTTGAGGAAGGAACAAACTAGATGGCCCTAATACATTTAACACCTTAAGAAATTCTTAAAACGATTTCCCTAAATAATTGTCGCCCAGTTCAGAATCTAAACCTAAGTCTAAAACTTCTCTAGGGTAAAATTTTGTTTAGCCTTAAGAAAAAGACTCTATAAAAATAAAAATAAAGATATAAACTAAAACCCACTTAAGTAATAGTTTTAGTATTCTTAAATTTAGAGGGTAAAATGAAGAGAGGAATAATTTAATTAAAATCCGTGGTTTTAAATTTGTAAAAAGGAAATAAATTATTAACTTGTGGAAGTATAAAAAGATTTTAAATTAATAATAAAGGGAAAAGAGTAAATAGCGCAACTGCCATTTTTGCTCTAATAAAAAGGGGAAAGAAGGGAATAATAAGAATTAGGAAACTAAGTAATGGAGGAAACATAATAAAGGAAAGTTGGGAACTTATGGTAAAAAGCGAGGTCAACATAGTAA
>JZKD02S2076808.1:609907-652996 GCA_000966675.3 Picea glauca | reverse complement strand
AGAGGGGGATGGACGACACTTGTGCGAAGGAGAATATTTAGAATATTTTTATTAAAACTTAATTAAAATGTGATTTAGGGAAAGTTGGAGGTTGGAAAAACTCTATAAAAGAAAGAGAAGATGAGGAATAAGGGGATCGGCTGTTAGCGTAACGTTATATTGGATTGATACCACTCTTCTCTTGGAGAGTTTCAAGTCTACCAAAGTGGTCATGTTCATGCAATCTTTGGCTGATCCCACTCTTCTCTTAGGGAGTGATGTGTCTACCTACTATGTTTTTATCATTTCCAGTTCAGTACTTTTAGAACAAGGGGGTATTTCACTCACTTCAAGCACACCCTCTCCAAGTCCTAGGATGGTTTCCTTTGATTGGAATTACCTTGTTGAGCCTCACCTTCCTTATTCTGCACCTTTTCAAATAAGGGTTCAAGTTAATTCAAAACATATTTACCAATGTATTGTAGATGAAGGAGCCTCCACAAGTATTTTATTTTCCTTGGATTGGAAAGCTTTGGGTTCTCCTCAGCATGTGATTGCTTTGCATGAGTTGTTGGATTTTGACATATGTCATAGTGAATATTTGGGGATTCTTCCTTAGGTTCCTATCTCATTTTCCTTGTCGATGTTATAGTGGTGCAAGGCATGTTAGATTTCAATATGCCTCTCGGGCGTGATTATGTATATGCTATGGACATTGTGGTCTCTACACTCTTTCGAGTGATGGGTTTCCCTCACAATGGAATCATTTTCACTATTGACCAGTTGGCACCTGATAATCACCATCCTAATTGTTCATTAGTTACGGTTGCCTCTTTATATGTTCCTAGTATTCGTGTAGAATCTACCCTACCACAGGTACATTATGTGGCATCTTATCCTCGATGTTGAATTTATCCTGAGTAGGAACTTGTTCAATCATGTTTTCCTTCTCGAGACTTGGTCTCAACAATCGATATGTTGGTTTATCCAATGGGGGATTGGGAGCCTTTGCTTCCCCCTCTTGGTCCAAGTGATCTTGAGTTTCCTTTTGAGTTTGATCTCATTGTTTGTAGATCCTCAAGCCTTTTTTCTTGTGATTCTTTGCTAATAGACTCTGTCAGTCCTAGCCATAACCTCCATCATCATATATAATATGGTTAGTTTTATTTTCCCTTTGGGACTGTCGACCCTCCTCATTCGTGTGATTTATCAAATATTGAATTTCCTTTGGATGAGGCTATCCTTGAAGCCATGACTACAGTTTCTATATCGTGGGAAATATTATACCTTGGTTTGTGTTTTATTCCCTTTAGGGAGAATTTCTAGATTGACTATTGAAAAGACTCTTGGTCAAAGCCTAGAAACGAGCTCTACTTGAACTAGTGATATGCATGAGCCTTGTACCATATTGTACAATCCAAGTTTTTTTTTTCAAGTTTTGTGTTCAGTAGCACCTCTTATTTTTCTGAAGTTTCTATCTATATTGGATTTATTAACTTATGGATGAGTGTAATTTTCCTTATATGCAGGATCTTGGAGACATTTTTCTTGGAAATTTGTTCATTGTATCGATTTGTTCTAACAGGTATTGACCTAGAAACTAGCATATAGGTTAGATTTTTCCTTACTTGCATTTTTGCATTATCTGTTTCCTGGTTCATTTGGCCTTAGGATCGACCCCACTGAATTGCGACACTAACCTTCCTTACTGATCAGTGTGTTGTACTTTATGTGGTAGAGCCTTCCTTCCATGGGAATCCTAGTTAGAGCCTTTTTCCATTTGGTGCCCATGCCAAAGTACTTCATAGGAATGGGAGTCCTTTTAGTCCCTCCATGACTATGTGTTGAAGCCTCATTCTTCTTCATCTTTTTATGGTCTACACCCAAGGGACTCCCTATGAGCATGGTTTGTTGTCTTTCGGGCTCGCTTAAAATTTGAAAGCAAAATCTAATGAGAGTTTATTTATTGTTTTCGGTCTCATCTGGATTACTTAAGAAAAGAAGCCCCCCTGGAGTCTTCTTTAGGCCTTTTTCAAACTCTCTAAAGATGAAAATATTGTTGAGCGATCTTGTTTCCCTTCACGCTCATCAAACTCAAATTTGAAGGCACATATGTTCGACAGTAGGTTACCCCTTTTTTGTTCTGGACTATTAATTTACGAATAAAGGTATGCCCTAGGATATTCAGTTCGATAGGAGAGTATTATAAGGAATAACTTTAACCATTTTTTGGGCTTGAGGGAATAAATTTTCGAAAAAGAGCCATTCTCCTTGGTTTTGGTTTATCTCTTTTTCAGGCCTTGGAGAGTATCTATGAAAAAGGAACCCCCTCGAAGTCCATATTTAATATCTTTTTAGACTCCCTAAATATGAAAATATCATTGAGTGACCTTGTTCATTTCACACTCGTTAATTGGTCCAGAAGGAATATATATTTGGCATAAGTTTAACCCTTTTTCCAGCCAATATATTATCTAGGAAAAAGTTATGCCTCGGGAGACATGTCTCACCAAGAGAGTTCTCCTAAGTTATATTTTATACCTTTTCAGGCTAAGGAGACTAAATTTAGAAAAAGGTTGCGAATCCATAGTTAAGATCTTTTCAGACTCTTTAAAATTGAAAATATAGTCGAGTGATCTTGTCTCAATCAAACTTGTTAAAATTGTATTGAAGAGACATCCTTTGGGTATAAGTTTAACCCATTTTCAAACCGACTGGACTAATTACGAAAAAGGAACACTCTGGAGTCGTCTTTTAGTGTTTTTCAGACTCTCTAAACATGAAAAACCAACGATGTTACCTTCTCTGGGCTCGTAAAACCTCACATGGAAGGAGTCTTGTTGTGTCATAGTTAATCACATCACATGTCTCATCCTTGCATCTTTGGCCTAATGAAAACTTCATGTTGTTGTTAATTGAACCTTCAAAGCATTCCTTAAATGCAATCCTTTTAGCATTTTTTTCCCTTGAGACCTGACACCTTGATCAATGGAGGAATTTTTCCCGAGTGTTGTTATCTTGCACATGTCTCCTTGCACCAAGAATCAGTATGTTCCATGCGCTTAGAACTAGTTTTATTTCCTGCGACACTTGTTCCTCCTTTGTAATGTATCATTCTTTTATTCATTGTCAATCTCGTTAAAAATTTGAAAAAGACAAAAAAATCAAATATTCCAAAAAGAGGGGACGAGATAAACATTCTCTTTTTTCGGCAGCAAGATAGTCCGCCTTGGACAAAGAACATCCTTAGATTTTTTCTCCAAGCATTGGGATCTAGTATGACATTAGGAAGTTGTTCTCACTACATAGATCTGTGTCCTCCTCCATTTGGTTACTCTTCCAAACATATGGAGAGTTTGTGGTGCCTCTTGTATCATCGACTTATGTCAATATTACACTGCCTCAGTCTCATCATTTTGTTGTGATTTTGTCCAAGGCAAGTTTTATCCAACCTGAGTCGACCATTTTGCAGTTTGTCTCTGGAATTTCATGAGGCAGCCATCCCGAGAGTTCAGTCAAGTTTGGATTGAAAATATATGAAGTTTTGTGCCTGATGATCAAGATCCTACAGTCTTTCCCTGACGACATGTCGAAGACCTCAAGGTAGTGAGTCCTACACTCATATTTTACTCTCTGAATTTTGAATATATTCAAGTTTTTGCTCGATCTATGACCTCCTCATATACAGCCGCATGCATCCATACTTCTTGAAAATGCATATTATATTGTACTTGTATATCTTCAAATTATTCTGAGTTGTATATATGATGTGTATTTCTCACTAATACACTTTATCTAAACATGTATATGACATGGATATACAATGTAATTGATTGGAAACCATGATTAGTACATCCCGAGCATAGGTATTCCTGCCTCAGAGAGATTATCATTGTTTTGCAAATGGCATGCTCTCGAACTCTAGTCTTGGGCTCACTCAAGTTCGTGCCTTCCCACTGTTAAAGATATTGTAATGTATTTTGGCTATCAATTTATCTTCTAACCTCACACATTATGGGGCATCTCTTATAGTCCAAAATTTCCTTACCTATGCATACATGGCATTGGCCTTTCCACTTACATAATTTTCCAAATTACTGCTAAGGCTTCTTCTTAGAAAACTATATTTTGGAGTTTTAGGACCTATCTCCAACATGAATCGCAAAGGTTGGTGATTGAACTCTAGTATGAATTGCAGGGACTAGTTTCATTCCCCCAGCATGACTTGCAGAGGCTGGTTGCTGGTCTTAAACATGACTTACAGAGGTTGATGACCTATCTCCAACATGACTCGCAAAGGTTTGTGATTTATTATTCTTATTATTCCTCTTTATATTTCATTTAGACTTTCGGTTACTAGTAGCTATAATTTCATCGGAGAAGGTAGAAGGAGGAGAAGAAAACTTTGTTGAAGAAGGAACATCAACATGATTCCCATGACATAAGGTGCTTAACTGAGAAGCGTCAAGAGAATTCAGGAAATTTAGAATGGTACCCAACCAAATCGATATTCCCACATTCAAGCCAAGAATGTACAACATGGCCATCAAAGGGACACCAACATTTCCAAATAAAGGAAAAGCACAAGAATCCACGAAGATATTATGCACAGGTTCTTCCCTTGAGGGATCATTTAAGTCCATAAAAGTCTCACACAATGACTCTAGTGAACCAGTGGTATAAAAAACAAATGCCTATAAAGAGGTAGCTCCACATTTCTAAGAGGAAGACTGATAATTACTCATGGTTGATGTAGTGGGTAGTATAAAAAATTAGGTCAGATACCCAAAGCAATGATTGACTAACTCTCTATGGAAAACTAGGGAGCACATAGCACACCACTAAGAAGAAAATCCTAAAAAGATACAATCCAATAAATGACCCTTCTGAATGCTTCCAATCCAAGGAGATGAAGTCATAATCGTCCAAAGAATTCAAAAAGGAAAACGATTGGCAAGGAGAAGAAATTACCCAGACCTCTGACTGATGGTCCCTTCAAGTGTCACCCAGAGAGTATAGATTTTACCTCAGGTACGACGGTACAACCCTCACAGTCACCAGTGTGTCAACCTATATAATGAAAACTAGGACACCAACTTGTAATCAACAACTAGGGGGGTATAGTCGGGTGAGTGTATGGGCAGGGTAACTATGCCCGAAGATCCTCCTGAGGCCTCAAATGAAATAGGACCAAAATCATTCTTAGAGCACCTTGGATGGATCCAAATTTCTCAGAGGTATGACACAAGCCAGGCCAGTAACTCTATAGGATTCACCCCCAATACACACTCTCCCAAACATTTTTTCCGGATCAAGAGTGGATATATCCATCAACGTCCTCCACATGGCCTTGTGTTTGACTCCTATGTTAGAGGAGATTCCAGGATTGAGTAATTACAAAGTGATTTTTTCACACCCTAGCACAAACACCTGAGTTAAGTTTTGGTTGGCCTTGGAGAGTTTACCTCTTCACACCTAATACAAGGCCCTAGCCTAAGTTATTAGTGAACCCTAGAAAAAGTGTTACTAATATATTTTAGATTAGCACGTTCATTTTAGGGGATTTTCTTACTCAAGAAATGGAAGTGCATCTGATATTGTTCGAAACTCAAAAATGAAACTAATAAGAACACTGAAAAATAAGACTTTATACTAATTATGAAAAAGAGCTTCAAGCAAAAAGCATGAGCAATCCTTCAAACATAAAAATGTAATCTTTTCTCCTTTCAATGCAAAATGCACAATGCAACTTTCGAGTGAAACAAAAGAGCAAATGAAAGGACTTTCTTTCTTATTTTTTCTTTTGAAATGATTTCAAGAAGATAAGAAAACACAACACTATGCTAATTTCTTTTTCTTTTTAAAAAAACAATGCAAAGAAATGCAAAGAAAGAAAGAGACCTAAAAAACTAAGTTTTTTTTTTATATTTGCTTCCAATCAAAGCAAAACTAACAAAAGATGTTAAAAAAAACTGCAAAATACATGATTCATGGCCCCCCCAAGAGGATTTCTTTTTGTTATTTCATAAACAATATGGAAATAGAAAGAGACAAGAGGATTTATTTTTGTTATTTCATAAACAATATGAGCCTCTAAACTCTCTCAACCTCAAACAATAGAAGCTTCTGGAACTCAGGAAGACCTGGGAACCACAAGTTTGGTGTAGGAAAAGGAAAACGTTTTGAAAAAATTGTCCAAAACAATAGAGATGCATGCTATGGACATCCAGCCTGCATATGTATGTGGGTGATCCAAAAATGATCCAGAGAAGACTAAGGAAAACTCATAACTTGCAAAAGTAACTCAGGAAGCACATAATGGCCTCAACAGACAAAGAAAGAGAAAAAAAATCAAAGTTCTAAAAACTAAGTAAAAGTGGCATCATCATGAAGAGCACATCACAAGATTTCCAATGGTGTAAACGAATTGTTAAATAGGCTTATGGATCAAAATATATTCGCGTTCAAAGTTTGGTCAACCTAGCCCAATCAACAGGGGACAAGTCAACATCTGTGTTGCTAACATCAACATCAGTACAGATGATGTCAGAATCCATACAATGTACGTGGCACATGTAGGAGGCGACATGTGTCATGCTGACATCAACATGACATCATCATGGTGATGTGGTAGCACTAGAGGCTACCATGTGTCACTCATTTTTTACTTTTTCAGGTTGATCTGTGGACCAATGAAAAAGCGCCACATGGCAGACTGTACGGTGACATGCCAGGCTGGTGTGGTATCTAATGTGGTAGGATGACATGTCCTATGATTGTACAGGTGGTTGGCATGGCCCAATGGTTGGTTGCCATGTGGCCCAGTCTTGGGCTACCACATGGCAGTGGGAAAATGCCCAATGAGGGCCCAAGAACCAAATTTCAAAAATAAAAATGGTGGCTCCGCCAAATATGGCGAGAACCCCGCTAGATTTGGCATCCCAACAAACATATCTAAACCGATTCTAAAAATAGGCAAACCACCAATACATATATATGCATATAATTTATAACAAACACCCAAAAGGGGAGGCTCGCGGGATCGACCCCGAGATCTCCCACATTGTATACACCTTAACTATAGCTTTGCCACTGTTGGGCCAAACGACCCCATTTTTATTACCGGACGTGATTTTTCTTTAAATTTTGAAATCCTCTAGTGCAAAAGGGGGAGGCGCGCGACGGTACGGTCGAGCACAATTTTCTAGGTATTGTTTTGGAATTAATTGTAGGTTGTAGGGCAAGAAAACTGAGACAAAATTTATCTTGGGCCTGGGAGTGCTAGAGTCAGATTGAGGCGTGTAGACAGTCATTTTTGGGTAATTCAACGCCACAAATTCAATGGTGTTGTCTGTTTTATGATCTGATCAAATATTCTGCATCTTAATTCTAGAATGAGGTATACTTATGTATCTTGCCAAATTCTTTTGCCGATTTAATAAAAAGGCCTACCCATTTGAGAGTAGGACCCGAAGATGTAGTCCACCAGGGATGAAATCCGTTATCAAGTATTTTTTTCATATTTTATGCTTATGTCTCTTCATTATTGAGCTTTTCCTTCTTTAATGGTGCACTTTAATTTATGCTCATTTAATACAATTCTTTATAAGTCAGTTCGATGAAAATATCTTGGATCATGTTGGTATCAAAGAAATCATCTTTGACATGAATTATTGAGTGTGAATTCTTACTAGGTCCAAGCATAAGCAGGGTGAAGGAACTCTTAAGAATTTCAATCCTGAAGTTGGTCGTGCATCCTAAAGGAAGAAAATGGAAGAAGAGGACAAGAATTATGAACATGAGGAAAAATTCCATATGGTCTTTTATTGCATGTCAGAAATGGTTGAACAAATGTATGGAGCCTGCGAGAAGAGGATGAAGAAGAAAGGGAAGAAAAAGGAAGCACAAGATGGTGATGATGCTTCAGTAAATCAAGGGGCTAGAGGAGACCCTCCTGAACCTCCATCTTCACCATCAAGTTCTAGTTCTTCTTCCTCTAAGCATTATCATCATTCTCATCATTCTCATCATTCTAGCCATAAAGCCTCTTTTAATAAACCATTATTAAAGCTTGATGTAAAATTTTCTTTACCTTTGTTTAATGGAGTTGCTAATCCTTAAAAGATAGATTATTGGATCTGACAGGTTGAAGTATATTTTCGTGTTCAATAGATTGATGAAGAGGAAGTTAAAGTGCAACTGACTTCTCTTTGGTTGGAAGGCACCTCTCTTGTATGGTGGGAGACCAAAATTCTGGACATAAGTAAGTGTGGTAATCTTCATTCCTCATGGTCGGAATTTAAATCATCGATAAGGAAGCAATTTCATCCATTGGGTTATTTACATAAAGTAATAATGGAATGGAAAACTTTAAGACAAAGTAAAGGTCAAACTGTACAAAGTTTCATAGAAGAATTTAGCAAGAAATCTCTTGCATTAAACATTCCTTTGGATTCTTATGAAACTTTATATCACCTTACTAAGGGGGGAGTGGAATATATTGTTAGAGCTTACAACATTAGTGTAAACACAACACTTGTTAGTGCAGGACAAATGAAGAGACTCATAAACACTAATAAGAGATATGTACTCATGGTCGTAAGGGAGAAAGATGTCAGAACATCCGACACTTTCCAAGGATGTGACCCTTCTCATAAGAGATAATTAATTGATTTTATTTCTAAGTATGATGATATTTTCCAGAAACCAAATGGATTACCTCCTAAGAGGGAAATCCAACATGAAATACATATTCAACATGATTTTCCTCTTCCCAATGTGGGCATGTACAGGATGTTAGTTGTAGAGATGGAAGAGATTAAGAAGTACGTACCAGGATTATTAGATCAAGGGGTCATCAGGCCCAAATCATCTCCTTGTGGTTCTCAGATCATGTTGGTGCCAAAGAAAGATGGCACATGGTGAATGTGTGTCGATTATTGGGCCTTAAATAAAATCACAGTGAAAAATCGATACCCTCTTCCTAGTATAGATGATTTACTTGATCAGTTAAAGAATGTTGTTTATTTCACTAAGTTTGATTTACGCGGTGGATACCATCAGATCAGGGTTGCAGAACATGATGCATGGAAGATTGACTTTAAAACTAAACAGGGATTGTTTGAGTGTTTAGCTATGTCATTTGGGATTTGTAATGCTCCGACAACTTTCATGTGTGTGATGAAGGATGTTTTCAGGCCTTTTCTAGATGATTTTGTGATTGTGTATTTAGACGACATTCTTATATTTAGCGGGACTTGGGATGAACATGTGAGGCATGTAAAGAAAGTATTGCATACTTTGCAAAGAGAAACGTTGTATGTAAAATTGTCCAAATGTGATTTTGGCAAGTCTGCAATTGTGTTCATAGGTCATATTGTAGGGGGAGGACAATTAAAAATTGATCCTTCCAAGATTGATGTAACTATAAATTGGCCTGAGCCTAAAAGTGTAACCAAGATACAAAGCTTCTTAGGTGCAGTCCAGTATTGATGGAGATTCATTTCAAACTTCTCTGTTATATAATCTCCTTTGCATTCCTTAACCAATGTGAAGAACACTTTTTAGTGGGCAGGAAAGAAACAAAAATATTTTGACACTTTGAAGGAAAAGATCAGTACCACACCAGTATTAGCACTGCTGATATTCAATAGCCCTTCAAGATAGAGATAGATGCCAATGGATATGCAATGGGTGCAATATTGATGCAATATTGTAATCCTATCTGTTACCACTCTGAAAATTTTAACCAAGTTGTTGTTAACTATCCTACATATGATAAAGAGTTGTATGCATTAGTTCAAAGCGTAAAGAAATGGAAGCACTATTTGTTAGGGAAGGGAACAATCATACATATAGATCACGAACCCTTACAGTATCTCCAAGAACAAACCAAACTGCAAAAAACTTGACATTATAGATGGATGGGTTTCCTACAACAATTTCATTTGGTAACCAAGTACAAAAAGGGTACAAGTAACAAGGTAGAGAACTATTGTTTGCAGGGAAAAATACTTGTTGGAAATCTATGTATTCCTACAAGTGAATGAGTCCATGTAATTCGAGAATTTCACACTTCTCTTGTGTCTGGGAGTTTTTGGGTAGGAAAAACTATGGCTCATTTGCAGAGGTTTTGTTACTGGCCTCAAATGAAATAAATTGTAACTAAATATGTAAATGGGTGTGTGATGTGTTCTACTTGTAAGCCCACTAATAGAAAACTGGGGCTATACTCACCACTACATGTTGCATACCATCCATGGGAAATTATTTCCATGGATTTTGTAGGGGGTTTACCAATGTCGAAAAGGGGTCATGACTATTTTTATTTTGTAATGGATAGGTTCAGCAAGATGTGTATCTTAATGCCATGTAAAAAGTAGATCACTTCTGAGCAGACTGATAATCTCTTCTTTCATTATGTTTGGGTTCACTTTGGGTTACCCACATCCATTATATCGGATCGAGATACTCGATTCCTTGGGGATTTTTGGACATGCTTGTGGAGAATGATGGGCACCAAGTTGAAGAGGAGCATTGCTTTCCATCCAAATACCGATGGACAGACATAGATTGTTAATTGAACAATGGTTCTTTTCTCCAAGGTTACTGCAACAAGCATCCCAAAGTATGAGATGAACATATACCCTATGTAGAACATGCTTACAATCAAGCCTTACATTCCTGCACTCAGTGTTCAACTTTTGAGACATGTTTTGGGTACCTACCTAAAGTTCCTTTGGAATTGATGTATGGGAGAGATGTCGATTCAAATGAAGAAAGAAATGAAGACAGAGCCCGCAAGTTCATCAAAATAATCCAACAGGTACACCAAGTAGTCAGGGAATACTTGGAGAAAAGTCAAGCACAATATAAAGCTCGGAATGACAAACACAGGGTTGATCATTAGTTCTAGGTTGGATACTAGGCATGGATTCACATCAACAAGGAGATATTGAAGGGTGAAGGAAAGAAACTCAAGCCCATTCGTTATGGACCCTTCACTAGAGAACTTGAATTTTTTTGAGCCTCCCATGATAATGAATCAGGATGAGGAAGTTTCAATACCTTCAGTTGATGAGTTTTCTCCTGAGTACTTGGATGAGTTAAGGGAAGACATTATCCTAGACAGAAGGACAAGGACTTCACACAGGGGTGATGTTGATTATATTCAAGTGGGTTTAAAGGGCACACATCTAAGAAAATAAAAGTGGATTGAGAAGGACAAGGTGAGGGAACTCTTCCCTCACTTATCTATTGACCGATGGAAGATTTTGCTGGTCAAAAAATCTTTGAGTGGGAAGGTGTGATCCAAAAAGGATCCAGAGAAGACTAAGGAGAGCTCAGAACTCACAGAAGAAACTCAGGAAGCTCAGAATGGCCTCAACATAAAGAGAAAGGGAAAAATATTAAAGTCCTAGAAACTCAGTAAAAGTGGCATCATCGTGAAGAGCGTGCCACAATATTTCCAATGGCATAAATTTCTCATTAAACAGAGTTACGGATCGAAATATATTCATGGTCAAAGTTGGGTCAACCTAGCCCAGTCAACACAGGATGAGTCAACATCCGTACTGATGATATCAACATCCACACAATGTACGTGGTACATGCATGAGGTGACACATGTCATGCTGACATCAACATGGTGATGTGATGACACCATAGGCTACCACGTGTCACTCATTTTTGTATTTTTCGGGTCGATCTGTGGAACTATGAAAAAGTGCCATGTGGAAATCTGTACAACCACATGGCAGGCTGTACGGTGACATGGCAGGCTGATGTGGCACAAACACACAAAAGGGGAGGTCTGCAGGCTCAACCTTGAGACCTCCCCCATTGCATACGCCTTAACTATAGCTCCACCACCATTGGGCCAAACAACCCCATTGTTATTATCGACCGCGATTTTTCTTTAAATTTTGAAATCCACTAGTACACAAGGGGGAGGCGTGTGATGGTATAGTTGGGCATAGCTTCAGAGGATTTTTTTTGGAATTAATTGTAGTTTTTATGGCATGGAAACCGAGGGAAAATTTCTCTTGGGCCTGGGAGTGCCAGAGTCGGATTGAGGCGTGGAGACAGTCATTTTTGAGTAATTCGACACCATAAATTCAATGGTGTTGTCTATTTTCTTATCTGAGTAAATATTTTGCATCTTGATTCCATAATTAGGTATACTTATGTGTTTTTCCAAATTCTTTTGTTGAGTTAATAAAAAGTCCTACCCATTTGAGAGAAGGACCCAAAGACTAAGTCCACTAGGGATGAACTCCATTATCAAGTTTTGTGTTTAGATTTCATGCCTATGTATTTTCATTATTGATATTTTCCTTCTTTAATGGTGCAATTTAATTTATTCTCATTTAATACAATTATTTATAAGTCACTTTGATGAAAATATCTTGGATCAATGGGCTATATATAATGAAGACCACATATGTACGTGTGATGTAAAGAGAACCAAGCGCATACACCTTTGTAAATTTTGAAAAAAAGAAATTTTTTGGACATACAACTTGGGAAAGGGAAGCTGGTAGGCACCTGCAGGTGACCAGAGACCCAACCTGACTCAGAACAATAAGAAAAATAAAAAATAAGCTAAAAATCAAATCTAACCAATATCTCCTAGTAAGACCCTAAAGAGACTCCCCAGTGGAGTCGCAAATTATGATAGCGGGGAAAATCCACCTATATTGGGTCAAGGTATAAGCAGATCATTGATTGATCCTGGTGGATATCGGTAGCCACCTACCTTTTCCAACTAGCTCAAAATAGTTTTTTGGCAATTTTGGTAATTTACTATTTTTAGCAGTTTTTCGGGTCCTGAAACTTTCGAAGCCGTTTTGAGGCCCTAATCAAACATTTTTGGGAAAATAGGGAGAAGCATGGGAGTTTCTTCCATGTTTCCCCAAAAATGAAACTCCTCAACGATACCTTTCCAACAAGCTATCATGCACCTAAAATGGAGATCGTATGCAAAAGTTACGACCCTGGGAAGTTGATGTACTAACTTACCCAAACGAGGCCCACATGACTTTTGGTGCTTCATCTCCTAGGGTTAGGTTTTTTGATGTCTAGGGTTTTTGGCATTCATGTTTATTGTAAAAAGGCATTTAGAGCCTTCTTTTAATCACCTTCTTGTGAATGAGCACAGCCGTCACATCTCTTCTCAGAGATAAGCCGCCACCATTCCAACAAGCTTGTTTTTCGCTGCATTTTACAGTTTTAGCTTATTTCCTTATTGAATAGAAAACCAGTTTTACTGTATCTCTATTATTTTGTGTTAAGCACCTGTTAATAATCTGTAGTCATTTTGTTCTCCTCATAAAATCTGGATCAGTGGTATCACAATGATCTGCTCCTTATCGTCTTAATGCATGGATCCCCAATGAGGTCAGAGTATAAAGAGTTGGGTCTCGAGCTTGTTTTTCTTGAGGAAAAAATCTCTCACACACCCAAGTGACCTCTCATGGTAGGAGAAAATAAAGATGATGGGACAGGAGATCCTTTCAAATTGTTGCTTGAGGAAGCCCTCACGCAACAGAGGAACCATATGATAGATAGTTTCACGCAAATCCTTCGGCGACTACCAATAGGTGATGCATCTTCTTCGAGTGGAGGTGCCTATTAGCCCTTGACCAAATTTTGGAGATCCTTGGTCAGGTTTGACCTATTTTGGGACTTCCATAGGCTGTCGAATACAGAGTGCAAGTCGAAGCAGAGATCGTGGAATCTCGACCCCTTTTTAGGGATTTTTGGGTTTTGGGGTTATGTAACGGGTATGGGGATGTCATCCAATGGGTTTACCCATGTTTAGGACCATTTTTTAATATATAAATAGACGTCTAGGAGATGTAATAAGAGACACAAAGGAAGATATATACATCTGTGTGATGATATGCTAAGTGCAAGTGATAGTTGTACATGCTTTGCGCATACTGTGTGAAGATTTCAAAGCTAAGTCCAAGTGACTAAAGAGATTGTGAAAAGGCTTTGTGCTGTAACCTAGCTCGGGGAAGGAGGATCTGGCTGAGTGCCTGTAGATATCCTGTCCTATGCAGAGTAGGATCCAGTGGCTTTGTTCATGTAGACGATTGAATCAAGATAATAAAGAGAAGAAGAGTTGGTGGACGTAGCCCCAGGCTGGGGGTGAACCACGTATATCCTGTGTTATGGTTGCTTTGTGCATTGTGATTGTTTTATTGTTCATATGGTTAATGAATAGCATAGTAATGTATGCTTAGATGGACATGATATGATATATCAGTGATTAGTGATGTGAATGAATGTTAGATCTGATCTGTTTCCATATGCTAAGTGTTTAGATGTGGTAGATTTAAGTGAATACTACATTACTCTGAAATTAGGGTTTTGTCTGTGAATTAAATACAGGCTAGATACTAATGAATGATAACTTCTAAGTGTTCTTTTAAGGTGTTGTAATCAGAGATCTATGTCCCAGCTAAGGTTGCATACACTGGAGTCCTGCAACCACCCCTACCTCTACCTTGGATGATACTTCATCTGCTTCGCAGGTGTTTTCGAAAGGGTCAATAGTTAGGGTTTTCTTGGTACGCTGTTGAAGCGTTGAACCCTGGGTCTGCCCCTATGCCAATAAATGGTTCCATTTCCAGGACCTGAAATCGTGATTGATGGGTATTGAGGAAAATAAAGAAATCTTTGTGCATAGATCTGTTGCTTGACTTGCGAAGCTGTGTGCTAAGAAAGGAAGCAGATTTGAAGAAAATAGGTAAGATTTGAAAGATTTGTGCTATGATAGAGGTAATATCAATGAATTTTTTTATTTAAAGAGGCAATATCTGAAAGCTTTGTGCTTTGACAAAGGTAATATAAGTGGAAATTTTTGTTTCAAAAGTATGGATCTAGGTATGTTTCATAAATTTTGTCCTAGACTAAAAACTAGGGCATGGTTAGAAGAAGAAAGGTTTGATATGAGTAGATCCGATGAAAGATATGTTAATCATATGCATAGAAAGAATGTTTGGACTAACAATTGGATGTAGGATCCTAGGAATAATTGTTTGCAGGTTATTTACTGTGACCCTCGTGCACAGTACAGAAAAAGTTCGGGATCATTTAAGAGAAAAAAAGGATTAAGTCTTTGTTACAGTTGCAGAAGACCAGACCATCTTGCTAAGGATTTCATGATTAGGAGAATAGCATGATTTCATGATTAGGAGAATAGCACGCTTGATAGAAGAACATGAGGACAATTCGAAGCATCTTAGGACTAGAGACCGGGTTGTCAAAGATGAAAAAACACAGGAAGACTTGAAGAACCTATCCATACAAGAAATTAGAGCGTCTACCCAAGACAAAAAGAAGTATTACCCTTGAACCCTATGACAAAATCTCATTAGTGATAAGTTACTATGTTGAGTACATATAAGAATCAAAATTGAAAGAGTAATACCAAGACGCAGATCATAGGGAAGAAAGCTAGAAAACTCAGTATGAAGAGAGCTAAGCTAGAAAAGTTGTAGGAGGTTCCGAAGGAGACTTCATAGAAGGTAGGTTTGAAAAAGTGGAACTTCGTCGGGATATTAGAACAACGATAAGTGGCACTTCGCTGTGGCGGAGTGATATGACTGTTGGAAGCATTATAACCATTAGACCGATGCCTTGAATAGTTAGAACAACAGTTATGGCCGGAAATATTTCCATCAGGGCGTTGGCACCGTGCCATAACGGACATAACTACATTGATGAAATCTTCTCACCCGTTGGAGAGATTCATTACACCGTTGTCTACTTATTCCGTCAATTGTTGCACCTAGAATACTTTTTCAAATTGCATCCGCACCAATGAGAGAACTCATTGTTTCTGTGTTGTGTTTACTAAGACTCCGCCACCTGTTTATTATATTGAACAATTGTTCATCGACCTGAGTATCCGATATCGAGTGTGTATGTCAGACGAACTCAGTGTAGTTGAAAATTCTGTAGAAGAAGTCTTAATCCATATCAGGGATAAAAACGTAATGTCCTCAGGTATTCAAGCTTCATTGACGAGAGGAGTGAAAGCCTCTCCATTGACTGCTCGCAGATATGGACCATCCCGAGCCATAGCCGAGAAAAGAACCAAGCATCGAGATGACTTGGAGAATACGAACTTGATCCTATGTATCCTTCTCGACTATGTCCTACCCTTGGCTGGCGTGGTGAGTTGTGACAGTGTTCCAAGGGACTTTGATTACACCCTGGTTACTACATACCTCCTGAAGGGGATACATGCAGTTCAAACCCAGCTAGACAAGATCATGACATTAAAATTCAGCGACTTCAACCTCGGGGATCGAGAGAAACACAACATGATCGCCCCTCACAGGTACTTGACTAGGACAAAGGGGAAGAACTAAAGGATAATCCCCCAACCATGGACCATGAACCTTGCAGAGTCCACTATCTTGAACGTAATGAAGATACCGCATTTTGGAAGGCACCAGGAATATAACGCGTGCATTAAATTCCTGTTGTCATGCTACTATGGAGACTATCTATGGCTAGACCTTCGCATCATAGTTTACCCAACGGTGATCCACAGGATCACTAGATTGAGCATGCAGGGACCAGACCCGTAAGACTTCTAACCAGGGAAGGCTACAGATCACGCCCTGTCACAGAGGATTAAGGATACCTATGGAAATGTAGAAAAGGGGATGTGAGGCTACAAGGTAGCCTCCATCCAGAATGGCGTAGTTCACCGAGCCTGCCAGCTGATCGCAGGGAATATAGTGAGAATGAACAGACCTACACAGGTCATAGGGTTCGTTGTTGATCTCGCTGGAAAATGCGTAGAAAGACTACAGATGAATTGGGAAAAGTACTTAGTCAACCAATTAGAATTGTATTTCCGTGAAGCTCATGATCAATGATATGAGTTCCACTTTAGCTGGATCCTAATCCTCATCACATTTACAGCTTAGGAGATTCCAGAAGGTGCGACCTTCCCCTACATTGAGTCGTTCGAGCCGCTCACTGCGAATTTCACCGTGCTCTGGTATTCGAGCGATATGGGAAAATAGTGGCAATCGAACGTAGTATTCTATACCTACTATCTCCAGTTAAAAAGGTTCATTGAAGTTGTCCCTCACATGATGTTGAAAACCCTACACCAGTTCAGGCCCCTTATGAAGTTCCTCGTAGATCGACATTTTACCTATATCACTGTGCGCTCAGATGAGAGTAAAGAATAACTTTTAGTCATACTATAATCTTAGAAGAGGACCCAGAAGAGATAACTAAGGACTGGACCGTAGAGCTCCTTATCCCTGATGACCCCACATATTTATCTGATCCCGAACTAATCAGAAGCCCCGAGGCCACTCACGAAGAACATGACACACCTAGAACCAACATAAGGAAGAAGATAGAAGAGGTATAGAACCTGAGCAGTGCATCAGAAGAAACGACTTCAGAATCACCTAGAGGAGGAGGTAACAATGAAGTAGATAAAGAAGAGAACAATTGGAAAGAAGATCAGTAGAAGAAAGGTAAACTAACACTACCTAGGGATCCCATTGATGAGACTGATCCATGTAAGAAAATAAAGGTTTCTCCCGCGAAACCTATCTCGTGGAAGAAATCAAAATCTAGTAAGACCAAGTTGCAGACTATGCTCACGCTCGATGAATTTGACTTCATCATCGCAGCTGTATCAGATGCCTTGCAGGACATTTTGCAAAACAACAAAGCCAAACAAGAATCCATGTATGATAGAATTGAGACAGGGATAAAAGGATTTTAGCAAGCCCTTCACTCAAACCGTGCAGTGTTCACTGTGCCCCCACCATCAGAAGAACCAGAGTCTGGAGACAAGCCTGCCCAACTCCACAGAATAGTCGATGCAATGGAAGCTCGCCTTCGTCATGCCCAAGAATAAAAGGAACAGGTCACAGTGGCCCTGAAGCAAGCACAAGAAGAGGTGATAGAGAAACACAGGATTGCACAGCATGAAAAGGATGCCCTACGGTAAAAATTTGAAGAAGACAAAGCACAAATCAACCGAGAGAAGGAACAACTGCTCATCATACATGTTGGAGTAAAATAAGAAGTTAGCAGAGCACTCTGCTTTGTGATGGGCTTAGAGAAAAAGGACGAAGACCTAGTAGAGCATCAAGTAGCGAACCTCACTGAATCCATTCAACAACTTCAACAAAGAATAACATACCTATAGCTACAGTCAGTGCCAAACACTCCGCAGGACGTGCAGGATCAAATAGAAGCAATTGCTCGGAGCGTAGTTGAGAGACTCAAGACCTTCACCATGGAATGTAAATAACTAAGTGATCGCAATGAACATACTTACGAACGACTTACTGAATACCCTGAACTAAAGACACTGGAGTCCCAACTCCAGGAGTTAAAGCAACAAGCAACAATGGTACATGCACAGTTGAAGATCTTGTCTGCAGTTGAAAGAATGAAAATATCCTAGGAACAATGCACTGTTCAACAACAAGTCCATGCCATACAGAGCAGAGTCATGGAAGTGACTTAGAGGCTCCAACCAGTCCAGGATGTAGCTTGTCAACTATTTGAGTTGATTGAAGGACGAGGAGCAAAACTTGAGCAAGTAGTCACTACAGTTGATAAACGCTTGCAGGGATCTATGAACGAGGAAGTTCTTCAGGATTTTGTCGAGCAAGAGGCCTTAGTGCAACAACAAGTCGAAAAAGCTCGATCTAGGATCGAGGATTTTGAAGAAGAGCTACCTATATCAAAGTGAATTGGGAAGAGTCACAGGTGAGTGTTGTGGGCCTGTTGGCCCTTGACCAAGTTTTGGATATCCTTGGTCAGGTTTGACTTATTTTGGGACTTTGACAGGCTCTAGAATATGGAGCATAAGTCAAAGCAGAGATCGTAGAATCTCGGCCCCTTTTTAGGGATTTTTTGGTTTTAGGCTTATGTAATGGGTATGGAGATGTCGCCCCATGGGTTTACCCATGTTTAGGCCCATTTTGTAATGTATAAATAGATTTCTAGGCAATGTAAGAAGAGACACGAAGGAAGATATAGACATTTGTGTGATGATATGCTAAGTGCAAGTGATATTTGTACATTCTTTGTGCATAGTGTGTGAAGCTTGCAAGGCTAAGTCAAAGTGACTGAAGAGATTGTGAAAAGGCTTTGTGCTGTAACCTAGCTCGGGGAAGGAGGATCTGGCTGAGTGCGCATAGATCTCCTGTCCTATGCAGAGTAGGATCCTACAACTCTGTGCATGTAGACGATTGATTGAAGATAATAAAGAGAAGAAGAGTTGGTGGATGTATCCCAAGGTTGGGGGTGAACCATGTATCTCCTGTGTTATGGTTTCTTTGTGCATTGTGATTGTTTTATTGTTCATATGGTTAATTCTTAGCGTAGTAATGTATGCTTAGATGGACATGATATGATAGCTTAGTTCTTAGTGATGTGAATGAATGTTAGATCTGATCTATTTCCTTATGCTAAGGGTTTAGATGTGGTAGATCTGAGTGAATACTACATTGCTCTGTAATTAGGGTTTTGTTTACCAAGTAAATACATGCTAGATACTAATGAATGATAACTGTTAAGTGTTATGTTAAGGTGTTGTAATCATAGATTTGTGTCCCAGCTAAGGTTTCAGACACTGGAGTCCTACAACCACCCTTGCCTCTACCTCAGGTGAGACTTCATCTACTTCGAAACTATTGCCAAAAGGGTTGGTAGTTAGGGTTTTCTTGGTGCACTGTTGAAGCGTTGAACCCTGGGTCTTCCCCTTTGCCAACAATGTCTCCCCCTTCAAGGTAGAAATAAACTTCGATATTCCTATATTTGAATGTTAGATAGGTGTAGATGTTGTAGACAAGTGGTTGAATCTACTAGAAGGGTATTTTTATGTCGATAACTTTTTGAATAGAGAAAATATTACTTTTTCACTCCTCAAAGTCATTCCCCATGTCAAAGATTGGTGGAAAAATTTCTGTGAGCAAAAGGAAATAGAGGAACTCTCATTATTTATTGTCATGGCCACCTGGGAATCCTTCAGGGATTCTATTAAAAAACAATACTACCCTGTTGGAAGTTATGACAAATTGTATACCAAATGGACCACACTGCGGCAAGAAAGAGACCAAGTAGTGCCAGATTTCACAAATATCTTCCATACCTTGCGCACCAAGTTGGGTATCAAATATTCAGAGTGACGTATGGTGCTAAAGTATCGCGGTTCTCTTCATAGATACATCCAGACTGAAATAGAATTTATGGACATCTCATCTTTGGGCGCGGCCTACCGATATGCCATCAAAATCAAGCAGAAGCTCAAACAAAAGACATGGAAATTTGGGCCTAGGAACCCCTCACAAAAAAAGCTAGGAAAGGGTAGCCCCAACCCACAAAATAAAGGATAGAGAAAATATGGACAGTATCAGGACAACCAGTCCAAGCCACAAGCAAATAAGGACATCGAAAAAGACAAATAAAGACACTAGGAAGTGGTGCGACTTCCATAAAATCCCTTGGCGTAACACTGTTGATTGCCACTCAAAGTAGTCTTTCATGTTCGAAGTGAAAGACTATGAATCAGATGCGGGTTCTGACTCTGATTCAGAACCAGAAAGGGGAAGACAGATCATTGATGTGGAACCCAGTGCCACCATTGCTACCACCAAGCTCCATCCTAGTGAACCAGATGATCCAGAAGAGGGAGAGAACCTCTTCCATTCACATATTGGGTAAAAGGCACCCCACTGCACATCATCGTTAATAGAGGTAGATAGAAGAAACTCATCTCAGCAGATGTCGTCAAGCGGCTAGCTCTGCTGACAATGCCACACCCACAACCCTAGACCATTTGATGGCTCCGCCAAGGAAGTGAACTCCACGTCAGCCAATAGTGTCGAATGTTCTATGACATCGAGCCCTTCAAAGATGAGGTATTATGTGATGTTTCTCCTCTCGATGTTTTTGATGTTCTTTTGGGCCAATCTTATTTATGAAAAATTCATGTTGTATATGAGTCTAGGCCTCATAGTGTTATTATTACTTTGAACATGAAATTATATAGGATATCCGAGGCAGTCCCACCTAGTGTTATTTCCTTCATCTCGGCTAAGCAATGTAGGAAGGTCATCTCTCATATGGGGAAGTTTGTCTTCTTCATGATTTTCTATCAGAATGAGCGAAAGATCACAACGACATCTAGGGTCTTTGTGGCTGAGCACTCCACATAGCAGAAGCAAGTAGATAAGGTTGTGGAAGAGTACTCAGATATATTCTCCTCATCTATCGGAGTACCTCTTCACTTCTAGGTCAAGCACCCCATCGATCTGACCCCTGACGCATCGCTGCCTACTGGGCCAGTCTATTGCTACTCTTTTTTAGAGAATGAGGAGATCAAGTGACAGATCTAATAACTTATCCACAAGGGGCACATCCGTCGTATCTCATCACCTTGCGGGATCCCAATCGTGTTGGTACAAAATAAATATGGAACTTGACGACTCTCCATTGATTACCAGGCTCTGAATAAAATCACAGTCAGAAATCGGTACTCGATTCCCCAAACTGACAACCTCCTTGATAAAATCATGGGGGCCAAACACTTTAGTCAGATTGATCTGAAGTCTGTCTACCGCTAGGTCCCGATAGAATAGACAGATGTATGGAAGACCACCTTCAATTTGAAGGAAGGTCTTTTTGAACAGTTGGTCATGCCCTTTGGTTTGACAAATGCTCCAACCACTTTCATGAGGACGATGGATGATATGCTGTGACCATTCACGAATAATTATGTAGTGGTGTATCTGGATGATATTCTCATTTACAACAAGACTTGGGTCGACCACTTGCAACATATTTAGTAGGTTATGCACACCCTACAACAACACAAGCTATACGCCAACTTGGAAAAATGCTCCTTCGACATGGACATGGTCCATTACCTAGGCTACATCATTGATCAACATGGCGTACATGTGGATCTAGCCAATATCAAATTCATCCATGGTTGGCCAGCCCCAACCACACTCACTGAGCTTTAGAGTTTCTTGGGCCTTGCCAATTTCTACCGCAGGTTTGTGTTGGGATTCTCCCATATTGCATGGTCCCTCAGCCAAATAACCAGGGGTGGTCATAAGGTGAAATTTGCATGGGGCTGGTCAAAACAACAAGCATTAGATTATTTGAACTAGCGCTTGTGCTCAACCCCAGTACGTTTACTACCATACTTGTAGTAGCCCTTTGAGATCGAGACAGATGCTTTAGACTATGTTGTGGGCGCCTTTCTCACTCAACACAACCACCTCATGGCCTATCATAGTGAGACACTATTAGATGTTTTTTGTAAGTACCCTACTTACGACAAAGAAATGTACTCCATTGTGAAAGACTGTCGCCATTGGAGACATTACATTCTTGGGAAGGAGACAATCATCTAGATTGATCATAAGCCACTGCAATTCATGCAGACACAAGGAAAATTGCAGAATGATCACCATCAAAAGTGGTCCACATACTTGCAACAATTCCACCTCAACATAAAGTATAAAATAGGAAGCACCAACCATGTCGCAAATTTCCTTAGTAGACCACCAGTCGCGGCACTCACCACGATGCTAGAATCTTTGAACCATGAGAGCTTTGGATGGCCCCAACTCTATGAGACAGACCTAGACTTCACCACCACCTACCAAATGTTGGGTGAAAATGTAGTTGTCAATAATTTACATCTTAAGGATGGGTTGGTGTGTCGTTTGGGCCATATCTATGTTCCATCAAGTGAGCGAGTGAAGCTGATCTGGGAAGCCCACTACAGTCAGGTGGTAGAACACTTCGGTGTCGAAAAAATAGTGGAAATGCTACAAACAAATTTCTACTGGCTAAAACTTTGACAGGAGGTTAGCAAGTATATCAGGTCCTGCACTGCCTACACTATTGCCAAACCGAACACTAATAAATAGGTATTGTACACCCCTCTTCCTACTCCTGACAGGCCATGGGAATCCATCTCAATGGACTACATGTCAGGCCTCCAATCCACCAAGAGGGGAAATGACTGTGTTTTTTTGGTTGTTGATCTCTTTTCTAAGATGGCGATTCTGGTTGCCTGTAATAAGAGCATCACAATAGAGGCCACTGCCAAGCTCTTCTTTGAATGAGTCTGGGTACATTTTGGAATCCCACTATGCATTGTCTCAGACCAGGACAGTCAATTTCTCAGCACATTGTGGTCGAGTCTCTAGTCACTGCTAGAAACCAAGCTCACTAAATCCATGGCCTTCCACCCCAGACAGATGGCCAAACCGAGGTCGTATAATTCCAAGAACCCTCACACATGGGATGAGAGCCTTCCCTATGTTGAACATAGCTACAACCGATCCCTACATAGATCAACCGACCACAACCCCTTTCACGTGGGGTTGGGATTGCAACCATTGGGTCCCATAGATGTTTCACTTCCCCTCACAGTTACCTCGACCGACTCATATCCTCCTCCAACTAATGTTGACAAAGCCACCTGGTTCATTGAGCGGATCCAACACATTTGCCAATAGGTTCAAGATATCTTACAAAAGTCCAATGATAAGTACAAGTAGTGCCATGATCAACATCGAGTGCCACATAAGTTTCAGGTGGGCGACAAATTTTGGTTACACATGTAGAAAGAATGCCTTACAGGACCCCATCAAAATATTTTCCCACTACGTTATGGGTTGTACACCATCACCAAGGCCATGGGGGATAATTCTTTTGAGCTCAACATTCATCCTTTCCTTGGCCTGCACCTAGTGTTCAACGTGGATATCCTTCACCCTTGTTTCCCACCATTATTGGACACCTTAGAAGTAGAAAAACAACTGACACTGACAGAGCTCAACCCTGACTAGATACAATGGGAATCTAGTGATCAAATTGTGGACACACATATCAAGGGAACTCGACAACAAAGGATCCAGCTTTATCGAGTCGTCAAAGCAGGGCAGCTTCTGCACCAAGGCAAGTTGCTCACCCGGGGCCAAATTTAGAAGAAATTTCCTGATCTGATGGGGGAAATTATTGAAATGGAGACCCTTGCTTCCTAAGGAGGGAGGATTGATCATGGTGGATATCGGTGGCCACCCACCTTTTCCAACTGGCTCAAAACAATTTTCTGGCAATTTTGGTAATTTACTATTTTTAGTAGTTTTTTGGGTCCTGTAGAGCTATTTTGAGGCCCAAAATGAATCTCCTCGACGATACCTTTCCAATGGGTTATCATGCACCTAAAAAAAAGATCGTATGCAAAAGTTATGACCCTGAGAAGTTGATGTACTAACTTACCCAAATGGGGCCCACATGACTTTTGGCGCGTCATCTCCTAGGGTTAGGTTTTTGGATGTCTAGGGTTTTGGGAATTCCTATTTATTGTAAAAAGGCCTTTAGAGACTTATTGTAATCATCTTCTTGCGAATGAGCACATCCGTCACATCTCTTTTCATGGATAAGCTACCACCATTCCAACAAGCTTGTTTTCCGCTGCATTTTACAGTTTCAACTTATTTCCTTATTGAATAGAAAACCAGTTTTACTATATCTCTGTTATTTTGTGTTAAGCACCTGTTAATAATATGTAGTCATTTAGTTCTCCTCATAAAATCTGGATCAGTGGTATCACAACGATATCCTCCTTGTCGTCTTAATGCATGGATCCCCAACGAGGTCAGAGTACAAAGAGTTGGGTCTCGAGCTTGTTTCTCTTGAGGACAAAATCTATCGCACACCCAAGCGACCTCTCATGGTAGGAGAAAATAAATATGATGATATAGGAGATCCTTTCAAAATGTTTCTTGAGGAAGCCCTCGCGCAACATAGGAATGAGATGATAGATAGTTTTGCGCAAATCCTTCGGCGACTACCAACAAGCGACACATCTTCTTCGAGCAGAGCTGCATGTTGGTCCTTGACCAAGTTTTGGAGATCCTTGGTCAGGTTTGTCCTATTTTTGGACTTCGACAGGATGTCGAAAACAAAGTGCAATTCGAAGCATATATCGCAGAATATCGACCCCTTTTTAGGGATTTTTGGGTTTTGGGCTTATGTAACGGGTATGGGGATGTCGACCCATGGGTTTACCCATGTTTAGGACCATTTTGTAATGTATAAATAGACATCTAGGAGATGTAACAAGAGACAAAAAGGAAGATATAGACATATGTGTGATGATATGATAAGTGTAAGTGATAGTTGTACATGCTTTGTGCATACTATGTGAAGCTTACAAGGCTAAGTGCAAGTGATTGAAGAGATTGTGAAAAGGCTTTGTCCTGTAACCTAGATCGAGGAAGGAGGATAAGGTTGAGTGTGCACAGATATCCTGTCCTA
This sequence comes from Picea glauca, assembly GCA_000966675.3. NCBI lineage: Eukaryota > Viridiplantae > Streptophyta > Pinopsida > Pinales > Pinaceae > Picea > Picea glauca. Next base: position 627,664 of record JZKD02S2076808.1, on the reverse strand, counting down.
TGTAGAGTAGGATAATGTGGCTCTGTTCATGTAGACAATTGACTGAAGATAATAAAGGGAAGAAGAGTTGGTGGATGTAGCCCCAGGCTAGGGGTGAACCACATCTATCCCGTGTTATGGTTTCTTTGTTCATTGTGATTGTTTTATTGTTCATATGGTTAATTCTTAGTGTAGTAATGTATTATTTGATGGACATGATATGATAGCTCAATTCTTAGTGATGTGAATGAATGTTAGATCTGATCTGATTCCTTATGCTAAGGGTTTAGATGTGGTAGATAGGAGTGAATACTACATTGCTCTGTAATTAGGGTTTTTTCTGCCAAGTAAATACATGCTAGATACTAATGAATGATAACTACTAAGTGTTCTGTTACGGTGTTGTAATCATAGGTTTGTGTCCCAGCTAAGGTTGCAGACACTAGAGTCCTACAACCACCCCTGCCTCTACCTCAGGTGATACTTCATCTTCTTTGCAGGTTTTTCCGAAAGGGACGGTAGTTAGGGTTTTGTTGGTGCATTGTTGAAGCGTTGAACCCTAGGTCTGCCCCTGTGCCAATAAATGGTTTCGTTGCTAGGACCTGAAATGGTGATTGCTGGGAATTGAGAAAAAGAAGGAAAGCCTTGTGCGTAGATCTGTTTCTTAACTTTTGAAGCTTTGTGCTAAGAAAATAAACAGATATGAATAAAAGAGGTAAGATCTGAACGATTTGTGCTATGATAGAGGTAAGATCAGTGGATTTTTTAATTTAAAGAGGTAAGATCTGAAAGTTTTGTGCTTTGACATAGGTAATATAAGTGGAAATTTTTGTTTCGAAAGTATGGATCTAGGTATGTTTGATAAATTTTGTCCTAGTCTAAAAATTAGGGCATGGTTAGAAGAAAAAAGGTTTGATATGAGTACATCTGATGAAAGATATTTTAATCCTATGCATAGAAAGAATGTTTGGACTAACAAATGGATGTAGGATCCTAGGAATAATTGTTTTCAGTTTAATTACTGTGACCCTAGTGTGCAGTACATAAAAAGTTGAGGATCATTTAAGAGAAAACGAGGATTAACTCTTTATTACAGTTGCAGAAGAATGGGCCATCTTTCTAAGGATTTCATGATTAGGAGAATAGAACGATTTCATGATTAGGAGATTAACACACTTGATAGAAGAACATGAGGAAAATTTGAAGCATCTTAGAACCAAAGACTGGGTTGTCAAAGATGAAAAAACACAGGAAGACTTGAAGAACCTATCCACACAAAAAAGTAGAGCACCTACCCCAGACAAAAAATAAGTATTACCCTTGAACCCTATGACAGAATCTCATCAGCGCGAAGTTACTATGTTGAGTACAGATAAGAATTTGAATGGAAAGAAGAATACCAAGATGCAGATCACAAGGAAGAAATCTAGAAAACTCAGTAAGAAGATATCAAAGCAAGAAAAGTTGCAGGAGGTTCCGGAGGAGACTTCGCAGAAGGTAGGTTTGAAAAACTGGAACTTCGTCGGGATATCAGAACAACGCCAAGTGTCACTTCTCCACGGTGGAGTGATATGATCATTGGAAGCATTATAACCATTAGACTAATGCCCTGAATGGTTAGAACACCAGTTATGGCCATAAATATTGCCATCGGGGCATTGGGACCGCGTCGTAACAGACATAACTACATTGATGAAAGCTTCTCACCCATTGGAGAGATTCATTACACCATTGTCTACTTATTCCATCGATTTTTTCACTGAGAATACTTTTTCAAATTGTATCCGCGCCAACGAGAGAACTCATTGTTTATGTGTTGTGTTTACTAAGACTTTGCCACATGTTTATTATATTAAATGGTTGTTCATCAGCCTGAGTATCCGATATAGAGCGTGTATGTCGAATGAATTTAGCACAGTTGAAAAGTCTATAGAAGAAGTCTTAATCGATCTCAGGGCCAAAAAATTAATGTCCGCAGGTATTCAAGCTTCATTGATGAGAGGACTGCAAGCCTCTTTGTTGTCTGCTCGCAGATCTGGACCATCCTGAGCTGCAGTCGAGAAAATAACCAAGCATCGAGATGACTTTTCGAATGCAAATTTGATCCTATCTATCCTTCCCAACTACATCCCACCCTTGGTCGATGCGGTGAGTCATGATAGTGTTCGAAGGGACTTCGATTACACCCTGGTTACTGCATACCTCCTGAAGGGGATACGTGTTGTTCAAACCCAGCTAGACAAGATCATGATATTAAAATTCAGTTTATTCAACCTAGGGGATCGAAAGAACCATAGCATGTTCTCCCCTCATAATTACTTTACTAGGATGAAGGGGAAGAACTCAAGGATAATCCCCCAACCATGGACCATGAACCTCACGTAGTCCACTATCGTGAACGTAATGAAGATACCACAATTTGGAAGGCTCCAGGAATATAATGTGTGCATTATAATCCTGTTGTCATGCTACCATGGAAACTATATATGGCTAGACATTCACATCACCGTTGACCCAACGTTGATCCATAGGATCACTGGATTGAGCATGTAGGGACTAGACCCGTAAGACTTCTACCCAGGGAAGGCTGCAGATCACACCTTGGAACAAAGAATTAAGGATACCTATGGCGATGTAGAAAAGGGGACATGAGGCTACAAGGTATCCTCCATCCAGAATGGAGCAGTGCGCCTAGCCTACCAGTTGATCGCAGGGAAGCTAGTGAGAAAGAAAAGACCTACACAGGTCACAGGGTTCGTTGTTGATCTCGCTGGAAAATGCGTAGAAGGACTATAGATGAATTGCGCAAAGTACTTAGTCAACCAATTAGAATTGTATTTCCACGAAGCTTAGGATCAGGGATATGAGTTCAACTTTAGCTAGATCCTGATCCTCATCATGTTTACAGCTTGGGATATGCCGGAAGGTGCGACCTTCCCCGACATTGAGTCATTCGAGCTGCTCGCTGCGAAGTTCACCACACTCTGGTATTTGAGCGATATGGGAAAACAGTGGAAGTAGAATGCAGTAATCCATACCTACTATCTCCAGTGAAAGAGGGCCATTGAAGTTGTCCCTCACATGACGTCGAACACCCTACACTAGTTCATGCCCCTTATGAATTTTTGCACAGATCAAAATTTTACTTATATCACTGCGTGCGCAGAGGAGAGTAAAGAAGAACTTCAGTCATACTATAAGCTCACAGAAGAGGACCTAGAAGAGATAACTAAGGACTAGACTATAGAGATCCTTATCCCTGATGACCTCGTAGAATTATATGATCTCAAACTAATCGGAAGCCCCGAGGCCACTCGCGAAGAACATGACACACCTGAAACCAGCAGAAGGAAGAAGATAGAAGAGGTACAGAACCTGCGTAATGTATCGGAAGAAACTACTTCATAATCACTTGGAGGAGGAGGTAACAATGAATTAGATAAAGAACAAAACAATGGGAAAGAAGATCAGTAGAAGAAAGGCTAACTAACACTACCTAGGGATCCCGTTGATGAGACTGATCCATCTAAGAAAAGAAAGGTTTCTCCCACGAAGCCTATCTCGTGGAAGAAATCTAGAGTTAGTAAGACCAAGTTGTAGACTGTGCTCACTCTCGATGACTTCAACTTCATCATTTTAATTGTATTAGATGCCTTGTAGGACATTTTTCACAAAAACGAAGCCAAACAAGAAGCCATGTATGATAGAATTGAGACAGGGCTGAGGGGATTTTAGCAAGCCCTTCACTCCAACTGCACAGTTTCCACTTCTTCCTAGCCATCAGAAGAACCAGAGTTGGGAGACGAGCCTTCCCAACTTTGCAGAATAATCGATGCGACGAAATCTCACCTTCATCACGCCCAAGAAGAAAATGAATAGGCCATGGTGGCCTTGAAGCAAGCATAAGAAGCAGTGATAGAGAAACACATGATTGCGTAGTAGGAGAAGGCTTCCCTCCAGTCAAAATTTGAAGAATACAAATCACATATCCAATGAGAGAAGGAACAACTACTCACTGAGCAGGTTGTAGTAAAAGAAGTAGTCAGCAGAGAACTCTGCTCTGTGACGGGCTTAGAGCAAAAGGAGGAAGACCCAATAGAGCATCAAGTAGTGAAGCTCGTTGAAGCCATTAAACAACTTTAACAAATAATAACATATCTAGAGCTACAGTCAGTGCCAAACACTCCAGAGGAAGTGCATGATCAAATAGAAGAAACTGCTCATAGCGTAGTTGAGAGAATCAAGACCTTCTCCATGGAATGTAAATAGATAAGTGATCATAGTGCACAGACTTACGAATGACTTACTGAAGACCTTGAACTAAAGACACTGGAGTTTCAACACCAGGAGGCAAAGAAGCAAGAAAGAATGTTACATGCACAGTTGAAGCTCTTGTTTGCAGTTGAAAGAATGAAAATATCCCAAGAACAATGCATTGTTGAACAACATGTCCACGCCATACAGAGCAGAGTCATAGAATTGAGTCAGAGGCTCTAACCAGTCTAGGATGTAGCTTGTCAAATATTTGAGGAGATTGAAGGACAAGGATTAGAACTAGAGAAAGTAGTCACTACAGTTGAGAAACACTTGGAGGGACCTGTGAACGAGGCAATTCTTCAGGATTTCTCTGAGCAGGAGGCCTTGGTGCAGCAGCAGGTCGAAGCAACTCGATCTAGGCTTGAGGATTTTGAAGAAGAGATATCGATATCAGAGTGACACAGGATGAGTTACAGGTGAGTGTTGGGGGCCTGTTGGCCCTTGACCAAGTTTTGGATATCCTTGGTCAGGTTTGACCTATTTTGGGACTTCGACATGCTGTCGAAGATGGAGAGCAAGTCAAACCTTAGATCACAGAATCTTGGCCCCTTTTTAGGGATTTTTGGTTTTGGGATTATGTAACGGGTATGGGGATGTCGACCCATGTGTTTACCCATGTTTAGGCCCATTTTTTAACGTAAAAATAGATGTCTAGGCAATGTAGGAAGAGACACGAAGGATGATATAGACATCTGTGTGATGATATGCTAAGTGCAAGTGATAGTTGTACATTCTTTGTGCATACTATGTGAAGCTTGAAAGGCTAAGTGCAAGTGATTGTGAAAAGGCTATGTGTTGTAACCGAGCTCAGGGAAGGAGGATCTGGTTGAGTGTGCACATATCTCCTATCCTATGTGGAGTAGGACATTGTAGCTCTATGCATGTAGATGATTGACTAAATATAATAAAGAGAAGAATAGTTGGTTGACGAATCCCCACGCTGGGGGTGAAGCACGTATATCCTGTGTTATGGTTGTTTTGTGCATTGTGATTGTTTTATTGTTCGTATGGTTAATTCTTAGCGTAGTAATGTATGCTTAGATGGACATGATATGATAGCTCAATTCTTGGTGATGTGAATGAATTTTAGATCTGATCTATTTCCTTATGCTAAGGGTTTAGATGTGGTAGATCTGAGTGAATACTACATTCCTCTGTAATTAGGGTTTTGTTTGCGAAGTAAATACAAGCTAGATACTAATGAATGATAACCGCTAAGTTTTTTGTTAAGGTGTTGTAATCACAAATCTGTGTCCCAGCTAAGGTTGAAGACATTGAAGTCCTGCAACCACCCCTTCCTCTACCTCAGGTGAGACTTCATCTACTTCGCAGTTGTTGCTGAAAGGGCCAGTAGTTAGGGTTTTGTTGGTGCACTGTTGAAGACTTGAACCCTAGGTCTACCCCTGTGCCAATAGTGTAGCCCCATTCAAGGTACAAATAAACTTCGATATTCCTGTATTTGAAGGTCAGATAGGTGCAAATGTTGTAGACAAGTGGTTGAATCTACTAGAAGCGTATTTTTATGTCCATAACTTTTCAAATAGAGAAAATATTACTTTTTCACTCTTCAAAGTCGTTCCCCATGTCAAAGATTGGGGGGAAACTTTCTGTGAGAAAAAGAAAATAGAGGAACCCTCATTATTTACTGTCATGGCCACCTAGGAATCCTTCAGGGATTCTATTAAGGAACAATACTACCATGTTTGAAGTTATGATGACTTGTATACCAAATGGAACACACTGCGGAAAGAAAGAGACCAAGCAGTGCCATATTTCACAAATATCTTCCATACCTTGCGCACCAAGTTGGGTATCAAATATTTAGAGTGACATATGGTGCTCAAGTATCATGGTTCTTTGCATAGATACATCCATAGTGAAATGGAATTTTTGGATATCTCATCCTTGGGCGTGGCCTACTGATATGCGGTCAAAATCAAGAAGAAGCTCAAACAAAAGACATGGAAATTTGGGCCTCAGAACCCCTCACAAGAAAAGCTAGGAAAGGGAAGCCCAAACTACAAAATAAAGAACAGAGAAAATATGGACAGTATCAGGACAACCAGTCCAAGACGCAAGCAAAGAAGGATATCAAAAAGAAAAAGAAAGACATCAGGAAGTGGTGTGACTTCCATAATATCCCTTGGCGTAACACTGCTGACTTCCACTCAAAGCAGTCGCTTGTGGCCGAAGTGAAAGCCTATGAATCATATGCAGGTTCTGACTCTGAGTCAAAACTAGAAAGGGGGAGACAGATCATTGACGCGGAACCCAGTGCCACCGTTGCTACCACCAAGCTCCAACCTTGTGAACCAGACGATCCATAATAAGAAGAATGCTTCTTCCATTCACATATGTGGGTAAAAGGCACCCCACTGCGCTTCATCGTTAATAGCGGTAGCCAAAAGAACCTCATCTCAACAAAGGTCGTCAAGCAGTTGGCTCTGTCGACAATGCCACACCCACAACCCTACACAATTGGATGGCTCCGCCAAGGAAGCGATATTCGTGTCAACCAACATTGCCGATTGTTGTATGACATCACGCCCTTCAAAGATGAGGTATTGTGTGATGTTGCTCCTCTCTATGTTTGTGATGTTCTTTTGGGACAACCTTATTTATGGAAACATCATGTTGTATATGAGTCTAGGCCTCGTAGTATTATTATTACTTTGAACAAGAAATAGTACAAGATACCCGAGGCAGTCCCACCTAGAGTTATTTCCTTGATATCGGCTAGGCAATGCAAGAAGGTTATCTCTCAGATGGGGAAGTTTGTCTTCTTCATTATTTTCTCTCAAAATGAGCAAAATATCACAACCACATCCAGTCTCTTTATGGTTGATCTCTCCACATAGCAGAAGCAAGTAGATAAGGTAATGGAAGAATACTCGGATATATTCTCCTCATCTACCGGGGTACCTCTTCACTGCTAGGTCAAGCACCCCATCGATCTCACCCCCAGTGCACCGCTTCCCAATGGGCCAGTATATTGCCACTCTTTGTTAGAGAATAAGGAGATGAAGTGACAGATCCAAGAAATTATCCAAAAGGGGCACATCCATCCTATCTCATCACCTTGCGGGAGCCCAATTATGTTGGTAAAGAAGAAATATGGAACCTGGCGACTCTCCATTGATTACTAGGCTTTGAATAAAATCATAGTCAGAAACCAGTACCCAATTCCTTGAATCGACGACCTCCTTGATAAACTCATGGGGGGGAAATACTTTAGTAAGATTGATCTAAAGTCTGGCTACCACCAGTTCCCGATAGAACAGACAGATGTATGGAAGACTACCTTCAAGTCAAAGGAAGGCCTTTATGAATGGTTGGTCATGCCCTTTGGTTTGAAAAATTCTTTAGCCACTTTCACAAGGACGATGGACGATATCCTGTGACCATTCACCAATACTTTTGTAGTGGTGTATCTGGATGATATTCTCATTTACAACAAGACTTGGGTCGAACATTTGCAACATGTTCGGTAGGTTTTGCACACCCTATGATAGCACAAGCTATACACCAACTTGGGAAAATGAGCATTCAACATGGACATGGTCCATTTCTTGGGCTACATCATTGATCAACATGGCGTACATGTGGATCTAGCGAAGATCCAAGTCATCCGTGACTGGCCAGCCCCAACCACACTCATTGAGATTTAAAGTTTCTTGAGCCTTGCCAATTTCTACTGCAGGTTCGTGTTTGGATTCTCCCATATTGCATGGGCCCTCAACCAAATAACCAGGGGTGGTGGTAAGGTGAAATTTGCATGGGGCTAGTCCCAACAACAAGTGTTCGATCATTTGAAGTAGCACTTGTGCTCAACCCCATTACTTTTACTACCAAACTTGAAGCAACCCTTTGAGATTGAGACAGATGCTTCAGACTATGCTATGGGCCCATTTCTCACTTAGCATGACCACCTCATGGCCTATCATATTGAGACACTATCATATGTTGTCCATACGTACCCTACTTATGACAAAGAAATGTACTCCACTGCGCAAGCTTGTCTCTAGTTGAGACATTACATTCTTGGGAAGGAGACAGTAATCCACACTAATCATAAGCCACTGCAATTCATGCAGACACAAGGAAAATTGCAGAATGATCACCATCAAAAGTGGTCCAAATACTTGCATAAATTCCACCTCAACATAAATTATAAAACATTAATCACTAACCATGTCACAGATTGACTTAGCAGACAACCAGTCGCGACACTCACCACAGTGTTACAATCCTTCAACCATGAGACCTTTGTATGGCCCCAACTCTATGAGACAGACCTGGACTTCGCCACCACCTACCAAATGTTGGGTCAAAACGCAGTTGTCGATAATTTCCATCTTCAGGATGGGTTGGTGTGTCGTCTGGGCCATATCTGTGTTCCATCAAGTGAGTGAGTGATGCTGATATGGGAAGCCTACTACAGTTGGGTGGCAAGACACTTCGGTGTCGAAAAGACAGTGGAAATGCTACAAAAACAATTCTACTGGTTTAAACTTTGACAGGAGGTCAACAAGTATATCAGGTCCTGCACTGCTTGCACTATTGCCAAACCGACCACTAAGAAAAAAGGCATGTACACACCTCTTCCTACTCCTGACAAGACATGGGAATCCATCTCAATGGACTACATGTCAAGCCTCCTATCCACCAAGAGGGGAAATGACTGTGTTTTTTTGGTTGTTGATCGCTTTTCTAAGATGGAGATTTTGGTTGCCTATAAGAAGAGCATCACAACAAAGGCCACTGCCAAGATCTTCTTTGAATGAGTCTGGGTACATTTTGGAATCCCACAAACCATTGTCTCATATCGGCACAGTCGATTTCTCAACACATTGTGGTCGAGTCTCTAGTCACTGCTGGACATGAAGCTCACCAAATCCATGACCTTCCACCCCCAGACAGATGGCCAAATCGAGGTCATAAATCAAATTATTGTGCATATCATCACATGTATAATTCCAAGCACTCTCACACATGGGATGATATCCTTCCCTATGTCCAACATAGCTACAATCGAGCTCTGCATATCTCAACTAAACACAACCCCTTTCATGTGGGGTTGGGATTCCAACCATTGGGTCCCATAGATGTTTCACTTCCCATTGCGGTCACCTCGACTGACTCATATCCTCCTCCAACTGAAGTATACAAATCCATTCGGTTCATTGAGAGGAGCCAACACATATGTCAACAACTTCAGGATATCCTGTAGAAGTCCAATGACAAGTACAAGTAGCGCCATGATCGACATCAAGTGCCACATAAGTTTCAGGTGCGTGACAAAGTTTGGTTTCACTTGTAGAAAGAACGCCTTATAGGATCCCATCGGAAGCTTCGCCCACTCCGTTATGGGTTGTACACCATCACCAAGGCCATGGGGGATAATTATTTTGAGCTCAACATTCATCCTTTCCTTGGCTTGCACCCAATGTTCAACGTGGATCTCCTTCGCCCTTATTTCCCACCATTATTGGACACCTCAGAAGTAGCAGAATAGATGACACCAATAGAGCTCAACCCCGAATGCATACAATGGGAATCTAGTGATCAGATTGTGGACACACAGATCAAGGGCACTCGATAACAAAGGATCCAAATTTATCGAGTCATCAAAGCATGACAACTCTTGCACCAAGGCAAGTTGCTCACCTGGGGCCAAATTCAACAGACATTTCCTCATCTGATGGGGGAACTCAATGCAATGGAGACCATTGTTTCCTAATAAGGGAGTATTGATCTAGGTGGATATCGCTGGCCACCCACCTTTTCCAACTGGTTCAAAACAGTTTTCTGGTAATTTTGGTAATTTACTATTTTTAGTAGTTTTTTGGGTCCTAAAACTTCCAGAGCCGTTTTGAGGCCCTAAACGATGTATTTTGGGAAAACGGGGAGAAACATGGAATTTTTGTTCATGTTTCCCCCAAAATGAATCTCCTCGACGATACCTTTCCAACGGGTTATCATGCACCTAAAACAGAGATCGTATGCAAAAGTTATGACCCCGGGAAGTTGATGTACTAACTTACCCAAATGGGGCCCACATGACTTTTGGTGCTTCATCTCCTAGGGTTAGGTTTTTGGATGTCTAGGGTTTCTGGAATTCCTGTTTGTTGTAATAAGGCCTTCAGAGCCTCATTGTAATCATTTCTCGCAAATGAGCGCAACCATCACATCTCTTCTTAGAGATAAGCCGCCAACATTCCAACAAGCTTGTTTTCCGTTTCATTTTACAGTTTCAACTTATTTCCTTATTGAATAGAAAACCAGTTTCACTGTATCTTTTTTATTTTGTGTTAAACACTTGTTAATAATCTGTAGTCATTTTGTTTTTCTCATAAAATCCAGATCATTGACTTCCCTTAAAACACAGTTATATTCCCAAGCTACCCCAAATCTATACAAACTGAAAGACAAGAGAGAGGAAAGAAGGTCAGTAGGTACACCTTTGGTCCTTGTGGATGGTGTAGACCTCTTTAGCTTTTCCATCTTCCTAGATTGCGGGTCTCCTCTCAAAGATGACCTAGAAAAACTTAGGAAAACAATGCTACAACATATACAATCTCAACTTATCACTTTCAATATTCATATATAAACATAAATGGATAAATCAATAAAAGAATAAAGACACAATGTTTTGGTTGGGAAACCCTCAACATCCTGTAAAATCCACCGAATTCCTTGCAATTTTATATTTTTTGCAATTTTTGTAGGTAAACGTAGGTTGACTAGCATGCAACTCGTGTATGTACGTAAGGTAACTAGTATGCAACTCGCTTGTGTATGTGGGTTATCAGTTCAACAGGGCATGTACACGTTCCAAAAAATAGGTTTTTAAGAAGAAGCCTCAACAATAATATGGAAAATTATGTAAATGGAAAGTCCAATGCCATGTATGCATAGGTAAGGCATTTTTGGACTATAAAATTGACCCAACTTTAATTGAAACCGCTACTCAACTTCTCAATTGGTGGAATCATTCTCAATCAATAAGGGAAGTCGAATTTCCTCAATTTCTAGAAATATCCCATGCCCTAATGCGTGGTTTGAGTCAAAGGACTAGTCAGGAACCTTCCTAGTTCCTCTACCATCAAGACAAAGACATCCTGTGGTGATATAAACAAACGACAACCCCTCAATCAATGTTGGAAACTTAAACGCCGAATCCCCTAGTTACCAACTGTCAAACATCATAATAGGATTGAATGACCCTTCATATCTGACCTTCGAAGAGTTTTTATCTCTCAGTGGTTGGTAACCACCCATTCGACCTCATTATCCACCTCAAAACCCCGAAGATCCACCTGAAGAAGAACCCGAAGAGGAAAACTTAGTAAGTATTGGAATATGGATAGAGTAAATGTGAATCAACCTAATAATAATCCCTAGCTACCCTAGGATGTTGTTGTAGTACCAGGGGAAGTTAATCCCTTACCTGAGCACCTTGAGAAATTTCTACCCAAATTTGACCTTGATAAGAAATATTCAAAACAAGACCATGTCAATAAATTTATGTTGGTGGTGAGACTAATGAAAGTTGAACATGAGGATGTTGTGTGAAATTTTTTTTTCATATACAATTGAAGGTAAATCATACACCTAGTATTTTTCTTTAGAACAAGCTTCAATCACTAGTTGGAATAAGTTTGAAACAAATTTTATTGAGAAATTTGGAGATGATAAGTCCTTAGTAGTTCTGGTTTTAAAGATTTCTCGAATAGAGATGGATGAAAAAAAAAAGGTCAAATATTTCAAATAGATATTTCTCACATTAATGAATAAAATTCCCCTTGCTTCAAAACCTGTTGATGACTTTTTGATTGAATTCTATACTTCTTCTCTACCTATCTCAATGGCCATGTTTGTCAAAAGAGATGAAAAGTGTACTCTTGATGACACATTTAAGAGGCCATCAAAGTTAAAAATGATATGATAATCCTTAAAGGTAAACCTAGGGAAGAAGAAAAAAAGGATAAATCTAATACCAAAACCAAAGTGCCAACGACAAAATCCCTAGAAGATAAGAAATATCAAGATTCCATGGACATGAAAAGTCTTCAAAGGATTGTTAAGAAGCTCTCCAGTAATATCATTGATATGAATAATACTGTTGGGGAAGGTACTTCAAAATTTGATAAATTCTTCAAGTTTCCCCCTTATAAATTCACTCTTCATATAACCAAGAGTAACCCATCTATTGAGGGTATTAATATGGAATATTTTCTAAAAGTGCTTAAATAATGGGCCTCTAAGACACCCAATGATGTGAAAGAGGAAGAAGGAGAAGAAGAAGAGAGGAATCAACAAGATCAATCTGAAGATACAGAAGGATCAACATGACAAAGAGTCAATTCATTTTGGGATGTTTCTTACCACTTAGTGGAGGGAGAAGAATAATATGTTGAAGAAATCTACATGTCTAAAAATATTGTTACCATCAGAAGTAAAAGTCATGCATCCTCATTAGATTCTCCTTTTACCTCTTAATATACCAGGTAAACATCTACTGCTAAAAAAACTCATCCCAATGGCAATCAATCTTCACCTTCTCCTATTCCCTTTAAACTCGAATATGATTTTCTTGAAGACTTGAAAACGAAAAGCTAACACTTCTCTTTTTGAACTTATGAACCTTCCACAAATTCAAGAAAATTTTGTTAAGAATCTGCATGGATTAGTTCCTACCAAAACCCAAGACACTAATGTAGGAGGAAGCAAAGGAAAGGAAGAGTCTGTTCAAATTACAGGAACTGGAAATCAAACCCCAAAGAAGAAATCTATGACTCCTCCTTTCTTACTGATTTTTGAATTTTCAACATAAATGTTCATAATTGTATGATCAATTATGGGGAATCCTCTAATGTAATTCCATATGCAGTTTGTCAAAAATTGAATGCACCTGAAAAAGTATGACATCCAAATCATACAATTGGACAGATCTAGTGTGAAGGTTATGCGAGAACTTAAGAATTTTTTAATTAGATTGGCCTCCTACCAAAAAAATCACCAAACCATAGACATTATTGTGGTAGATATCCATGAAACATATGGACTATTATTAAGTAGTAATTGGTCTACTATGCTCAGAAGATATTTTTCCACCGATTGGTCTCATCTCTGGCTACCTTACAATGGAAAGAAAAATCAAATAAAGGTTGAGAGGGAGAGGTACATGAAACATGTAGTTACATACCTCAATAATCCAAATGAACCAGTTATGTTTAATCACTCAATTTTGGGGAGTTGCAACTCAGATACTTTCTTCAAAAATTTCACTGTTGAAATATCGCCTCATGTGGAATCAAACATGCAATATGAAATCCTTCATTGCAATCAGATTGTTGAGCCTGAATGTAACATAGTAGGTAGGAATAATATTAACTATGATGTATGGACTAAACCTGATGTAAATACTAACCCCATTGATCAAATTAATTTAGAGTCTAAAGCTAACTCAAGTTTGCATGATCTAGGAGGATCCGAATCGCTAAAAAATTGATCTTCACAATTTATGATGAAAATGACTTCATTGCATAGAGCTCAATCAGAGCTTTCCAATGATATGTGAATCGCCTCAAACATACATCATATGACGAAGTTATTTCTTTTCAAAGTTTCAGAAAAAGAATGCAAAATGGGGATGGTATGTGGTAGGTCCACATGATGAAATGTGGACCATATGTACAACTGATAGAGCACAAGTGGCGTCATGATGATGTCAACATAGTGACATGGCAACACTAGAGGATGGAACGTGTCACCCAGGTATGGAATTTTGGAACCAAGTTGGACCAATAAAAATTTTCCACGTGTCATATGTACGATGATGTTGCATCCATATGATCCATGTGGCACCATTGAAAGGGTGACATGTAGCAAGTTGTATAGTGATGTGGCATCCAGGTGGAAGATTTGTATAGGTACAGTTAGTAGATTGATGTGGCATATAGCAGGTTACGTGGCCCAATCCAAGAGTGCCACAGGTTAGTTAGTTATTTGGTGGTGATGGCCAATATGAGGCTACCACATGTACCAACCAGGTCATGCCATGTGGCACCTTTGAGAAGCCAAAGAAGGTTTGGGTTCAAAAATTTTGGTCCAACACAACTATATGGTTAAACTAATTTCAACAAACATATGTATGTATAATTAAATCATATAAATATAAAGCAAATGTTATGGGTTAGAACCCAAGACCTACTGCCACATATAGAAAATTCCCAATCGTTACACCAAAGATGCCCTTTGTTAAGGGATTCAACACTATAACATTTAATGCAGAGCCACGTTGACCGTATGGAGCATGCCACAATTAGGCCACTCATGCATTTATAAACCCTGCATGGACATAGATCACGAGGTGGAAATTTTGAGTGTGTTCATTGAAGTTTGTTCCAAGAACTTGGATTTAGTTCATTTTGGTCTCAATTTACAAGACATTGCATTTTTTTAGAGAAGTATAGAGTGTTATACTCATTTTTCTTAGTTTTTCAAGAGGATATGATGGTGATGTCGGTTTTGTGCTAAAGTGTTGTGTATGAAATTCTTAGTTCCATTTTCCATGTATGAGAGCCATAGTCTCGTTTTTCATGCAAAAAGGGGTCTTTAAGAACCCGTTCAGAACATAGTCAAATTTATACTTATTATTCTCATAATTTCAAGAGGAATTAAGTGGTAAACTTTGTTTCTGGATTTCAGTAGCATAATTGAAGGGTGTCTTCAAATTTTCCATTGTAAGTCGTCATTGTATCAAACATTTGAGCATTAATATAGTGGTCTCACTATTTGGAAGTGTACCTAGAGACGTAGCCCAAGATGGGTGAAATGTAATGACCGTCATTTAATTTAAACTACCATCGAATTAAAACAGAGCAGTAAATTTGAAATTCACTCAATCTAGCATATTCAATCTGATATTTCAATAAATAAAATTTATTAACAATTTAATTCTAAAGATTCATAACTCTAACCTGAATCTGATGATGTTTCCTTAGCTTGAATCTTGAATCTGATGTTGCTCTTTAGGACACCCCAAAACCAGCCACCCTACCGACTAGTACGCCTAGCCCTAGGACATCAATGGATGTCCTAGCCCTCCGAGCCCAAAACCTCCTCAGCCCCCCCAGTGCACTGTAAATTCCCTGTAAATTCACTCTGTCCCCATGCTCCAAGTTCTCCCTTCTCATCGAATGAAATCCCATCCTCCTTCTCCCCTTCCCTTATTCCTCCTTCACCGCCCTTATTCCATTAATTCCCCCCACCAAATACCTTATCCTTTTCTTAAATGCCTTATCCATTCATTCATTGTCTTATCCCTTATTTAAATGTTTCCCTTTTACGTATTGGTTACGTTATCCCCCTATGGGATACGTAACCCCATTTAACATTATATTTTATTTTCCCTCCTTTGTTTAATACTTAATTAATCAATTAAGTAATTAATAAACAAATTAATCATTAACCATTAATTAAAGAGTTAATCATACTTAAACTAATCATAGTCACAATTAATTAATTAATTAATAACAGATAATTAATTAAGGTTATTTAATAATTAATTATAGTTTAGCTAATTTTTAGGATTATTTATTAAATTATCAGATTGAATATGCTAGATTGAGTGAATTTCAAATTTACTGCTCTGTTTTAATTCGATGGTAGTTTAAATTAAATGACGGTCATTACATCTGGTATCAGAGCTTAGTTGAAATACTGGGCCTAAAAGGCCAAAACTCCAAGCGCTTAACCTGAAAACAACCCCAAAGCCCATCGCCCAGCGAGAGCTCCATTTCATACAAGCAACAGACAAGCCAAAGCCAACACCTAACTCCGCATCTGTTCACGTACAACACCTGTTCACGGGTTAGCAACCTTAACACACAGCATAAGTCATATCCTGGCATCCAAGCCCCAAACCACAAGGGAGCCTGCAAGCTTAAGTTCACGCACCTACAGCAAGCACACAAGTCAACACCAACACCAAGCCCGCTAAACCATAACACACAGTCCACAGAACCGTCGACATTGTTGAAAATGCGACCAGATTTCTCACACAGGTGAATAGTTGCTAGCATTTCCAGATCCGCCTCCCTGCACAGGTGATTATAGCTAAATGCTAAGACAAAACGGGAGTTAGGGTTTAGAGTGGTGGCCGATATTTTATTCTCGGGAATAGGGGTGAGAGACACGTGGGCTACATGCGAGCCCACGCTGCCGACTTAGCCGCGCGGCCAATTCAAATTTTGGTTAATTTTTACAGCGTTATGTAATTTCATTACTGCTTATTACAGTGTTAGGTATTCTCCTACGTTATTACAGCCTTATGAGGTTTTATTACGGCTTGTAATTAGAGCTTTAGGTTATTTTATTATGTTCTATTTAATTGTATTTTTTTTATTATATATTTTATTATATATATTTTAATATGTTTAAAGTGAAAAACATAAATACAAATCTTATATATGATATTTATAAATGAAAATGGAATTATGCTAAAACGAAGTTGTTATTGTGTATGTGTTTGAATAAATTGTTAATTTCTTAGCATCCTGTGGACGGGTGCTACATGAAATCCGTTATCAAACTATGTAATGAGATTTACTATTTGATGTCTCTATTTATCTCTATTTTGGCACTCATAATTTCTGCAAGTTATTATTAGTTAATGAAGTTTATGGATAAATAAGCATTTTCACATGATATTTTGCAAATAGTCATATCGATCTTAATTTCCCGAATCTGGTTAGATGTTTAGTTTCTGCTTAAGAACTAATTGACATCTAAGGATTTTTGGATCAAGTTGGTATCATACGTATTTGGTATCACTAGAAGGAAGTTAGTATCATAGCTGGTTTTTATGTGTATTTGCAAGTGAATGATTACGAGGTTCAAACTCAAGCTTCGTTTAGGATTGTTTGAAGAGAACATTTATGAGATTGGTTCGAGGCATGCATTTCGAAAGAAAGAAATGGATTGAAAAAAAGATACGGATTCTTTAATCCAAATCCTTTCGATATGTTAAGAACCAAATATCAATATAGCATAGAAAACCTCAGAAAAAGTACTCAATTCCTTGAAAAAGAGATAATTTCAGATAATAAGCCTCTTCGAGGGGGAAACCTCCTCTTACCCCACTTAAATGTTCAAGTACAAGATGATTCCAAATGAAAATGTCTCCTTCGTATATATAGGAGACTAGGAGGTATAATTACAACTAATAGAATAAAGCCGACATAAATAAAATAACATTACTAATGTAATATGCCCCAATTAAGGGGTAATGAGCCAATATTAAGGATTAACATGCCCCTCCCCTTGAGACAAGTGTTGTTTGCAACGCTTGAGTAACTTTGGATGCTTCTGTATAAAAGACTCATCTTCCCAAGTGGAATCTTCAGCCCGTAGTTTCCTCCATTTAATGAGATACTCTGAAATGGATCTATTCCT
>JZKD02S2076808.1:542859-609897 GCA_000966675.3 Picea glauca | reverse complement strand
ACTAGGAGGTATAATTACAACTAATGGAATAAAGCCGACATAAATAAAATAACATTACTAATGTAATATGCCCCAATTAAGGGGTAATGATCCAATATTAGGGCTTAACATGATAGTGAAAAGATATTATTTTTCACGTTCATGAAAATGAAGTCCATGGTGGAAGAAATGTACGAGGATTGAAAGAAGGCCAAGGGAGAAACCACATTGGTAAAAACTGAAGTAGTTAAAGAAGAAGGTGAAGGTGAAGAAAATCCAAAGCCTCCTTCATCCCCCTCACCATCATCATCATCTTCTTATGATGCAAGTGAACATTCTTCTGATAAGAGGAAAAATCATTCTAAGAAATCTTCTCATTCTCATGATTTGCCTTTGTTAAAGGTAGATGTAAAGTTTGATTTGCTTACTTATGATGAAGAGTCGAATGCAAAGAAGCTGGATAACTGGGTCAAACATATTGAAGTATATTGTAGGGTACATAAAATCATAAAGGACACTGCAAGGATATAGTTGGCTACTCTTTTCCTAAGCAACACAACTTTAACATGGTGGGAGAGTTGGACATAAGTTGATATTATTCAACATGGAAAAATCATTTCTTTCTAGATTGAATTTATTGCTACATTAAGAAATCAATTTTATCCATTATCTTATATGCAAACATCAATGATTGCTTGGAAACATTTAATACAAGAAAAAGGGGAAAATGTTCAAGCTTATATGCAGGAATTTAATAGGAAGGCGTTGTCTTTGGGAATTCCATTACATACTCCTGAAAATCTTCTAAAGTAAATTGGTGGTATGCATTCATATCTTCGACATACTATATTGATGTTTATTCCTACTAATGTTGACGAAGTGTCAGTACAATATACTCATCTCAAAGATAAAAAAGGAAAACATGTTGTTGATAATGTGTCAAGGGAGCCACATGAATTCATGGAGCAGTCGAAGGAAAAATGGAAGAGTAAGAAGACAACTATAGTGAAGAAGGATGAAGAGAAGAAGCCTACATGTTCTCTCTATGAGAAGAAAGGCCATGATGAGAAGCATTGTTGGAAGTTGCATCAATAATTGAATCCAAAGTGGGCTCAACATAGGAAGGGTAAAATGAATACCATGACCATAGTTTAGGATCTTGGATCATATTCTAAGGATGAATCTAAGGTTACAACTATGGGCATCAAAGGTAAATATTATGCTGCTAGTTTCAATTCGCGTACTTCTTCTGCAAAGTCTAAAGTAATCCCTGATGAAAGGGAAAAAAATGACCTTTTTCATTTACGAGTTATCTCGAAGCACACTAATATTGATACACTTGTTGATAGAAGATTACAATTAAATCTTATTTTAGAGCAAGTTGTTAAGAATATGGGATTGGAAACTAGGCCTCATACAAGACCATATCCTTTGGGTTGGATTTTTGATAATGCTTAGATACAAGTAACTAAGAAATGTAAGATATGGTTTGCAATCACATCCAGTTTCATTGATGAGGTAGAGTTAGACGTTGTTCCACTTGAAATTTGTGGGACGGTTTTGGGAAGTCCCTACTTATATGACATGAAGGCCATTTTCTATAGGGAACAAAATAAGTATCATATTTTAAAGGATGGTATTGAGTTCATTGTGAGGGATCATCATATGAAGATGAATTTGACAGTTGTCACTACAAGGCACATGAAAATGCTATTTAATGCTAGTATCCAGGATTCAGGTTTACAACCTACGGTTGGAAGTAAATAAGATCCTTTGGTTGATGTTTTTAATGTTAATAAGGGAAAATATGTTGATGGTTCATTCTCTTTCGCATCCGTATATTCAGGTTTTTTTTTAATTTATTACTAATCAGTGGAGTATGTTTAGTAGCTGCAACAATGAATGGTAGAGTTTGTGAATTGAAGGGAAAGGTTAACTTGGTCAACAATGTTGTTTGAATCTTTGTTATTATTATGATGAGTTAGGTTCTCATTATCCAAGGAGGATGGATGGATGATACTAGACAAGTGAGGAAAAAGTATTCTCACTTCATTTTTCAATGATCCAGACTTTTGGAGGTCTAAAAGTTCTTCAGTGGGGAGGTGTGATCCAGGAGGATCCAGAACGCTAAAAAAATGATCTTTTCAAATGTTAATGATAATGAATTCATTGCATATATCTCAAGGAGAGATTTCCAACATTGCATGAATCACCTCAAACGAATGTCATATGATGAAGTTATGATTTTTCAAATTTTTGACAAAAATAGGAAAAATGGGGATGCCATGTGGCATGCCCATAGGTTGACACATGGACCATC
This sequence comes from Picea glauca, assembly GCA_000966675.3. Lineage (NCBI taxonomy): Eukaryota > Viridiplantae > Streptophyta > Pinopsida > Pinales > Pinaceae > Picea > Picea glauca. The sequence goes on along the minus strand of JZKD02S2076808.1, from coordinate 607,598 downwards.
TGTATAGCTAACATAGTACATGTGAAATCATGACGATGTCAACATGAGAGGCTGACATGTGTTAATTGGATTTATTGTTTTGGCACTCGATTGGACTAGTAAAAAATTTCCATGTGTCATTCGTACGATGACATGACATCCATACGGTCCATGTGGGACCAATGAAAGGATGAAACATGGAAGGTTGTACAGTGATGTGGTGTCTAGGTGGAATATATGTACAAGTACAATCAACAGATTGATGTGGCATACAACATGTGATGTGGCCCAATCCAGGAGTGCCACATGTAAGGAAGTGATTTGGTGGTGATGGCCAATAAGAGGCTGCCATGTGGACAAACCAAGTGTTGCCATGTGGCACCTTCAAGAAGCCTAAGAAGGCTTGGGTTCAAAAATTTCAGGCCAACACAACTACATGGTTAAAAAAAATTCAAAAAACATATGTATGTATAATTAAATCATATAACCATAAAGTCGAGGTTATGGGGTTTGAACCCAAGACCTACTGCCACATATACCAAATTTCCAACCGTTACACCAAATACACCCTTTGTTAAGGAATTTGTCATTATAACATTTAATGCAGAGCCATGTCGACCATACGGAGCAGGCCATGGTTAGGCCACCCATACCTTTATAAAACTTGCATGGAAAAAGATCCTGAGGTGGAAATTTTGAGTGTACTTATCTAAGTTTGTGCCAAGAACTTGGATTGAGTTCATCTTGGTCTCAATTTGTGTGTCGTTAAGTTTTTGAGAGAAGTATAGAATGTTTATACTCATTTTTCTTGGTTTTTCGATAGGAGTATGATGGTGATGTCATTTTTATGATAAAGTGTTGTGTAGGAAATTATTAGTTCTATTTTCCATGTATGAGAGCCATAGTCTCATTTTGCATGCAAAACGGGGTCTTTAAGCACCTGTTTAGAACATAGTCAAGTTTATACTCATTCTTCTCATAATTTTGAGAGGAATTGAGTGGTAACCTTTGTTTCTGGTTTTGAGAAAAATAATTGAAGGGTGTCTTCAAATTTTCCATTATAAATCATCATTGTATCAAGCATTTGAGCATTAATAAATTAGTCTTTTTGTTTGGAAGAAGGCTTGGAGATGTATCCCAATATGGGTGAACTTCATTATCAAACTATGTAATGAGCTTTGTTATTTTCTATCTCCATTTATATCTATTTCGGCACTCATAATTTATGAAAGTTATTATCAATTAATGAATTTTATGGATAAATAAGTGTTTTCACATGATATTTTGCAAATAGTCATAATGATCTTAATTTCCCAAATCTGGTTGGATGTTTAGTGTATGCTTAAGAACTAATTGCCATATAAGGATTTTTGGATCATCACAAGTGAAACCCAATGTAACTCTCGACATGTGGACTCTTTTATTTGATGGATCCAAGTCTAACAAAGGTGTAGGTGTTGTCTACATCCTCAAATACCTTAAAGGTAAAAGAAATTTAATAGCTTGTAGAATTGAATTCCAATGCACTAATAATACTGCTGAGTATGAAGCTCTAATCTAAAAGCTAAGAAAAGTAGTCGATCTCAAATTCAAGTTAATAAAGATGTTTGGAGACATTGGAATTATAATCAATCAAGTAAGAAATAACATTCATTATATCTCCAATCACCTAAAACAATACCAACAAGATGTATGGGATTTAGTGAAGAATTTTGAAGCTTTTAATATCAGTCCCATTCCTCGTTCTTTAAATTATGATGCTAATTTATTGGAAAATGTTGAATCTAAACTAATTCCATTAGAAGACATAATACTTGACAATTTTATATGGAATTGTTGTACAGGTCTTCAATACATGACAACATATACAATTGGAGCATCTTTGAAGACGATCAACAGATCATCAATTTCTTACACTTGAAAGACACTTTTAAATATTTATTCATTGAAGAAGATAAACGTGACCAAGACTTAGATTGTCAAAATGAAGTCCTCCGGGACAATTAATTAAAGAAAAAAATACTCAAGATAATGCCATTCCCAAACTTGTTGTTATACTTGAAAATTTATATGACTTGTAGGATAAGTTTAAGAAAGTCACCAACTGAAAAATAAACACCTCATTAATGCAGTATGGAGTAATTGATTTGGGAATTAATGACAAACCCCATATTTTCAATCTTGGTATCAATTGTTCTCCAGGAGAAAAATGGTCTTTCATCAATTTTTTCATGGAGTACAAATATATATTTGCATGGACATATGATGATCTCAAAATTTTTGACACCAGGATCATCCAACACATTATACCAATGAAACCTTAAGAAAATTTGTTTCAAAAAAAGTTGAGTAAAATGCATCCAAGCTTAGATCCCCTAGTCAAATAAGAACTAAGCAAACTCTTGGCTACAAAAATTACCTTCCATGTTAGGCATAATCAAAGGATATCCAATCTAGTGCTCGTTAGGAAGAAAAATGGAGACATAAGATTCTGTGTTGATTTTAGAAATATGAACAAGGCTTTAGATAAAGATAATTATCCCATCCCTCCCATGGAAAATATCTTATAGTGTGTGTCTAGATCTGAAATGATCTCTTTTAGATGGATTCTCATGATATAATCAAGTCCTAGTTTCCCATGACGACCAATTGAGGACTACATTTATAAAAATGTGGGGAACTTACGCATACTGAAGAATGACTTCTGGATTGATTAATGTAGGAGAAAATTTACAGAGAGACATGGTGATCCAGGAGGATACTGGTGGCCGCCCTCCTATTCCACTAATTCAGAATGGTTCCACATCTTGGAAATTGTATTACAGTTTTTTGGGTCCCAAACTTATGGGGCTACTTTGAGGCCCTAAATGATGTTTTTCTGACATGACAACACTCAATATATGTCAGAGGCATTACTGGGTCATTTGGAATGTTTACTTCTTATCTAGACCTTTCCAATGGGATACCGAGCTCTCGAAACTAAGATCATATACAAAAGTAACACTCCTGGGAAGTTGATGTATCAACTAGCCACATCGAGGCCCACAAACCTCTTGGAGTTTCATATTCTAGGGTTAGGTTTTTGGATGTTTAGGTTTTATCATTTATTTTTTATGTTAAAATTCCTTTTCGGCCTCTTTGTAATCAACTTCTTGAGAATGAGCATAGTTGAAACATATCTCTCTCTTCAGGGATACACTACCACCATTCTAACTAGTTTGTATGCTTTGGATTTTACAATATTTTGTATTCTATTCATTAAAAAAACTTGAGTTAGTTGTATTACCATGTTTCCTACAATATATGTGTGTGTTTCCTTCTTATATCTCTTCCTTCATTTCATTTTCAATATAATCCAAATTAGTGGTATCATAATAGTGATCCAGGTGGATATTGGTGGTCATCCACCTATTCCAACTGGCTCCTATTGACAGTTTTTAGTTCATCACGTTCTTTTGTAATTATTTGTAATTATGGGTTCTACACTTTCAGGGTTGTTTGAAGCCCTACATAGCTTCTAGGTGGATATTTGGTGGATTCCCACCTAATCCAACTGGCTTATTTTGGATTTTTTCATGTCAACACATCTTTCTGTACTTTAAGGGCGGTTTTTGGACCCTAAACAATGTTTTTTGATTTTCCACAATAAAAATATAGACAAAGTCAAATATTGATGTCATAATGGCTAGTTCTTGAAAATACCTTTCCAACGGGCTATCATGAACCTAAAACGGAATTTGTATGCAAAAGTTACGACCCCAGGAAGTTGAGGTACCAACTTACCCATCGGGGCCCACATAACTTTTTTTGTTTCATCTCCTAGAGTTAAGTTTTTAGATGTATAGTGTTTTCACATTCATGAGTAATGTTAAAAATTCCTTGTGAGCCTCATTGTTATCATTATGTTCATACGGATGCACATAGCATCCACATCTCTTCTCATAGATAACTACCACCATTCGAGCAAGTTGTTTTCGGTTATGCAGTTTTATAGTTTCAACATATTTTATTAATTCAATAGAAGTTATTGTTCACTAGATATCTTTTGTTGTTATCAGTATCTATGAATTATTGTATTATTTTTGTTCCTCTCGTAAATCTAGATAATTAGTATAAGGGCAATTTGCTCTTCATTTATTTTTCTTCGTGCTTGTCCCTGACAAGATCCGGGTACAAGAAGTTGGGACTCGAAGCTATCGAGACTTTGCAAGATCAACCAAACTGAGCCTTAAAATAACCCATGGGGGAAGAGAAGAAAGAAAATGGATCAATATATCCTTTTAAAATGTTTCTTAAGGAATCCCTTGCATGACAAAGGAATGAAATTATAGACAACTTTGCATAGATCCTTTGATGGCTTCCCACAAGAGATGTATATTCATCAAGCGACCATGCAACCCCCTTCAAGGTACAAGTAAATTTTTATATTCTATTATTTGAAATCCCTATAGATGCAGATGTTGTAGATAAATGGTTGAATTTTCTCAAAGGGTATTTTTCGGTTCACAATTTTTCCGACAGGGAAAAGATTAATTTTGGACTCCTCAAGGCTTCCCTCCATGTTAAGGACTGGTGGGATACTTACTCTGAGAAAAGGGCCATAGAGGAATATTCAATATATTTGGCCGCCTCCACATGCGATTTCTTCAAGGATGCCATTAAATAACATTACTACCATGTTGGAAGCTACGAGGACCAATACACAAGATGGACCATGCTGCGTCAGGAAAGGGACCAGATAGTACCAAATTTCACCAGTATTTTCCATACCCTACAAACCAAATTGGTTATCAAAGACTGAATGACATCTGGTGCTCAAATACTGCGGTTGTATTCATAGATACATTCAAATAGAAATGGATTTTTTAAACATCGCATCATTAGGTGTGACTTATAGATATGTTGTCAATATCGAGAAGACATTTAAGCATAAGAGGTGAGAGTTTGGATATGAAAAATCCTCACAGCCAAAGCAGGGAAAAGAAGGCCCCAAACCACAAAACAAGGAACAAATAAAATATGGTCACTCTTAAGACAACCAGTCCAAGCCACAACCAAATAAGGGTAATGAGAAGTCGAAGAAGGACAAAGGAAAATGGTGTGAATACCATAAAATCCCTTAGAAAAACACTGAAGAATGTCACTCCAAGCAGTACCTGGTGACCAAGCTGAAAACTTCCGAGTCAGAGGTAGATTCTGACTCCAAATCAAATCCAGAAAGTGGGAAGAAGATCATTGATGTTGAACCCATGGCCATTGTCGCCACCACCAAAGTTCAACCAAGAAAACTAGAAGAACTAGAGGAAGGGGAACATCTCTTTCACTCCTAGATGTGGGTAAAGGGGACTTTGCTGCATTTCATTTTCTATAGTGACAGTCAGAAGAACTAGATTTCAACAGAAGTCATCAAGTGTCTAGACATGCCGACAACATCGCACCCTCAGCCCTACACCATTGGTTGGCTTCTCCAAGGAGAATATCTTCACGTCAACGAACAATGTCACCTACCATACAACATCAAGCCCTTCAAAGACGAGGTATTGTGTGATATTGGTCCCCTTGAAGTTTGTGATGTTCTTTTAGGCCAACCATATTTTTGGAAGTGACATGTTGCGTATGAGTCTAGACCCCATATTGTTATTATTACTTTGGGTAGAAAATTGTACAGGATACCAGAGGTAGTGTCGACTACTGCTATTTCTTTAATCTTTGCTAAGCAATGTAGTAAGGTCATTTCATAGTCCGACAAGTTCATATTCTTTGTGATTTGTGCTCGTAGTAAGTAGAAGGTCATTGCCACATCTGTGACCTCTACACAAAGCCTCTCTTTGCAACAAAATCAAGTGGACGAGATCGTGGAAGAGTCCAAAGACATATTCTCCTCACCCACCAGGGTACCGAAGCACTGCCAAGTCAAGTATCCAATTGATCTAACCCCTGGTCCACCGCTTCCTAATGGAATAGTCTATCGTCGCTCGCTAATGGAAAATGATGAAATCAAGCACCAAATCCATGAGCTGCTTCAAAAGGGGAAAATATGACCCAGATCCTCCCCTTGTGGAAGCCCGATTGTGCTGGTGCAGAAGAAATATGGGACCTAGTGGCTCTGCATTGATTACATATCATTAAACAAAATCACAGTCAAGAACCGGTACCCAATTCCCCAAATTTATGACCTTCTTGACCAACTCAAGGGGGAAAAGTTCTTCAGCAAGATTGACCTAAATTATGGCTACCACCAGGTTCCCATCGAACCAACTAATGTATGGAAGACAACTTTCAAATATAAAGAAGGTCTCTTCGAATGGTTGGTCATGCCCTTTGGCTTAAAAAATGCACCAACAACTTTCAATAGATTGATGGATGATGTATTAAGACCCTTCACCAACTCTTTTGTGGTGGTATATCTAGATTACGTCTTCATCTTCAATGGAACTTGGGAGGAGCACATGCAACATATTTAACAGTTTTTGGGCACTCTGCAACAACACAATCTATATTCCAACTTGGAAAAATTCTCCTTTGGAATTAACCGAGTCAAATACTTGGGCTACATTGTTGATGAGCATGGGGTACATGTGGATTCAGATAAGATCCAAGTAATTCGTGACTGGTCAGCCCCGACCACACTAATCGAGCTTCGAATATTATTGGGACTTGCCAACTTCTACTGAAGGTTCATGTTGGGATTATCCCATATTGCATGGGCCCTCGACCAAGTAACCAAGGATGGTGGCAAGGCAAAGTTCGAATGGGGGAAAGCACAACAAAAATAATTTGATGATATGAAGAATCGCTTGTTCTTAGATCCAATACTCTCCTTACATGATCTACAACAACCATTTAATATTGAGATTGATGCCTAAAACTATGTTGTAGGCACAAATCTCACTCAGAATGGTCATCTAATTGCATACCATACTAAGACACTCTCTGATACCGTATGGAAATACCCCACCTATAACAAATAAATTTATTCCATTGTGAAAGCCCACCATCAATGGAAACATTACATTATGGGAAAGGAGACAATCATCCATACCGATCACAAGCATTTTCAGTTCATACAGACACAAGGGAAGTTGCAGAATGACCGCCATCAAAAGTGGTCCACATACCTATAACAATTCCATCTCAACAAGTATAAAATATGGAGCACAAATCATGTTGTTGACTTACTCAGTCACCCTCCCTTTTTTTCACTTACCATAGTGCTCCATTCCTGTGGGAATGAGACATTTAAGTGGACCCAAATTTATCAGCGTGATGCTAACTTCACCACCACCTATCAGGGAGTCTTGGGTACAAGAGAAAATGTCACCAATTTTCACATCCAGAATGGACTATTATTCCATTCAGGCCACCTCTGTTTTCCCAAATGCAAGTGCGAAAAGATGATTTGGGAGGCTCACTGTAGTCATATGGAAGAACATTTTGGCATAGAGAAAATTGTGGCCATTCTACAAAAACATTTTTATTGGCCAAAAATTCAACAAGACATCAACAAGTATATCAGATCTTGCACTAACAGTTTCATTTCCAATCCAACCATTAAGAAGAAAGGATTATGCACCCCTCTTCCTAATCCCGATCCAGATGGATATCGGTGGCCACCCACCTATTCCAACTAGCTAAAAACAATTTTCTAGAAATTTACTATTTTTAGTAGATTTTCGGTTCTTAAACTTCTAGGGCCTTTTTGAGGGCCTAAATGATTTTTTTTGGGGATATATCACCTAAATAATCTTTGAAGGATTTGATTGAGCCCAAAAAATTAATCTCCTCGACAATACCTTTCCAATGAGCTATCGTGCACCCCAAACAAAGATCGTATACCAAAGTTACGCACCCGAGAAGTTGATACACCAAACTACCCAAATCGAGGTCCAGAAAATTGTTGGATTTTCATCTTTCGGGGTTAGGGATTTGGATTTTCTTTATGTTAAAAAGGCCTTGGAGCCTCATTGTAACAATCATCTTCTTGCGAATGTGAGCATCCATCACATCTCTTCTCAGAGATAAGCTGCCACCATTCTAGCGAGTCTTCCACTCTGTATTTCTACAATTTTGTACATTTCACTCATTAATAGAAATTGAGTATTACTGTACATTTGTGACTCTTGTTATATTTCCGATATATCTCTATTATATTATTGTCGCTCTTCAAATGAGTGTGGGTTCATTTTTGAATACCATAGATCATCACTTCAGATCGAGACAATAGGTTCCTCAACACATTTTGGTCGAGTCTCTAGTCATTGTTGGACACCAAGATCACTAAATCCATTTCTTTCCACCCCCAAACTGATGGCCAGACATAGGTTATCAATCAAATGATTGTGCACATCCTGTGCATGTACAAGTCTAAGCATTCATGTACATGCGATGAGAGTCTTCTCTATGTCCAACCCTTAGGTCCCATTTATGTTTCACTACCTCTTGTAATCACATAGACAAAATCTTCACATGTTCATTCTGAGACCGACAAAGCCACCAGATTCATTTAGAGGATTCAACACATCCGGTAATAGGTCCATGAGATTTTGCAGAAAGCCAATGCTAAGTACAATAAATGCCATGATCAACACCGGGTACCACAACAGTTTTAGGTGGGAGACAAGGTTTGGTTACACTTGCAGAAAGAGCACCTTTAAGGGGCCCATCAGAAGCTCCTCCCACTTCATTGTGGGCCTTACACTATCACCAAGGCTGTGGGTAGCATTGCTTTTGAGATCAACACTCCACCCTTCCTTGGCTTGCACCCAGTGTTCAATGTGGACCTCCTTTGGCCATATTTTCCACCATTATTGGAAACCTCAGAGATCATAGAACAATTGACACTAACATAGCTCAACCCAGACTGCATGGAACAAAAATCCAGTGATCAGATAGTCAACACATAGGTCAAAGGAACTCGCCAGCAGAGGATCCATCTTTATATGGTTGTTAAGGCAGGGCAACTCCTCCACAAAGGCAAGTGGCTCACCCGGGGCCAAATTCAACAAAAGTTTCCTCACCTGTTGGGGACACTCAACACAATGGAGACCATTTCTTCCTAATGGGAGAGGACTGATCCAAGTGGATATTGATGGCCACCCACCTATTCCAACCGACTTCTATTGACAGATTTTAGTTCAACACGTTCTTCTATAAATATTTGTAATTGTGGGTTCTACAGTTCTGGGGCTGTCTGAAGCCCAACATAGCTTCTAGGTGTATATTTGTGGCTGCCCACCTAATCCAGTTGGCTTATTTTGGATGTTTTCATTTCAACACATATATTTGTACTTCCAGGGCCATTTTGGGGCCCCGAACAATGTTTTTTGGCTTTCCATAGTCAAACTATACATGGAGTTAGAGTTTGACAAAATAATGTGTAGTTCTCAGAAATACCTTTCCAGTGGGCTATCACACACCTAAAATAGAGGTCGTATGCAAAATTCATGACCCCAGGAAGTTGAGGTAGCAACTTACCCATTTGGGCCCACATAACTTTTGGCGTTTCATCTCCTAGGGTTATATTTTTGGATGTCTAAGGGTTTTGGCATTTATTAGTAATATTAAAAAGGCCTCTAGAGCCTCACTATAATCATTCTTCTCAGATGGATGTGCATAGCAGCCACATATCTTCTCAGAGATATCTACCACTATTCGAGCAAGTTGTTTTCAGTTCTTCAGTTTTACAGTTTCAACCTATTTTATTTATTCAATAGAAGTTATTGTTCATTGGATATCTGTTTATGTTCTCAGTATCTCTGTTTTATTGTATTCAGTCTATTAATATTTTTCTTCCACTCATAAATCCAGATCAAATAGTATACTCCTTATCGTTTATTAGTGCATGTCCTTGACGAGTTCAGAGTATAGAGAGTTGGGTCTCGAGTTAATTTATCTTGAGGAAAACCACTTTCTCTAGCCTAAGCGACCTCCAATGGTGGAAGAAAATAGATATGAAGGAGAAAGACATCCTATCAAACTATTGCTCAAGCAATCCGTCATGAAACAAAGGAACAAGATGACGAATAATTTCACCCAGGTCCTTCGAAGGCTGCCAACAGTGAAAGCGGCACCTTCGACCAACAATCAATTTATAGGCGCAAAACCCTTAAAGGTACAATTTAAATTTGATATTCCTTTATTTTAAGGCCACATAGACGTCGATTCTTTGGAAAAAAGGTTAAGTCTGCTAGAGGGTTATTTCTCTATCCTAAATTTTTCCAAAAGTGAAAAAACCACCTTTTCTCTCCTTAAAGATATTCCCCATGTAAGAGATTGGTAGGAAACTTAATGTGAGAAACATGTTGTAGATGAGTCTGCAATTTTTTGGGCCAGAACCCACTTGTGCAGATTTTGTTGATGCACTCAAGGAGAAATACTACCTTGTTGGAAACTATGATGACTAGTACATGAGATGGAAAAATCTATGTCAAGAGAGAGATAAGATGGTACCAAATTACACTAACATATTCCATATATTTCACACAAAGTTGGGTATTAAAGAATCTAAGAAACACTTGGTTCTGAAGTACTACAATGGTATACATAGATACATCCAAATAGATATAGATTTCTTGGACATATCCTCACTGGGAGCCACTTACCGATATGATATCAAAATAAAGAAAAGGTTCAAGCAAACTAATAAGAAGGATTTCAGTTCTGAAAACCCATTGTAGTAGAAGCATGGTAAAGGTGGACCTAAGTCCTAGATAAAGGATAGAGAAAGGATGGATATCCCTAATACAACTAGTCCAAGCCATAAGAAAATAAGGGTAATGGGAAGTCAAAGAAGGAAACTAGAAAGTGGTGTGAGTTCTACAAAATCCCTTGGCACAACACCGATGAATGTCACCCCAAATGGTCATTAGTGGTTGAGATGAAAGAATCAGAGTTGAATGTCAGCTCAGACTCTGATTCATAATTGAACAGGGAAAAATAAATCATTGACGTGGAACCCAGTGTCACCATCGCTACCACAAAGGTCAATCCAGAGGAACCAGAGGAGTTTGAAGAAGGGGACCTCCTCTTTCACTCACAAATGTGGGTGAAGGGGACCCCAGTACATTTCATTGTTTTCAGTGGTATCTAGAAGAACTTAATCTCGACAAAGTTTGTCAAGAGGTTGAACGTAACAACGATTTTGCACCCTCATCCATACACCATCGGTTGTCTCATCCAGGGACAATACATCCGCGTCAACTAGCAATGCTACCTGCACTATGACATCAATCCCTTCAAAGATGAGGTATTGTGTGATGTTTCCCCACTTGAAGTTTTTGATATTTTTTTAGGACAACCATATATGTGGAAGCATCATGATGTTTATGAATATAGGCCTCATACTGTCATTATTAATTTGGGAGGTCAACTATACAGGGTACTAGAGGAATTCCCAACTACTACGAGCTCCTTAGTCTCCATGAAGCAGTGCATAAAGGTGATCTCTTAGAATGGGAGATTTTTCCTCTTTATGGTCCAGTCTAAAGGTGAATGGAAGACCAGAACAACTTCCAAACTATTTGCATGAGTTCTCTCTAAACAACATAAGAAGGTGAAAAAGATGGTAGAAGAACAAAAATACATCTTTGCATCTCCTACTGGGGTGCCCTTGCAATGTCAGGTAAAGGAATCATTTGATTTGACACTCAGTGATCCTCTACCCAACGAACCTGTATATAGGCACACTAATATGGAGAATGAATAAATAAAAAACTAAATCCAAGAGATAATTTTGAAGGGTCACGTCAGACCAATCTCCTTGCCTTGCAAGAACCCAATTATTCTGGTACAAAAGAAGGATGGGACATGGAAAATTTGTATATATTATATATCCCTTAACAAGATCACAATCAACAATCAGTACCCAATGCCCCAAAATGATAATCTTCTATATCAGCTAAAGGGCACCAAATTTTTCAGTAAGATTGATCTGAAGTCCTGCTACCACCAGGTGTCGATTGAGAAAACTGATGTATGGAAAACAACCTTCAAGCCTAAAGATGGTATCTTCAAGTGATTGGTCATGCCTTTCATATCAACTAATACCCTGACCACATTCATGTGGATGATGGATGATATATTACAACCATTTACAAAATCCTTTGTGGTCGTATATCTCGATGACATCCTCGTGTTTAGGAAAACCTAGGAGGAACATTTGAAGCATATTCAATAGGTGTTGGGCACCCCGTGACAACACAAGTTATATGCCAATTTGGATAAGTGTTCCTTCAACAAGAAAGGAATTCAATATATGGTATACATCATGGATGAGTAGGGTGTGCATGTTGATCCATCCAATATCCAATTCATTCATGATTGGTCGACCCCAAAGACACTAACTGAGCTTCGTAGCTTCTTAGGCCTCACCAACTTCTGCCACAGTTTTATGTTGGGGTTCTCTCATATTTCTTGGGCCCTAAGCCAAGTGACCAAGGGTGGATCCAAGGCCAAGTGTTTTTGGGCTACGACACAACAAAAAACATTCGAGGATTTGAAATTCCACCTCTACCCAACACCAATATAAGTTTTTCCAGAACTGCAATATCCATTTGATGTTGATATAGATGAATCAGATTATGTCAATGGTGTAGTCCTTAATCAACATGGGCATCCAATGGACTATTACAATAAAAAACTATATGATTTTGTTCGCAGATACCCCACTTATGAAAAAGAAATGTACTCCATTGTGTAGGCATGTCGACATTGGAAGCATTACATTCGGGGAAAAGAAACAATCATCCACATTGATCATAAGTCTCTAAAATTCATGTATACATAAGGAAAGTTACACAATGACCACCATAATAAGTGGGCCATGTACCTACAATAATTTCACTTGAACATTAAGTATAATAATGGAAACACCAACTATGTTGTAGATTTCCTCAGTTGAACCTAGGTTGTGTTGGTTGTGGATCCTGATTATCTTCATAATTCATATGCATCTCAAAAACACTGTAGGATACACAATTCATGGCCCCCCTCGGCCATTAGGGGGATGGAATTTTTATTTTTTTACAATTCAAATATTGTAATTTCGTAGTCAATATAGAACTTTAATTATAAGGTCGTAGATATTACGATAGAAGTTATGTTAGGGTTTGTTTCCCTAGAAGAAAACCCTCTTTTATGAGGGAATTGTATTTCAAATGTGTATTGTTGTGAATATTGCATTATGACAGAGAAGATAGTGAGAGAAAGAAGAGGAAGTTACAGTAGGTGTGTTGTAGGTTGTATCCCTTCACTTTGCTAGATAATAATAAAGGAAGGACCTGGAAATTTATCTGGTGGACATAGACCATACTGAGTGAACCACATATATATGTGTCTCTATTTTATTGTGTATCTTCTCTGTTTTATTTCCACATTTGTTCTATTTTATTTCTCCATGATCCCATTTTTCTAAATACTGGTATCAAAGCGAAAGGTAACTCGCAGGAAAAGAGGGTTCCTATTTTGAGTGAGAGCAATGGTGGAAGATGAAAAGTTTAGGGTCGAGAAATTTAATGGCCACAACTACCAGTTATGGATGATGCAGATGGAATATTGTTTAGATCAAAAGGATCTATTCCTACCATTAGGAGGAATAAAAAATAATTTGATTGCCATGGAGGAAGAAGAATGGGAAGTTATTGACAGAAAGGCACTAGGAACGATACAACGGAGCCTGGAAACATCAGTGGGTTTCAATATTTCAAAATAAAATACAATGAAGGAGATCATGGATGAAATGGATAAACTATATGAAAAACCCTTGATGTCCAATAAGGGATTTCTAATGAAGTGATTATTTAATATGAATATGTCAGAAGGTGGTTTTGTTGAAGATCATTTAAATGAATTTAATATGGTTACTAATCAACTAAGTTTTGTAAAAGTGGACTTTGATGATGAGGTCAAATTTATTTTAATCCTGTGTTCATTTTCATAAATATAGAATGGCTTGGTCATGGATGTTAGTAACTCTGTCTCTAGTCCAAACACTCTAAAATTTGATGATTTTGTTGGCATTATCCTTAGTGAGGAAATGCGATGGAAAAGCACATGTGAGACATGAGGTAATGTGTTGACCATGGAGAACAGGGGAATACAAAAGGATATAGGAAAGAAATCAGGTAACTATGGTAATTATAGTAAGGGAAGATCCAAATACAAAATAGGAAAGATAGAGTGTTGGAATTGTGGGAAGAAAGGACATCTGAAGAAACACTGCAGATCCCCCAAGAAACAAAGAGATGGACAACTGGAGAAAAATTAGGAAGAAAATGTAACTGGTGATGTGTTACAAGATGCTTTGATTCTTTTTGTAGATAATATTTATGAGGTATGAGGTCAAAGGAAAGGAGAATTTGGTATGTAGATTGAATAAGAGCTTGTATGGCCTAAAGCAATATCCAAGGAAGTGGTATTTGAATTTTGACAAGTTTATGACAGAACAAGGTTATAGTAGATGTCTTTCTGATCACTATGATTATTTTAAAAGGCTAGAAAATGGAAGTTATATTATCTTGCTATTGTATGTATATGACATGCTTGTTGTAGGGTCTAATATGCATGATATAAATTTTCTCAAGAATAAATTAGATAATTCATTTGTGATGAAGGATTTGGGTGTTGCCAAGAAAATCCTTGGTATGAAAATAATAAGAGACGGGAAAAATACAAAAATTGACATTGTCTTAGGGTGAGTACACAGAGAAGGTGTTGGAGAGGTTTAGAATGGAGAATGAAAAACCATTTAGTACACCTTTGTAAAACCATTTCAAATTAACTAAGGAAGTGTGTCCTAAGACACATGAGGATATAGAATACATGTACATGGTCCCTTATTCATCAACGATTGGAAGCTTGGTGTATGTGATGGTTTGCACAAGACCAGATATTGCACATGTAGTGGGAGTTGTGAGTAGGTATATGAACAATCTAGGAAAATAACATTGGGAGGTAGTAAAGTGGATTCTTAGGAATTTCAGAGGTACTGCTACTCTTGCATTATGTTTTGGAGGTTCATACACTGTTCTACAGGGATATGTTGATTCAAATATGGTAGGTGATAAAGATAGCAGGAGGAGCACCATAGGGTATGCTTTTACTGTAGGTGGAACAAAAATAAGTTGGATTTTGAAACTGCAAAAGGTTGTTGCACTTTCAACAACGAAAGCATAATATGTTGTTGCTATAGAGGCTAGTAAAGAGATGATTTTGTTACAAAGGTTTATGGAGGAATTGGGAAAGAAGCAAGAGAATAACAGGTTGTACTATGATAGTGAGTGTTCCATTCATATTGCAAAGAATGGATCCTTTCATTCTAAGATTAAGCATATACAACTCAGTTACCATTTCATATGATCCATCTCAGAAGATGGACATTTGAAGTTGGAAAAGATAGATAGTAGCCATAATTCTTCAGACATGTTAACAAAGGTAGTAACTAGGGAGAAACTGAGTTCCTGCTAAGTTTCAGTTAGCCTTCAAGCATGAAAGTGAAGATGAGAAATTTTCCAGGTCCAAGGTGGAGTATATTCCAACATGTACAACAAAAATGGATTTGCTTTGATCATTATCCAAGTGGGATATTATTGGTTGTGGAGATTATTTATCTTCCCAATTTTTATGTAGGTCAAAGAAATTGCATGATACACAATTCATGCCCCTGCCCCAATTTTGTTTTTTAGCAATTCAAATATTTTAATTTCGTACTCAATCTAGATCGTTCATTGTAAGGTCGTAGATGTGATGGCAGAATTTGTGTTAGGGTTTTTTTCCCTAGAAGGAAAGCCTCTTTTATGATGGAATTGTATTATGGTTGTGTATTATTGTGAATATTGTATTCTGAGAGAGGAGACTGTGAGAGAAAGAAGAGGAAGTTAAAACGAGTGTGTTGTAGGTTGTATCTCTTCATTTTGTTGGATAATAATAAAGGAAGTACCTGGAAATTTCTATGGTGGACATATCCCACATTGGGTGAACCACATATATATGTGTCTCTATTGTATTGTGCATCTTTTGTGTTTTATTTCCACATTTATTTTATTTTATTTCTCCGTGATCATGTTTTTCTAACAGGTTGTGGCATTAACCATAGTTCTCAAATCCCGTGGGCATGAGACCTCTATATGGATACAATTATACAACAATGACTCTAACTTTGCTACTACCTATGAGGCATTGAGAACATGCAAACTAGTCCCATACTTTCATCTCCAATATGGACTATTGTGCCATCTAAGTCATATTTTTGTTCCTTCAAGAGAGCATGAAAAGATTATTTGGGAAGCTCATTACAGTCAGGAAACATAACACTTTGGGATGTAAAAAATAATGGTGGTACTGCAAAAAACAATTTATTGGCCAAATCTCTGACAAGATTTCAACAAGTATATTAGATCCTGCATTTCCCGCGCCTACTCTTGAGAGGCATTGAGAGTTCATATTCATGGATTACATGTTCGGTCTACTTTCAACCAAGCATGGTAATGATTGTGTCTTCATGGTCATGATCGATTCTCTAAGATGGTATTTTTGAAACTCTGCAAGAAGAGAATCACAACCAAGGCCACTACTAAGATCTTCTTTAAGCGTGTTTGGGTTCATTTTGGGCTACCACAAACCATTATTTCATATAAAGACAGTAGGTTCCTGAGTACTTTTTGTTAGAAAAACAAGATCGCGGAGCAATAAAATAAAATAAATGCATAAATAAAACACAAAAGATACACAATACGATATAGACACAAATATATGTAGTTCACCCAATGTGGGATACATCCACCAGAGAAATTGTCAGGTCCTTCCTTCATTATTATCCAACAAATGAAGGGATACAAACTACATCACACCCGTTGTAACTTCCTCTTCTTTCTCTCATAGTCCCCTCACTTAGAACACAATATTCGCAATGATACATAGCTGCAATAAAATTCCCTCATTGATGTAGGAGCATTGTAAGTAGCCAAGCGAGTCTGAAGGTAGAAGCCAACTGGGAAAAACACCAACACATTTTAGCACGTTTTAAAAAATGTTTTGAAATGTTTTTGAAAAATGGATGCGCATATATTAAATGTAATGAGCTAAGAGGCGTACTTGCATTTATACTTAGACATTGTAACAGATCTAGAGCAATTCGCTCTCATCTGTCAATGTAAAAGGCATTTAAGCCTACTTAATGAAAGTAGGTAGGTTTGAATGAAGATTAGATAGTTTTAGGAGCAGGAGGGAAAATGGATATAGACACCCTCGCCTTTGTATTATGGTATCATTAGAACAATAGCATAGAGCTGTAGCAGGGAGTTGAAAAGAAAGAGCCATGTACAAGAGCTTTGAATTAATATATGAAGCTTTGAATAAGATTTCATGGTGTTATGATGTTTTCTGTTTATACATGGTGAATGGTATGCCTACAGTTGTTTTATTCTCTCTGTTATGCATTTGCTTTAATGTTGTATATGTGTGATTTCATGTTGAATTTTTGAAATCTGAGAGAGAAAGAGAATGAGTTTCAATTGTTTCTCTTCCTGAGTGAGAGTTCATGCAAGGAGTGCAGTGGAAACGTCCACAAGGTGTGTGTTGACAAGGTTTCTAAGTCTATCTCAGAAAGCTCAAGTGGGTTACTGCTGTTCTCATTCTAGCAAAGTGCATAAAAAACACAGAAGCCCTGCAAGGTGTACGCAGACTAGCTGAGACCTTAGAAGTTATTAACTAAGGTGGAAGAAAGGAATACTGTTGTCTTAGAAGGTGCACAGAGTCGAAGAATCAAATACTTGGAAGTATTTGAAATATTTTCGCAAGGAGTGCATGCAGGAGTCCTTTTGAGACTCAAGTTTTTAAGTGAAAGCTCAGGAGGGTTAGCACCTTTGAAGTGTTCAAAGGGAGATAGGAAGAAAAATCTTCATGCAGAAGGTTAAGTTCTGGTGAAAGAACATCGACTCGTTCCATAGAGATTCTTGAGGGAAGAATCGAACGGTCGGAATTCTCCGTGGAGAACTCGTGAAGTCGCGAGGACCGTAGGATCTAGAGGAGCTACAGGGTGGATAAGAGTTGGACAAAACCATCCCGTGGGGTTCAAGATTCAACGATGATCGTTGATCGTGACTGTTGAGCTGTCAAGATCATTTCGGAAAATCTGGTTTTGTAAATCTGGAGTGCAGACGAATGACTGTCGGAGGTTCGTTCAAGTCCCAAAAGTCAGAAATCTTGAGTGACAGGTGGCAAGAATCCATGTCAAAGATAGAGGACAACAGAGAAGACAGGTGGCATACTTGTCACCAGGTGGAGTCAAAACTTCGTTGACTGTTTCGGGGTTTCGAAGGTTGGAGAGCCGAAAGCCTTGCATTAGTATTCACGAAGACGCGAAGTCCAAACCCTCGAATCGACGAAAAGTCCCGTATGAGAGCCAATATTTGCTGAATTCATTGGGGTTCGACATTTTGGCATTTTCGAAGACAAGAGATAGGGGTTCTTTGTTCTAGAATTCCCAAAATCATGAAACGCAATACGACTATGGAGGAGGACACGACCAAACATTTTGGCAAATCAACATTTTGGGTTATGGTAGTAGAGGACCGAGAAACTCGATAATAAGGATCATGAAATTGCGAGACTTGAAGTCCCAAATTAGCGAAGGGCACGAATTTATTGTGGTCAAGGAGATTTGGGTTGGCGCCTGGATTTTTTTCATGCAAGCTCAATTCATAAGGAATTCTGGACACGCCATGAGTGTATGAGATATTCCCCAAGGTGAAATCAAAGAGTCAATTAGACTCAAGGGCAGATTTAGAAAGATCCTGTGCAGACCTTGACCCGAGGGTTCGGGGGTCTACATCAGTGTGGTATCAGAGAATATAAAGAGTTCTTTTCTTTCTGTAGTAGAGAAAAGAGGAACATTTTCATCCATGATGCCAAGAAGAAGAGACAGACCAATGCCTGATCCAACGGTTGAAAGGGAAATGCACAAACTATGTGCCAGACTTGATGCCATGGAGACAACACAGAGGCGCACAGTTTACACTGGGGATATCAGGGAGGATGAGAGTGAAAATGAAGCTGGACACGAAGGAGAAGCAGTTGCAGTCAAGGATGCTACAGATGAACGCCTATTCAGGGTTGTTACTAGGATAGGTGCCAGAAAAAAATGGACATTCAAGTATATGAAGGAAACCTAGATGTTCAAGAGCTTCTATGCTGGATTAGAGCTCTGGATCAATATTTTGACTATGAGGATGTCGAGGAAGACAAGAAGGTCAAACATGTTTTCAAAATACTTAAAGGACATGCAACACTATGGTGGGATGAACTGCAAGCTGGTAGACACTACAAAGGAAAGCATAAAATCAAGAGCTGGGATAGAATGGTTGAAAAACTAAAATCCAAATTCATACCCAAGGATTATGAAATCACTCTGTTTCGGAGGATGTAGAATTTGAAACAGAAGCTGATGTCAGTGAAAGAATACACTAAAGAGTTCTACAAGATAAACATAAGACTAGGTCATCAGGAAAATGATGATGAAAAGGTGGCCAGGTACATGAATGGTCTGTGATATGACATTCAAGATGAGATGAGCATGATAACCCTTTGGAATTTGGAGGATGCTTATCAGATGGCTCTAAAAACTGAAGAGAATCTAAGCCGAAAACAAGGTCAAAGAGGCCGAGATAAAAGTCAAGCCAAAGGCAAAACAATTACCTAAGACAGAACTCAGAAATCTAAAGAAGAAGGGAAGAAACCTCAGACTCAACATGAGAGAGGGGGAATCTCACAGAGAGGACAATATGCTGATAGAGATACTTTTCCTCAAGCCAGAGGAAGAGGAAGAGGTAGAGGTGGTGAAGTGAAATGCTTTGTCTGTGGAAAAAATGGGCATAAATATTATGAGTGTCCAGATAGGAAGAAAGAAGGTGGTGAATCTCACATTGCCAAAGCACAAAGATAGAATGTTGAGGCAGAAGATGCTGAGGGCAGAAGATCCTTAATGATGAGAAAAGTTCTCTTGAAGCTGGAGAAGGAGGTAGAGAACCCAACCCAAAGGAACAAACTATTTCATATTGCTTGAAAGACAAAAGATAGAGTATGTAAAGTCATCGTGGATAGCGGTAGCACAGAGAATCTTGTATCTATAGAGATGGTAGAAAAGATGGAGCTGGAGACTGTTGAACATCTGAGCCCATACAGAGTTTCGTGGCTACAAAAAGGACACCAGGTAAATGTTACTAAATAGTGTTTAGTTGAGTTTAAAATAGGAGGATATAAGGATGAAATATTATGTGATGTCATTCCCATGGATGTTTGTCATCTATTGTTGGGTAGATCGTGGAAATATGACAAGAACGTGATTCATGATGGGAGAAAGAACACGTACACCCTGGAGAAGAATGGTAGGAATCACATGTTGCTGCCGATTAAGGATAAAGAAGTGAAACCAGAGGTGAGCAACACTATACTTCTCATGAGTGGGAAGGAACTTCCTAAGGAGGTTAATAAGAATGAAGACACACAATTTATTGTGGTCAGGAAGCCTATAATTGTTTTGACTAGTACAAGAGTGGATAATTTACCAAAATAAATCCAGAAGTTGCTGGAAGAGTTCGCTGATATAGTAGTGGACGAACTACCTTGTTCATTTCCACCAATCAGAAGTATAATCCATCACATTGATCTTGTACTTGGAGCCAATTTACCAAACAAAGCAACATACAGGTTGATGCCGCAGGAGAATGAAGAAGTCAAGAGACTGGTCCAGGATTTAATGGACAAAGGATTGGTTAGAGAGAGCTTGAGTCCATGTGTTGTTCCAACAATGCTCATTCCAAGGAAAGATGGAGGATGGAGAATGTGGATAGACTCAAGGGAAATCAATAAGATTACCATCAGATACAGATTTCTGTTTCCAAGGATGGATGACTTGATGGACTGCTTGAGTGGAGCAAAGTTATTTTAAAAAATTGATTTGAAAATCAGATATCATCAAATTCGTATGAGAGAAGGTGATGAATGGAAGACAACATTCAAGATGAATGAAGGGTTGTATGAATGGTTTGTTATGACATTTGGCTTAACAAATGTGCCTAGTACTTTCATGAGATTGATGAACGAAGTCCTGAAGGATTTCATTGGGAAATTTGTTATTGTATATCTTGATGATATATTGATTTTCACCAAGACATAAGTAGAACACTTGAAGCATTTATCTATAGTGATGAGAAGATTACAACAAGAGAAGCTGCTGATAAACATGAAGAAATCATCATTTATGAGGAAAAAACTCATTTATTTGGGTTTTGTTATCTCTGCAGATGAGCTGAAAATGGATCCAGATAAGGTATAAGCGATTAAGAATTGGCCATCATCGAAAGGTGTGCTTGAAGTTCGAAGCTTCCATGGTTTATCTAGTTTCTATAGGAAATTCATCCGAAATTTCAGTGGGATTAGCGCACCGATGATGGATACGGTGAAGAAAAGAAATAAATATTTTCATTGGACAGAGGAAGCAAAGAAAAGTTTCAATCTGGTGAAGAAGAAGATCACGGAGCAACCAATTCTGGTGTTGCTAGACTTTAGCAAGACGTTCCAGGTTAAGTGTGACAGTAGTGGATTTTCAATTGGAGCGATCTTTAGCCAAGACGATAGGTCGGTTTCATATTTCAGAAAAAACCTGAATGAAGCGAAGGTCAAATACTCAACATATGACAAAGAATTCTATGCAGTCATACAAGCATTGAAGAAATGGAGACACTATTTGGTTCCTAAGGATTTTGTTTTGTACAACGATAATCACTCTTTGCAATTCGTGACTCAACAGGACAAGTTGAACCAAAAGCATGCTAAATGGGTTGAATACATGCATAATTTTACTTTTGTAATTAAACATATTTCTGGAACTACTAACAAAGTTGTTGATGCTTTGAGCAGGAAATGTTTGCTTATGTAGAAATTTAGAGTCAAAACTTTGGGTTTTGATAACCTCAAAGAAATGTATAGGGATGACCCAGATTTTAAAGAAGCGTATGAGGCGTCTGAGAATCCAATTCTCAGGGACAGAAGCCAATGGACTGAATATATGATCCAAAATGGATTATTATTCAGGGGCAATCGGTTATGTATTCCAAAATGCTCCATGAGGGAGAATTTGCTGAAAGAAAAACACAGTGGAGGATTGGTCGGACATTTTGGTCATGATAAGACGTTCTCAAAATTGAATGGCTCATATTTTTGGCCAGGGATGAGGATAGATGTTAAGATATTTGTGGACAGATGCAGAATTTGTTAGCACACAAAAGGGAAAAGGAAAAACATAGGGTTATACCAACCATTACCCATACCTGAAAGGCCGTGGGATGCAGTGAGCATGGATTTCATATTGGGGATGCCAAGGACACAAAGAGGATGTGATTCAATATTTGTAGTGGTGGACAGATTTTCAAATATGGCACATTTTATACCATGCCAGAAAACCAGTGACACAACTCATATTGCGAATTTATTTTTCAAGGAAGTCATCAGACTTCACGGCTTACCAAGGAGTATAGTTTCAGATTGAGATACCAAGTTCATGGCACATTTCTGGAGGACTTTATGGAAGAATATGGGGACAAGTTTATCTTTTTGCTCAGCATATCATCCTCAGACGGATGGACAGACAGAAGTTGTGAACATAAGCTCGGGATATTTGTTGAGGAGCCTAGTGACTGAACACCACAGTCAGTGGGATCACATTCTACCACAGGCGAAATTTGCCTACAATGACTCGTTCAACAGAATCACAGGGAAGAGTCCATTTCAGATTGTATATGAAATGAAACCCAGGGGAGTATATGAATTGAAAGATTCAGAACAAGCTAAATTCAGGAGTGCTAGTGCGGAGGACTTTGTAGAAGCAATGAAGGAGATTCACATCCGAATTAAGGAACAATTGCAGAATTCAAATCAAGAGTACAAGTGCAGAGCAGATGAACATAGGCAAGAACTTCAATTTGAAGTCGGTGATCTAATTCTTTCACATCTGAGGAAAGAAAGGTTCCCAAGGGGAACATATAACAAATTGAAAATGAAAAATATTGGACCATGCAAGGTCGTGAAGAAATTTTGGGCAAACACATATGAGATTGAATTACCCGTTGGGATTGGAATTTCACTAATATTCAATGTTGCAAATTTGTACCCTTACAAAGCAGGAGCAAAGGATGAGCAGACAGAGGTTCAGTGGACCAAACAAATTCCTGTAGTTGCCACAGATGGAAAGTATAATTGATAAGAGGGCCAGCAGGAAGACCAAGAGGAAAGAGTATTTTGAATACTTGGTCAAATGGAAAGGACATCCAGTTGAAAATGCCAGTTGGGAGGATGAGGTAGAAATTCATAAGCATGAACAGACCATGCAAGAGGTCATGAACAGGAGTTCATGAAAATTTTCAAGCAAGGGAGTATGATGCATGAGCATCGTAAGCAGCCAAGCGAGCCTGGAGGTAGAAGCCAGCTGGGAAAAGAGTCAACACATTTTAGCACGTTTTAAAAAATGTTTTGAAATGTTTTTAAAAAATGGATGCGCATATATTAAACGTAATGAGCTAAGAGGCATACTTGCATTTATACTTAGACACTGTAACAGATCTAGAGAGATTTTCTCTCATTTGTCAATGTAAAAGGCAATTAAGCCCAGTTAATGAAAGTAGGTAGGTTTGAATGAAGATTAGACAATTTTAGAAGCAGGAGGGAAAACGGATATAGACACCCTCACCTTTGTATTATGGTATCATTAGAACAATATCATAGAGTTGTAGCAGAGAGTTGAAAAGAAAAACCCATGTACAAGAGATTTGAATTAATATATGAAGCTTTGAATCAGATTTCATGGTGTTATGATGTTTTCTGTTTATACATGGTGAATGGTATGCTTACAGTTGTTTTATCCTTTCTGTTATGAATTTGCTTTAATGTTGTATATGTGTGATTTCATGTTGAATGTTTGAAATCTGAGAGAGAAAGAGAACGAGTTTCAATTGTTTCTCTTTCTGAGTGAGAGTTCCTGCAAGGAGTGTAGTGGAAACGTCCACAAGGTGTGCGTTGACAAGGTTTCTGAGTCCATCTTAGAAAGCTCAGGAGGGTTACTATTGTTCTCATTCCAGCAGAGTGAAGACGAAGCATAGAAGCCCTGCAAGGTGTGCGCAGGCTAGTTGAGACCTTAGAAGTTATTAACTAAGGTGGAAGAAAGGAAGATTGTTGTTGAAGAAGGTGCACAAAGTCAAAGAATCAAATACTTGGAAGTATTTGAAAGATCATCGCAAGGAGTGCATGCAGGAGTCCTTTTGAGACTCCTGCACACAAAGATCAGGAGGGTTAGCACCTTTGAAGTGTTCAAAGGGAGATAGGAAGGAGAATCTTCATGTAGAAGGTTAAGCTCCAGTGAAAGAACATCGGCTCGTTCCATAGAGATTCTTGAGGGAAGAATCGAATGGTCGGAATTCTCCGTGGAGAACTCGCGAAGTCATGAGGACCGTAGGATCTAGAGGAGCTACAGGGTGGATAAGAGTTGTACGAAACTGTCCCATGGGGTTCAAGATTCAATGACGATCGTTGATTGTGACTGTTGAGCTATCAAGATCATTTCAGCAAATCGGGGTTTGTAAATCTGGAGTGCAGATGAACGGTTGTCGGAGGTTCGTTCAAGTCCTGAAAGCTGGAAATCTTGAGTGACAGGTGGCAAGAATCCACGTTAGAGATAGAGCACAACGAAGAAGACAGGTAGCGTACTTGTCGCCAGGCAGAGTAAAAAATTCATTGACTATTTCGGGGTTTCAAAGGTTGGAGAGTCAGAAGCCTTGCATTAGGATTCGCAAAGACACGAAGTCTGAACCCCCAAATCAGTGAAAAGTCTCGTAGGGGAGTCAATATTTGTTGAACGCATCGGGGTTTGACATTTTGGCATTTTCGAAGACAAGAGATAGGGGTTCTTTGTTCAAGAATTCCCAAAATCGTGAAATGCAATACGGCTGTGGAGGAGGATGCGGCCAAACATTTCGGCAAATCGACATTTTGAGTTTCAGTAGTAGAGGGCCAAGAAACTCGACAACAGGGATCACAAAATTGCGATACTTGAAGTCCCAAATTAGTGAAGGGCACGAATTTATTATGGTCAAGGAGATTTGGGTTGGCGCCTAGCATTTGTTCACGCGGGCTCAATTCATAAGGACCTGTGGACACACTGTGAGTGTATGAGATATTCCCCGAGGGGAAATCATAGAGTCAATTAGACTCAAGGGTAGATTTAGAAAGATCCTGCGCGGACCTCAACCCGAGGGTTCGGGGGTCTGCATCACTCATAAAATAGGGTTTCCTTCTAGGGAAAAAATCCTAACATAACTTCTACCATCATATCTACGACCTTATAATGAATGGTCCATATTTACAATGAAATTAAAATATACATTTACACATATCTACGACCTTATAATGACTCCCCACACCCCGCAGAGGGGCTAACCCCCCTCAACACTCCTCCGCATGGAGGAGTGTACATTCTTTTGGGGTGTAAAGTCTTCATGGAGTATAAACACGGCTGAAAAAAAATACCTCTGAATCAGGAAGATAATCAAGATCTGCAACCAACGATCTCCCACTTGGAGACTGATCTCAACAACTCTATCATTGTTGTATATGTTGGACTATGATCCTTCTTGGGCCTGGAAAATTTCTCATCTTCATATTCATTCTTGAAGGCCAACTGAAACTGAGCAAGAACTCAGTTTCTCCCTGGTTACTCCCTTTGTTAACATGTCTGAGGGATTTTGGCTAGTGTGTATATTTTCCAACTTCAAATTTCCATCTTCCAAGATGGATCATATGAAATGGTACATGATATGTATATTCTTAGTATTTGAATGGAAGGTAGAGTTATTTTAAATATGAATGGAACTCTCACTGTTACAGTACAACCTGTTATTCTCCTGCTTATTTCCCAATTCCTCCATAAACCTTTGTAACCAAATTATCTCTTTACTAGCCTTTGTAGCAGCAACATACTCTGCCTCTGTTGTTGAAAGTGCAACAACCTTTTGTAGTTTCAAAATCCAACTTACTTTTGTTCCACCTACAATAAAAACATACCCCGTGGTTCTCCTCCTACTATCTTTATCACATGCCATATTTGAATCAACATATCCTCGTAGAACAATTTCCGAGCCTTCAAAATTTAATGCATGAGTAGTAGTATCTCTCAAATACCTGAGAATCCACTTTAATTCCTCTCAATGTTCTTTACCTGGATTGTTCATATACCTGCTCATAACTCCCACTGCATGTGAAATATATGGTTGTTGGTAGAGGGGCAGACCCTGGGTTCAATGCTACAACAACGCACCAACAAAACCCTAACTATCGACCATTTCAGCAACACCTACGAAGCAGATGAAGTCTCTCTCGAGGTAGAGGCAGAGGTGATTGCAAGAATCAGGTGTCTACAATCTTAGCTCAGACTTGTCCTGAGTCACTCTGGTCTGATCAGTTTTACTTTGAACGCCTCGATTTTGGCTCGAGCTGTTTTGACATGCTTCTTTTCTATGGCCTCTTGCTCGACGAACTCCTGAATCACTGCATCATTCATTGGCCCTTCTAGGTGTTGTTTTTATGTAGTGACAACTTGTTCTAGCTCTGCTCCTCGGCTTTCAATCCTCTATGAACAACCAACATGCCTTATCTTGCACAGGTTGGAGTCGTTGAGTTACTTCCATAAATTTTTTCTGGATTGTATGGATCTGTTACTGGGCAGTGCATTTCTCTTGAGATATCTTCATTTTTTCTACAGCTGACAGGGCCTTCAACTGTGCCTGTAGTGTGTATGTATGTTGCTTCACTTCCTAGGGATGTGACTCCAGTGCCTGCAATTCTAGATTCTCAGTGAGCTTATCATATGTTTGGGTGTTGTGGTTACTCAATTGCTGGCATTCTAGGGAAAGATATTTTATTCTAACAACTGCATTGTGGGAAGTTGCTTCCCTTAGGTCTCTTACGTCTTGCGGGGTCTCGGGCACTGCGCGTAGCTCCAAATATGCTATGCGTTGATGTAGTTGTTGAATCACTTATTCAAGTTGTGCCACCTACTGTGGGACTCTCTCTTCGACCTTTACTTCTATAACTGTCACAGCGAGAAGTCCTCTGTTGACCCTTTCCTTTACTTCGAGTTGCTTCGCGAGAAATTGTTCCTTTTCTTTCTGTAGTTGGACTTTTTCTTCGTCGAACTTTACTTGGAGAGAAAGATTTTCCCATTCTGCAGTACTGCATTTCTCTAAAAGGTCTCCCTGTACTTTTGCTAAATCCTGGGTGGCTTGCGATGTTTCCTCCTGTGCTCATTGAAGGTGAGCTTCGACTGTATCAACAATTCAGTGGAGTTGAGTTGACTCATCTCCCAGTTTTGGTGTTTCCAATGGCAGAGGCGCAGTGGAAACTGCGCGACTGGACTATAGTGCCTATTGCACCCCTTGAAGTTCAACCTTAATTCGATTGTATATCTCTTCCTGCTTAGCCTATTTCTTCTCTACTATCTCTAGCGAAGCATCGTTCAGGGCTGCTACAATGAAATCAAAGTCATATGAGGTGAGGGTAGTCTGCATTTTGGTCATAGAGGCTTTTGATTTCTTCCGGGAAGAAGGCTTCGGGGGGGAAACCTTCCTTTTCTTCGAGGGAGCCTCCTCATCTCTAGGCGGTGTAACCTCACCTTTCTTCTATTCAACTTCTACGCCATCTATCTCTCTGCCATCACCTCCTTGCTCAGATGAGATGGAAGCAGTCTTTTCTGAGGTACTACTTACATCTTGGAATTCTTCATTTTTCTTTGTCTTGTTGGGTCTAGGCATATCATGTGTTTCTTTTGGAATATCAATATCGGATATCTCCGTAGGGTCTGCTGGAATGAGGAGGTCTATCAACCAGTATTTTGTGATCTCCTCCAATTCCTCCTCTGTCATCTTGTATTAATATTGAATTTGTTTCTTGTTCTCGTCAGCGCGCACTGAAATATAAATGAAATGGCGGTCTGCGCTGAATTTCATTAAAGGACAAAACCAGTGGAGAGTATTTGGCGTGATGTGAGGCTCGGACTGGATGGATGTCTTCAGCTGGTTGTAATATGTGTGGAATACGACATTTGACTGCCATTGCTTGTTCATGTCACTAGAATACCACAGTGTACTCAACTTCACAGCTAGAGGTTCAAAGGGCTCGATGTCCGAGAAGGTTGCATGTTCCAGCATCTCCCATGCGATGAAAGTGATCAAGATTATAAGCCCGCTGAAGTGGAACTCATATCCTTGATCTTGCGCTTCCCTGTAGTCCAGTTCCAACTGGTTCACGAGGTACTTCTCCCAATTCATTTGTAGGCCCTTTGTGCACTTTCTTGCAAGGTTGACTACAAAGCCAATCACTTGGGTGGGTCAGTTCTTGCGGAATAAATTTCCTGCGATCAGCTGATAGGTAAGGTGCACTGCACCACTCTCGATAGAATCTACCTTGTAGCCTCACATTCCCTTCTCGACATCTCCATAAGTGTCCTTGATCCTTTGTGCGAGAGCGCGATCCATGGATTTTCCAGGATAGAAATATCGTGGGTCGGGTCCTTGCATGCTAAGCTCGGTGATCCGATTTATCAATGTTGGATCCACTGTTATATGACAGTTAACCACAAGTATCTTCCATGGTAAAAGGACAACAACAGCTTGACGCATGCATTCACTTCTTGGTGCCTTCCGAAGTGAGGAATATTCATGACATTGAGTAGTGTGGACTGCACGAGGTTCATAGTCCATGACTGGGGAACTATCTTCAAATTATTTCCCTTTGTTCTTCTCAGGTACTTATGTGGGGCGAGCATGTTGTAGACCTTCCTTTCACCGATGTTGAAGTTGCTAAACTTCAACACTGCAATCTTTTCTTGGTCTACGTTAACTACGCCTATTCCTTTTGGGAGGTACGCAGTGACCAAAGCGTACTCAAATTCTCTAGGAACACTATCTCGATTGATTGCACCAATCAGAGGTGGTAGATAGGTGGGTAAAATTCTCAGAATCAACTTAGCATTCGTGAGATTATCTCTGTGCTTGGTTCAATTTTCATCGGTTGGTCGGGATGGTCCGGATCAAGCAGTGGATGAATATTATTGCATTGTTATTGTGGATGAATCCTGGATACCTTCAGACATCGACATGAATCTCTCAGTCATCAATTCGATCAAAGCTTCTTCAACAAATTTCTCTGCGACGCTCAATTATTTCGACATACGCACTTGGGGTGAACAATCACGAGTTCCGGGAACAACTTAGACACATTACTTAAATAGAGAGAAAGAGTGTGATGATCACTGTATAAACTTGGCTTAGTCTGCGGGCTCGAATTCTCAATTGGCAAAAGTGTTCTTGGTGCATGGCATGGCGGGATAAATAGGGAACTTGACAACGGTTCGCTTGCAATGGGTATGAGCCTCCATTAACTCTTGTTCAGTCCATTATGGTGTGGTCCAACGGTTGGATGACGAACCATAATTTCCTTTCTGCCCATTCAAAGTGTCGATCGAACGGTTATAATTTCCCCAACGGATATATTTCTTCATCATGGAAAAGTGCCATGTGTTACTGTTCTGATATCCCAACGAAGCTCCAATTTTGCTATTTTTTTGTCTGTGAAGTCCCCCTTGGAACTTTCTGCAACTTTTCAATCTTAACTCTCTTCTTACTTAACTTTCTAGCCTTTTTTCCAGTGAGTTTTGTCTCAGTATTTTTTTTTCCATTCTGATTCTTATCTTCTTTGGTCATAGTCACTTCACGTTGTTGAGATTCTTCCCTAGGATTCTTGGATAATACTTCGTCTTTGTCTGGGGTAGGTACTTCTGCCTTCTATGGATCTTCTAATGTTCTTGCAGCTTTGACATCTGGGTTTCTAGTGTTAAATAGCTTAGATCTGCTATCCTGTTCTTCAATCAAGTGTGTGATCCTTCTGGTCATGAAATATTTTAACTCTTGTTTCTTTTGTTCCAAAACTTCTTCTTCTTCTTTTTGTCTGACTTGATCTCTATCAATCCAAGGTTTTCCTAGTAACATGGTAAACGGGGCACTATCTTCAATAAATTCAATAATCTCAAAATCTTCTTCTGTCAAAGTTCCATTAGCGTTCATAGGTATGCAAGCGAGCTTCCCACATAGGTTTATCATCTTTCCTCTGAATAGTCCTATTGCTCCTAATGAATGGATCATAGCAGGATTCCTTATGGCTTCCCAATTTATTTCTGTCATGATATTCACCTGTGTTTCTTCATCCAGAACACAGTCAATGTCGAAGTCTCATATTCTTACTTCAATGCATTCTTTTTCCTTGAAAATCTCTGATAGTCTGACATGTCGATGGTCATTCAGGGTTTCGCTTACTTGCAACAATACTTTCTGTGTTTCTTTCTAGGGTTCTACCATATTTAGATCTGCCTTAGGGTTTTCTTTATTTAGATTCATTTCTTCTAGCTTAGCAATCATTTTAGGGAAATCCAACACTTCATGGTCCATAACTTTACAACAAAAACAACTAGGTCTTGTCCCAGGGAATTCCTTAGCAAGATGTCCCGGTCTTCTGCAACTATAACAAAGGGTTAATCCTCTCTTTCTTTTAAATGATCCCCAACCTTTCTGGTACTGTACACTAGGATCATGGTAGCTAACCTGCAAAAAAATCTTTCTAGGATCTTGCATCCATTTGTTAGTCCAAACATTCTTTCTATGCATAGGTATAACATATCTTTCACTATTTTTATCAGATCTTCTCATATCAAGCCTTCTTTCATCTATTAGTGCCCTAGTTTTCAAGCTAGGATAGAACTTATCAAACATACCTAGATCCATACTTTAGAAACAAACATTTCCACTTATATTACTTCTACAGAGCACAAAGCTTCCAGATCTAAAAATTTTAACTATTATTACCTTTTATTAGAGCATAGAGCTTGCAGATTTTACCTCTTTTAATAAAAAATTCTCACTTTTTCCTTTCTTAGAGAACAAAGCTTTCAGATCTTGCTTCTTTCCTTCAGATTCAACCTCCTTTCTTCAGATCGAGCTTCTTTCTTTAGCACATAGATTTATAAATCGAGTAGGATATTGTGCACTAGGGCACAGATATACAAACAAAGATTTCACAATCTCAGGTCGAATATTTGCACAAATCTTATTCTTTCTCAGTTCCCAAAAATCACAGTTTCAGGTCCCAGCAACGAAACCATTTGTTTTCACAGGAGCAAACCCAGGGTTCAATGCTACAACATTTCACCAACAAAACCCTAACTATCGGTCCTTTTGGCAACACCTGTGAAGCAGATAAAGTCTCACCCGAGGTAGAGGCAGGGGTGATTGCAAGACTCTGGCGTCTGCAATATTAGCTGGGACACAGATATGTGATTATAATAATTAATAAATAACTTAGCACCGTCAGTTCCTTAATATGCAATCAATATCCACTCCGCTGATAAAACAAAGCTTCACAACATTCACACTAATCTAATGTATTTAAGCACTTATCATAGGTAAATAGATTAGATCAAGCAGACCAAGCACTAAGGATAGCCATAACGATCATATCTAACATTCTCACATATAATAAGAACAAATCATAAGTAGATCTATTTAAATACATCAAAGCACTTAGAAAATAACATGTGAACTCGTCAAAACAAAGCACAAAGCAACATAACACATTGTTTACCTATTTCACCCCCACCCTGGGCTACATCCATCAAATCTTCTTCTTTATTGTATTCATTCAATCAGTTACAAGAACAAATCCTCAAAACCCTTACTTCGCACAGGACATAAGATCGGTGCAGCTCGCTAGATCCTTCTTCCTTGCGCTACAACACTAAGCCTTCCACAATCTGTTACAAGGACCTCCACTTAGCTCTGCGAGTCTCTTACCATCATGCACAAAGAAATTACATAATATACTTGCACTTAGCATACATTCACATCACATAGATGAACCACACTTC
The DNA here is from genome assembly GCA_000966675.3 of Picea glauca. Taxonomy (NCBI): domain Eukaryota; kingdom Viridiplantae; phylum Streptophyta; class Pinopsida; order Pinales; family Pinaceae; genus Picea; species Picea glauca. The sequence goes on along the minus strand of JZKD02S2076808.1, from coordinate 575,608 downwards.
TATCTAGCCTAAGCGTCTATTTATATATTACAAAATAGGCCTAAACATGGGTAAAACCATGGGCCGACATCCCATTCCCATTACATATTCCCACATCCCAAAAAGGACCCAAAAATGGGACGAGATCCCGTGATCTCCTCTTCGTCTTCCGCTCCTTGTTCGACAGACTATCGAAGTCCAAAATAGGTCAACATGAACAAGAATCTCCCAAAGCTTGGTCAAGGGCCAACAATGGTCTTGTGAAAACCATCACATACATCAAGATGTCAATTGTTTATGAATAAGGGACCCTGGACATGTATTCTATCTCCTCCTGTGTCCTTGGACACATTTCCTTAGTTAATTTGAAATGGTTGGCCAAAGGTGTACTAACTGGTTTTTCATTATGCATTATAAATATCTCCAACACCTTCTCTATGTACTCGCCCTGAGACAATGCCAATTTGCAATTTTTCATGTCTCTTGTTATTCTCATACCAAGGATTTTCTTTGCAACACCCAAATCCTTCATCACAAATGAATTATCTAATTTCTTCTTGAGCACATTTATATCCTTCATATTAGACCCTGCAACAAGCATGTTATCTACATACAATAGCAAGATAATATAGCTTCCATTTTCTAGCCTTTTAAAATAAACATAGTGATCATAATGACATCTAATATAACCTTGTTCCGTCATAAACCTGTCAAACTTCAAATACCACTTCCTTTGAGCTTTCTTTAGACCATACAAGATCTTCCTCAACATGCATACCAAACTCTGCTTCCCTTTGACCTCATACCCCTCTAGTTGCTGCATATAAATCTCTTCCTCCAAATCCCCATGGAGAAAAACTATTTTTACATCTAACTGTTCAATATGAAAATATTCTACTCCCACAAGACTTAAAATAGTCCTAATTTAAGTCATTTTAACAACAGGAGAAAACATTTAATCAAAATATATACCTTTCTTTTCTGCAAACCCCTTTACAACAAGTTTAGTCTTGTACTTCTTTTTCCCTCCATCTTCTTCCTTCAACTTGTAAACCCATTTATTCCGCGATGCTCTTTTTGCTGCAGGAAACTAAACCAAGTCCCAAGTCTGGTTATTTACCAAGGAATCCATTTCCTCTTTCATGCCTTGCTCCCACTTCTTTTTTGTGTCTACACACATTGCCCCTTCATAACATTTTGGTTCACCATAATTAGTCAACAATAAATAGTACAATGAATAAGAGTATCGTTCATGGGGTCTACTCAACCTGGTAGATATTCTAACAACACTTGCAAGAGTTTGAGATACTTGATGATCCTGATGTTGTACATTTTGATTTTCTGATACCTTTGGAATTTATTTTTAGTGATCTCATCAAGCACTGTGTATTCTGGTTTTTCTTTTTCCCGTTTCTTTCCCTACAACTGATCTTTGTACATGACCTTCTCATTGAATATGACATCTCTACTCCTAATGATTTTGTTATTTTCATAATCCCATAAGAGATAACAAAAATCATTAACACCGTATCCAATAAAGGTACACTTCTTGGATTTTGCCTCAAGCTTTGTTCTATTTTCGTTATCAATATGGACAAATAATTCACAACCAAAAGTCTTCAAAAAAGAATAGTTTACCTTTTTACCTTTCCATGCATCTTTTGGAATTCTACCATCCAAAGAGCTTGAAGGTCCTCTTTTTATTAATTAAACATCAATATCTACATCATATTCCCATAACTGTAAGGGAAAACTAGCATTCAATCTCATACTCCTTGCACGCTCCATGATTGTCCTATTCATCCTTTCTGACACACCATTTTCTTATGGTGTTCCTAGAACTATCTTCTCTCTATGAATCCCATGATATGAATAATAATCATAAAACTCCTTGCTTCAATATTCACCTCCATTGTATGATATGAGACACTTCAACATTTTTCCTGTCTCATTATCAACCAAAGCTTTGCATTTTTTAAAAGTATCAAAAACATCAGATTTTTGTCGAATGCAATAAACCCAAGTTTTTCTAGTTGCATCATCAATAAAAGTAACATAATAGCGAGAGACACCAAGAGATGATACATGATCTGGTTCCCATACATATGTATGCACAAGCTCTAACCTTTTACTCTTTTTTTCTTTTCTGACTCTGATAAATCTGACTCTCTTCTATTTTCCATAAACAAAATGCTCACAGAAATCCAAATCAAATTGTTTAAGATTTGGAAACAAATTTATTTTGTGAAGTATTTTCATCCCCTTCTCACTCATGTGTCCAAGTCGATGATGCCACGGTGTTGTATGCACTCCTGTAGAAGCTAAAGAGATACAAGAATCAATATTACCAGTAGATAAATACAATGTGCCTACCTTCTCTCCTTTTGTTATCACCAATGATCCTTTGGTGACCTTCCACACCTTATCTATAAATATGTATATACAACCTTCACTTTCCAACTTCCCTGTTGAAATTATATTTTTCCTTAGATATGGAACATGTCTTACCTCTTTCAACAACCATTGGTTTCCATTACTTTGCTTTATTTTTACCTTTCCCATTCCAACAATTTTGCATCGTGCATCATCACCCAAATGAACCTATCCAAAATCTCCTTGAACATAATCTAGAAAATGTTTCCTATGGGGTGTGGCATGAAATGAATCCCTTGAATCTACTACACAAGACTCCGAAATATTATCTACGAAAAGAATCAAAGGATCTTGTAACACATCACATGTTACATTTGCTTCCTGATTTATGTCCTATTGTCCATCTCTTTGTTTCTTTGGAGCTCTGCAGTCTTTCTTCAGATGTCCTTTCTTCCCACAAATCCAACACTCTATATTTCCAAATATGGATTTGGATCTTCCCTTCCTATAATTATGGCGGTTCCCTGAGCCCTTTCCTCTATCATTTTTTCTTCCCCTTTTCTCCATGTTTAATGCATTACCTAATGTCTCACCTGTTCTTTTCCATCACATTTACTCACTAAGGATAACACCAACAACATCATCAAAATTTAAAGTATTTGAAACAGAGATAGAGTTACTTACAACCATGACCAAGCCGTTCCATCTTTCTGGCAATGAGCTCAAGATTAGGAGAGCCCTGACCTCATCATAAAAGTACACTTTTATAGAACTTAGTTGATTAGTAACAATATTAAATTCATTTAAATGATCTACAATAGACCCACCTTATGACATCTTCATATTAAATAATCTCTTCGTTATAAATACCTTATTGGACGCCGAGGGTTTTTCATATAGTTTAGCCAATGTGCCCATCATCTCCTTCGTTGTCTTTTCTTTTGAAATATTGAAATCCACTGACACTGCCAGGCTCAGTCATATTGTTCCTAGTTCTTTTCTATTAAGAACCTCCCATTCTTCGTCCTTTATGTCCGTCGAATTCTTTGCTATTCCACACAATTGTAGGAATAGGTCCATCTGATATTAATAATATGACATCTACATATTCCATAACTGGTATTTTTGGTTGTTAAATATCTCGAACCTAAACTTTCAATCTTCCACCATTACTCCCACTCGAACCAGGAACCCTCTTTTCCTGCAAGTTACCTTTCTCTCTGATACCAGTTGTTAGAAAAACAGGATCACGAAGCAATAAAATAAAATAAATGTGGAAATAAAACATAGAAGATACACAATACAATAGAGACACAGATATACATGGTTCACCCAGTGTGGGCTACGTCCACCAAAGAAATTTCCAGGTCCTTCCTTTATTATTATCCATCAAATGAAGGGATACAACTTACAACACACATGTTGTAACTTCCTCTTCTTTCTCACACAGTATCCTCACTCAGAATACAATATTCACAATCATACATAGCCACAATACACTTCCCTCATAAAATAGGGTTGCCTATCTGAGAAAAAACCCTAATATAACTTCTACAGTCAGATCTGTGACCTTATAATGAACGGTCTAGATGTACACTGAAATTACAATATACATTTACAAGGCATTTTTTCCTTCAAGGGCTTTGCCCCCGAACCCCCATCGGGGGCCCGCTTGTCCCCGGACCCCGCAGAGGGGGTAACCCCACTCTGTACTCCCCCACGTGGCAGAGTGTACATTCTTCTAGGGTGTAAAGTCTTCATGGGGTATAAAAACAACTGAAAACAAAGACCTTTGAATCAGGAAGATAATCAGACTCCACAACCAACACCTTTTGGTCCAACCTATGGTCGATGATGGACACCAAGCTAAAAAAATCGACTTCCTTCCACCCAGTACAGACTGATCGATGAATAGAGGTAGTCAGCAAGATGATTGTTCATATATTGAAGATGTACAATTCCAAACATCCATGCATATGGGATGAGAATCTTCCTTATGTTCAACATAGATACAAAACAATCCCTCCATAGCTCTAGTGGACATATTCCCTTTTAGGTGTTCTTGGGGTTTCACCCATTAGCCCCCATGGATGTATATCTAACCATTACAACTACGTAGGAAGATTCCTCTCATGGTCATATCGATGTTGATTGGGAAACCAAATTTGTTGAATGAATCTAGCACATCCAACAACAAGTTCAAGATATTTTGTAGAAATCCAACACCAAGTACAAGAAATTCTAGGATCAACATCGAGTACCACACAAGTTTTAGGTGGGAGATAAGGTGTGGTTATATTTGTATAAATAATGCCTCAAAATACCCCATTGGAAGCTCCACCCACTCCAATATAGGAATTACACCATCACCAAGGATGTGGGTGAGAATGATTTTGAATTAAGTATTCCACCTTTCCTTGGCTTGCACTCCATATTTAATGTGGAACTACTTCGACCATATTTTTTGGGGTATGTGTTATATTCTTTGCACGAGTATAAAATTTTTTATGCCTCGATAAATGTGACACCTACCTCAGGAAACGTGTCATGTATTTAAGTGGTTTTTCGGCACATGGTTTTTGCCGATGGTTTTTCTATTTTCAGTTAAGGAATTAGGGTTTTGGACTAATCCAGGTCATTGGGTTAGGGTTTTGGATGTTGATGGCTCCTATATGCATATTGTATTGTAAACAATGTAACACCATGAAGGAATATAGAATATGTTGGTTTTCCTGGTTTGGGTTTCCAAGGGAAAAATCTCTGTGTAATGTTTGTATTTGCCATTGTATATTTTTTGTTCTTTTTTGAATATTTGTTTGAATTAGATATTGTACAAGGTTAGGATTTACATTTGGTATCAGATCTTTATTGGCTTCAGGGGGATGCCTTTGTGGTCAAGGGTTTGGCTTGAGACTTTGATAAGCCTTGTTACAGTGGGAGATCTGCGGTATTGTTTTTCAGGTGAAAAGAAATGGCAAGCAATTCGAAGATGGAGATCGAGAAGTTTAATGGGAAAATATTTGAGCTGTGAAGCCTAATATGGAAGATATTTTGGTGGTCAGAGATCAGTGGATCATGGTAGATCCATGTACTACACCTACAAGAACTTCTGCAGATGACTGGAAAAATATGGATCGGAAGGCAAAAAGCACAATCCGACTGTGTCTCTCCGATTCAGTATTAATGAATGTGTCAGAGGAAGATATAACCAAGGATTTATGGGAAAATTTGGGGAATTTGTATCAGTCTAAGTCCCTGGTAAATAAACTATTCTTGAGAAAGAAGCTGTATAACTTGAGGATGAGAGATGGAGATTCGGTGGTAGAGAATTTGAACGCCTTCAATACTGCGGTAAGTCAGTTAGTATCTGTTGAGACTAAAATTTCAGATGAAGATAAATGTATCAGTTTGTTTTGTTCTTTACCAGACTCATGGGATAGTCTGGTTGTGGCCATAGGTAGTAATACAAATTCTTTGAAGTTTGAATAAGTGGTCTCATCCTTGTTGTCAGAGGAGATGAGACAAAATAATATGGAAGGACATAACACAGACGCATTATTTGCAAGAGGACGTTCCCATGAAATAAATAGATCTAATTTCTCAAGTGGGAGATCTAAGTCTAAGGGTAGATCTAAATCTCCCGGAAAATTTGTAAGGGTATGTTCGAGGTGTGGAAAAGAAGGGCACTACAAGAAGCAGTGTAGATCCAAAGTTGAGAAAAAGAAGGGATCTAAAGAATCTTCTTCTACAGAAGAAAGGACCTCCAAGGAACAAGCAGAGGATGTGTACTTGGCCTCTTCAAGAACACATGCAGATCATGAGGCATGGTTGATTGAATCTGGTGCATCCTTTCATATGACTCGCCACAGGGAGTGGTTCTGCGAATATAAAAAGTATGATGGAGGTAATGTTTTATTAGATAATGATTCGACAACTAGAATCATAGGAAGAGGAAGGGTCAAGTTGAGGCTCATACATGGAAGGATTAGAAAACTTCTTGGTGTTCTGCACATCCTAAGTATGGCCAAAAATTTGATTTCTGTAAGAAAAATGGAAGATGCAGGGGTAAAAACAATTTTTGAAAAGGGAACTTGCAAGATGGTTCGAGGAGCAATGGTGTTGATGAAGGGAGTTCAGTTTGGAACTCTGTATAAGCTGCTAGGAAGAACTATTAGTGATGGCTGTAATAGCCCCATTGTTCCTGATATTGGAGTTGAAGAAGAAATAACTCCTACAGTCTCTGGAGAAAAGGTTATGTTGTGGCATCAAAGACTGGGGCATATCAGAGAGAAGGGTCTTTGACTACTACATGGTAAAGGTATGGTTGAAGGTATGTCTAAATTCTCTCTGGATTTTGATTTCTGTGAACATTGTCTATATGGGAAGCAGAATCGGGTAAGATTCCCCTTTGGTGCAAAGAGGGTAGAATAAATTTTACAACTAGTTCATAGTTATGTTTTTGGACCTGTATCGGTCCCATCATTGGGAAAATCTATGTACTATGTATCATTTATAGATGAATTCTCAAGGAAAACTTGGATATATTTCCTCAGGAAGAAATTTGAAGTCTTTGACAAGTTTAAAGAGTTTAAGTCTCTTGTTGAGAATTAAATAGAGAAAAGAATTAAGGCGTCGAGGACAGATAATGACGGAGAGTTCTGCGGGAATGAATTTAAAGAATTATGTAAGAAGTGCAGTATAGCAAGGTAGAATACTACTCCATATACACCTCAACAGAATGGAGTTGCAGAAAGGATGAATAGGACGTTGATGGAAAAATCAAGGTGCATGCTCAGTGGTGTCGGGTTAGGGAAAGAATTCTGGGCAGAGGCAGTGGGTATTGCATGTTATCTAGTCAACAAATCACCCTCATCAGCGTTGTGTGACAAGACTCCACAAGAGGTATGGATTGGTAAGGAACCTTCTCTCACACATCTTAAGGTATTTGGTTGCGATGCATATGTTTATGTTCCAAAGGAAAACATGAGTAAGCTAGATAAGAAGGCTGAAAAATATATATTTATTGGATATAAAGATGGTCTCAAAGGTTATAAGCTTTAGAACCCAGAAACTAAGAAGGTAGTGTATAGCTGAGATGTCGTATTTAGAGAAATGAAGGATGTTGTTAAAAAATAAGTCCTACAAAGTAAGGAAGAACTAGAGAAGACAGAGTTTGATTTAAAGGATGATGAATCAGACTCTACAAAAGAACATGAATCAGAAGAAGAAGATTCTCATACTCTAGTATTGAGGAGATCAGATCGATAAACAAGGCTACTGGAAAGGTATAGTCCATATGATTTTCGTTCAAATTTTTCTTTGTCTATTACTAATGATGATCCTAGAACTGTCAAGGAGGCAGTGGATTCAGAGGATGGAAATCTCTGGAAAAGGGCCATGGAAGAAGAAATGGCATCTTTGGATAAGAATGAGGCTTGGGATCTAGTGGAGTTGCCAACTTGAAGAAATCCCATTGGCAACAAATGGGTATTTAAAAAGAAGCCGAATGCAGAAGGAAAAGTGGAGAAATCCAAAGCTCGATTAGTAGCAAAGGGTTATTCCTTGGTTGAGGGAATTTATCTTGGTGAGATGTTTTCTCCTGTTGCCAAGTCAACCTCTATAACATTTTTGTTATCTGTTTTTGTTGCATTTGATTTTGAAGTAGAAAAGATGGATGTGAAGACAACATTCCTGCATGGTGATCTAGAAGAAGAAATCTTTATGAAGCAACCAAAAGGTTATGTTGTGAAAGGAAAGAAGGAGTTGGTATGCAAGCTGAAAAAGTCCCTATATGGTTTAAAACAATCACCAAGGATGTGGTATCAAAAAAGTGATAGTTATATGCTAGGACTTGGCTTCACAAGAAGCAAAGAGGATCACTGTGTGTATTCTAAATTAATTGGTGATCATTTGATTTATTTGGTCTTGTATGTGGATGACATGTTGCTAATAGGAAACAACAAGGAGATTATCCACGATGTGAAAACTCAGTTGTCCTCTAAATTCGACATGAAGGATCTTGGTGTTTCAAATTTCATTTTGGGAATGGAAATTAAAAGAGATCGAAAAAAGAGGAAACTCTGGTTAAATCAGAGAAAATACGTCGAAACAATATTGCAGAGGTTTAATATGTAGGAATGTAAACCAGTCAAGGTTCCTATTCATGTTGGTGTAAAGTTATCTGCGGATCAGTGTCCCAAGACACATGAAGAAGAGGAGGACATGTCTCATGTTCCATATGCAAGTGTAGTTGGCAGTTTGATGTATGAAATGGTCTGTACTAGACTGAACATTGCACATGCAATGGGAGTTTTGAGCAGGTATATGTCAAAACCAAGGAAGGAGCATTGGACAACAGTAAAAAGGGTTTTCAGGTATTTGCGTGGCACTGCTAGCTATGGATTCTACTACAAAGGAAGACCGATATTGGACATAGTGGTTGATATACATGGCTTTGTGGATGCAGACTGGGCTGGAGATTTGGATCGTAGGAGATCTAGAAGCGGGTATGTGTTTAACCTGTTTAGAGGAGAAATAAGTTGGATGAGAAAATGACAGGTTGTAGTGGCACTTTAAACTATAGAATCTGAATACATGGAAGCCACTCATGCAAGTAAGGAAGCAGTATGGTTATGAAGATTGTGTTCAGGTATTGGGTTGGTACAACAAGCTGTAAGGATAGAGTGTGACAGTCAGAGTGCAATTTTTCTGGCGAAGAACCTTGCTTATCATTCAAAGACAAAGCACATTGATGTTCAATATCACTTTGTGAGAGAAATTATTGAAGAAAAGAAAGTATCACTGATGAAGGTGGACACTTTGAATAATGTTGCAGACTCATTAACAAAATCTATGAGCACTGAGAAGTTCTCTTGGTGTAGAGGATCCATGGGCATTGATTCCCTGGATTTTTGACTATGTAACCCTGTAATCCCCTATATGCAAAGAAAACAACAAGTGGGAGAATGTTGGGTATGTGTTATATTCTTTGCAAAGAAATTTTTTTCTGCCTCGGGAAATGTGTCATGTATTTAGGTGGTTTTTCATCACATGGTTTTTGTTGATGGTTTTTCTATTTCCGGTTAAGGAATTAGGGTTTTGGACTAATCTAGGTCATTGGGTTAGGGTTTTGGATGTTGTTGGCTCCTATATGTATATTGTATTGTAAACAATGTAACACCATGAATGAATATAGAATATGTTGGTTTTTCGGGTTTGGGTTTCCAGGGGAAAAATCTTTGTGTAATGTTTGTATTTGCCATTGTATCTTTTATGTTCTTTTCTGAATATCTGTTTGTAGTAGATATTGTACAAGGTTAGGATTTACATATTTTCCACCTCTCCTAGACACTTCGAACATGGTCGAGCACTTCATCCCCATATAAATCAATCCTTAATGCATTAAGTAGGAAAAAGTGGATTGGATCATGGAAACCGAGACGAAGGGAACCCGCCAGCAAAACAACCAACTCTATCGGGTTGTCAAATCATAGCAACTTCTTCACTAGGGAAAGTGGCTCACTAGGCATCAGATTCAACATAATTTTACCCATATGATGGAGGAAATTAACACAATTGGGACCGCTTCTTTCTAAGGGGGGAGGACTAATCTAGGTGGATACTATTGGCCACCCACTTGTTCCACTAATTCATAATGGTTCCACATCTTGGCATTTTTTCGGGTCCCAAATTTCTGGGGCCATTTTGATGCCCTAAATGATGTTTTTTTCACATGGTCATTCCCAATAGATGTTGGAGGCATTGTTGAGACATTATGAATGTGTAATTCTCTACTGGACCTTTCCAACAAGTTACCGGGATCCCTAAACAAATATTGTATGCAAACATAATTCCCCCGGGAATTTGATGTAACAACTAACCACATCGGGCCCCAGAAACCTTTTGGCACTTCATATTCTAGGGTTAGGTTTTTGAATGTTTAGGGTTTTCTCATTGATTCTTTATGTTAAAATTCCTTTTCGGCCTTTTTGTAATCAACTTCTTGTGAATGAGCATAGCCAAAACATCTCTCTCTTCAGGAATACGCTACCACCATTCCAGCTAGTTTGTATTCTTTGCATTTTATGGTATTTTGTATTGCATTCATTAATATAATCTGAGTTAACTATATTACTTTGTTTCTTGCAATATATGTGTCTGTTTTTTTATTATATATTTTCCTTCATTCAGTTCTGAATATAATCCAGATCACATGGACATAACATTCTGAGGGTTAATTGGAAAATCAAAGGAAGTCTACCTTAATGATGTCATTGTGTTCTCCAAGGATAAAAATGATCATGTGAACCATTTAAAACAATTTTGCACCAGATGCAGAAAGTATGGAATTTCCTTGAATCCAAAGAAATCTACGTTTGTCGTAAATGAAGGAAAACTTATGGGATTTTTTGTTTCCAAGGCTGGAATAATGATAGAACCATAAATAACATAAACTATTTCAAAAATTACCTTTCCCCATAATAAGAAGTCCATGCAATCCTTCCTTGGAAAGATAGACTTTGTTATAAGGTTCATTCTATATTTGTTGAAACTATCAAACCACTTCAAGGTATGATAAAAAAGGATGTTGAATTCAAATGCCATTCCAAAGAAAAGGATTTTTATTGGATTACTGAAAGGGGGGTGAATCAATAATAGAGATTTTTAATCCATTTTAACCACAGTATATAAGTGTTGTCAACTTTATAATCAATATACCAATATCATTCAACCAGTGTAGAATAAATAAACCATGAACAATGAGCAATCATACACATACACAATACACCAGTATTTTTACATGGAAACCCAATGCGGGAGAAAGTCATGGAATTTTTTTTCTTATATGTCTTTAATAATTGCATTCATTTGAAGAACCAACTTCCTTTGTTCTCCAGTTTCAACTAAAAGGAGGATCCAACCCCCTATATTTTCAGGCTACAACCCGAGGGAAGCTCTAACTCCCCAATTCTCTAGCTCCAACTCCCTAATTCTCTAGATCCAACCAAAAGGAGGCTACAACCCCTATGTTCTCTGGATACAACCACATTTTGTTTCCCCATTCATCCATCCTGAAATATAAATGTCAAATAACCGATGAAACCATTGTAACACTGTCACTTCGAAATATGCCACGATAAACCTGTACCAATCTGTTCCAACAACCTGTAACCAACCTGTGTCAATAACCTATAGTCAATCTGTACCAATAACATGTAATCAAATTGTTCCAATAACTTTTACCAACATATACCAACAAGCTATACCAATAATCTGATAACATAGATCTCATACCCAATATCACAAGAATATCACTCAAACCATGTGTATCTATGTCTCTCTAGACATGTGCCATACATGTCCATACAATCATAATCATGTGTAACAAAGCCTCACATGGAATAGATATCAAAAACTCACTTTTATGTAGCCTCAAACTGTAAAAACAACTCCAACAACACATCTCAACCAAAATCACTCAAGCATGTACTAAGAAATACAAGATATTCCTCAACACTCAAACTAACAAGATGTACCAATGACAAATACTAGACATACCAATACTATATTTCTATAGATCTAGCTCATACAGTATGTTCCATACAACCAACAACCTCTCTAGGGAAAATCCTCAATCTCCCATAACCATATCTCATGCAAACAACAATCTCTAATTACACATACGAATATGACATACCTTTTTGAACCTGTAGATAGATCTGTTGTACCTGATCACTGTAGAACTTCTTAGAGACTCTGCTTATCCCCTGCAACCTGAAACACACCTCAAATTCACTTCTCGTAGTGCCTCGTGTGACATAGGTGATATTTCCAGCGGGGCCTTGCATGATAGGCTCTACTCAACCCATGGGGGTGCCTCACGAGACATCTATTGGGTGACCCGCAGGGATGACCCTAAATAGGGTTTTTAGCAAAAACATTTCACTCCACTGCGGTCACGAAAATTCGTTGTCATGATACCTTTGCTTCCTTAGAGTTGTGTAATTTCAGATATATCAATGAGTACCCAAAATAAACCTTTCACAATAATATATATTCAATGTGCTGAATAGGTGCTAATAAGAGACCCTTTCTCTCTTATTTATACACTCCATGTAGCTTCCTCTAGGGGTTAAATTCTAAGTATTTTACCCAAATTCCTTCTTTTAGGGATAACCCACTGCTAACAACTTTGTCCACTTACAACCACTTTATCCAAAAATAGTAATCTCTCCACTTCTAGTTGCAACTAATTTATTTTTAATTATTTTCTTTTTGCAAAAACTTAACTCATGATTAACTCCTAGTTACAACCACTTTGAATAGTAAACTTCTTCTGGGAGATACTAGAATAAATTGACTTCTTTGACCTTCTAGGGGCTTCTAGATAACTCACGAGGATTATACAACTTCACTAAGACATATCTCCTCAACCATGAGGAACTACGTGACGTACCACATATCACCAGAAACAAATCGACATGTACTATCCATATAGAATAGTATTACTTGCAAATTCACGGATATTCATTACATTATTCCTCAACCAAACTTTTGTTCCTTAACCACACTGTCGGGGCTACTTCTTCAAGGGTTGACATCAATGCAACCAACCCATCTAATAAAAAATATCCCCCTTTGTCATTGATGGAAACACTCTGATGCAACACTAAATTCATATCGCTCATGGTCCCCTTGGAATCATGCCTCTATTCTCTCTCTCCATGCATATGACTGTCTCTCCATGCATTTTATTAATCTCTCCCCCTTTGACATCAATGTAAAAGGTAACTTCTCATTGGGGATGCTCCCCTTGACTGATCTCTCCTTGGGATTCTCCCCAGAACTATCCTCTTTGGGGATGCTTCCCCTAATTGAAATGTCCTCTTCATGGTGCTTCCTCCTGTAAATCTAAGACATATAATAATAGCATTCCAAATTCATTATGGAGAAGAAACTATGCCAAGTTTATGGCAAATATATTCAAAAGATTCCCTTGGAAGTGGTTTTGTAAAGATGTTTTCAATCTATTCTTTGGTCCCAACATACTCAACTCGAATGTTCTTCTCTGGAACATATTTAGAAAATGAAACTTGATTGGAATGTGCTTCGTCTTGGAGTGCATCACTGGATTCTTTGAGATACTGATGGAGCTTGTGTTATCACAATATATCAAAATGGGCTCATCATACTCAACCTGTATATATGTCAATGTTTGTTTTCATTCATAGAACCTGTCTACAACATGTTGTTGCTACAATATACTATGATTCGGTTGTAGACAATGATACAAATGATTTCTTCTTGCTTAGCCAAGATACCAAACACTCACCCAAGTAGAATGTTGTTCCACTTGTACTTCTTTGTTCACCAATGAAACCTGCCCAATATGCATTTGTGTAGGTAGAAATAAGTGATAAATCCTTTCCTTTTGGATACCATAATACAAACTCTTATGTTCCCTTGAGATATCTGAATATCCTCTTTACTTATAGAACATGTTATTCCTTTAGTGCTGCCTGAAATCGTGCCACTTGTCCAACTTTCTGCATTACACATGGTCTAGATGTTGTCACATAAAGTAAGCTGCCAATCATTGATCTGTACTTGCTATGATATGCAGAATTTGAATCATCATCTTTACTTAACTTACAAGTGGTCTACATAGGATTATTGACTGGTTTGAAATCTTTCATTCTGAACCTCTTTAGCATTCCTCTGATATACTTGGTTTGAGAAATAAAAGTGCATTGGTTTCTTTGACATATGTGAAGACCCAAAAAGAAGGATAATTCTCCAAGTAATGACATTTCGATCTCATTCTGCATATCCTTTGAAAATTTCTAGCTCATCTTGTCATCATCACTTCCAAAGATAATATCATCAACATAAACTTCAATTAACTAAATATTGTCTTGATTTACCTTAATACAGAGGTTGTTGTTTGCATTTCCTTTTCTGAACCCTTGTTTTTGTAAGCATATGTCCAGTCTAGAATACCATGATCTTGGGGCCTATTTGAGACCATACAAGGCCTTCTTCAACCTGCAAACACAATTTTCATTCTCTGACAACCGAAATCCTTCAGGTTGCTCAATGTAGACCTATTCTTCTAGAGCCCCATTTAGGAAGGATGGTATATGATACACTTTAATATTCTTGGAGAATGGATAAGAAATGATTAATATGATTTTTTATATTCTTGAAAGTATGGAAATTTTCTCTTCAAAGTCGATACCTTCAACCTGAGTGTATCCTTTACATACCATTCTAGCTTTGTTCCTAGTAACCTATCCATTTTCATTCAATTTGTTTTTATGAACCCTCTTTGTACAGATCACATTCTTGTACCTTGGCCTTGGAACCAATTCCCAAGTGTCATTCTTGTCTATCTGATCCAACTCTTCATCAATGGATTTTATCCAGAATTCTTCATTTGTGGCTTCTTCAAAAAAACTTGGCTCAATTGTTGATAAGAGGGTTAGGTGAAGTTGTTCTAGTGAACAAATTATTCTTCTAGTCTCAACTCCTGCATCTTTGTTCTCGATAATCTGATCTAATGGATGATTCTTTTGAATTCATATGCTAGGTGTATTTGGAGGTACTTGAATATATTATTGTTCTTTCTCTTATACTTATAATTTCTCTTCTTCATCTTCCTCTTCGACTACTTCTTCTTCCTTTTCTTCTTCTTCGTGATCTTGTTCCATTGAATCCTTTTCTTCTTCCTTTATTCTTCTTCCACTTGTCTCATCAAATTTCACATTGATGTTTTCCACAAAAATTTTGAGCCTTATATTGAAGCATTTGTATGCTTTCCTTGTGCTCAAGTACCCAACAACTATGCCTTTATCCACATGAGAATCAAACTTTCCCATTCTTCCATCTTCTCTCTTTATGTAGCATTTGCTTCCAAAAACTCTAAAATTCTTCACATTCATTGGTTTTCCTTTCCACAGCTCATAGGGAGTTTTATTACTATTGTTTTTGAGCTTTCCTCTATTTTGAAGGAGACCTGTTGTATGCAATGCATGTTTCCAATAGGAGTCTGTCAACTTGGAATCCATTAAGATAGTTTGAGCCATTTCATGTACTATCATGTTCTTCCTTTCGACGACTCCATTCTATTGTGGTGTCCTCGTAACAGAGAATTTTATTTTTATACCATGCTTACTACATAATTTTATAAATTCCTTTGAAGTAAACTCTCCTCCATTATCCGATCTCAAAGATTTGATTTTCGAATCTATGTCATTTTCAACCATCTCCTTGTATATCTTGAAGTTCTCAAATGATTATGACTTATTCCTGAGAAAACAAACTATAGTCATTCTTGTATAATCATCAACCGATAGTATAAAATATTGATCACCTTTCAACCCCTTTGTTCTATTTGGTCCAACTATATTAGTATGCACAATTTCCAACAACTTTGTTGTGGAGTATTCCTTTGACTTGAAACTGGTCTTGGTTTTCTTTCCTTGTTGAAAATGCTTGCATAAAGTGTTGGTTGGCTTCGTGATATAGGGAATTTCTCTAACTTCTTCCTTTTTTCTAACCTTGACAAGATTATCAAAGTTTATGTGACCCATTCTTCTGTGTCATAGACAAAATTCATCTTCCTTTCCTAAAAAACACTTTGGGTTTCCAATTTCACTTAGTACATATATGTTGCTTGAATTTCTCATAGTTGTCACAACCAATCTACCTGAACTTGCTTTTCTTATATCACACTTCAGTGAATCAAATACAATTTTGTGACCTTGGTAACACATTTGAATTACACTCATAAGATTGTGTTTCATATCTTCCACTAGTAGAACATTCTCTTCCTTGGTATCCTTATTTCCAATTCAGATTGTGCCTCTTCCAATGATTCTGACTGAGTCATCATTTCTGAAGAAGATTGATCCATATTTTTATTTTCTCAAGGTTAGAAACATGTCCTTATCAGATGTCATGTGCTTTGAGCAGCCATTGTCAACATACCAACCATGTTTCTTTTGTTTATCTTGTAGAGAAAGTGTGCATTCTTCATTGTTGCATTGATTCTGCTTCCTTATCCATATTCTTTGAGGTTCATGTCTATGATTGTTGTTATTCTGTGGTGATTCTCTTCGAGGAACTATCATTCTACAATCTTTGGCCATGTGTCCAAAGTTGTTGCACTTGTAGCATTCCATATTAGTACTCAAGGATTCAAACCTGTTGTAGCTTTTGTTCTATGTTTCACTAGACCTTATTGAATAATCATTTCATGCATAAATTTCATGATTCTCTTTATTTCTATTATTTGCTCTGCAATTTGCAGCCTTATGTCCAAAATTGTTACATGAATAACATAAACCAAGAAAGATAGTTTGATACATGGGAGTTGTAGATCTTCTGAAATGAGTTACTCTTATGAAAAATTCTTCTTCTTGAGGCCTTCTTGTTTCTGACTGTTGCTGATTCTAAAATATGAATCTTTTGGTTGGAGGAGTGTCTCTGTGATCTTGTGAAACTTCTTGTCTTCTCTGACTGTCTCTATGTAGCTTCTTGGTTGTGATTCTTGATTTGTTTTTTTGGATCTTAATCCCTTTTTTGTATGGTTATATCCTAGTACATACTTTTTATGATTTTTCCTTTGACTTCTAATACTCATGTTCAAAACTTTGGAGTTATTCTGCATGTTTTTGTTTTGAATATTTTTTTTCAATGTGACAATCTCTGCTTCCAAATTTCCAATGATCTTGTCTCTTTATTCTACTTTTTCTCTGAGTTTTTCTTCAATTATATTGTCTTCCTCTACTTGGATTTTTAATTTAGTAATCATATTCTCTAGTTCTTCAAAGTCTTAATTCTGAACTCCTCTTTCCTTTAGTTCTACTTGAAGTGACGTTTTTTTTCTTCTTCTCTCATTTTATAACTTCTATGGAACTTAAAAAATATTCTCTATAGTCAACTTCTGCCTCTTCATATTCTTCTTCGAAACCTTATTCATTGGTATCTTCTACTACCATTAATAGAACCCTTTCTGTATCGCTTTCACTAACTTAATCTTCATCTGATGAGGTGTTGTCTTCTTTGGTGCAAAATATTTTCTTTATTTTATTTTTTTTGTTATTTTACCTTTGTATGTTTGTTTTTTATTTGAATCAACTTCTTCATTCCTTTTATTTTTCTTATGGGAACATTTTTTTATTATCAAAATGACCAATTCCATCACAATTAAAACAAATCAATGGAATCTTACCTCTATATTTTCTGGTTCCCTTTTTCAGTCTTCTGATGAAGTTGGATACTTCTTCATTGTCTTCTGAGATGTCACTGTTGCTTCTATATAACTTTTCCTTTTTCTTGACCTTTTTCTTTGACTTCTTGGATTCCTTGAATGCTTCTTGTTTTGTAATCGAATTATCTTTCTTTGCTCTTATCTCATAAGCTATGAGTGTCCCATGCAACTCATCCATGTTCAATGTAGCTAGATCTTCTCTCTCTCTTCTAGTGTTGATATATTTGAATCAAATATCATTGGTAGAGATATCAATACCTTTTTGAAAATGACCTATTTATTTATCTCATCTCCCAAGACTTTGATATTCTTTACTACTTCATCAACTTGTATAAAGTAGGTAGCTATGTTCTCATCTTCATTCATCTTCAATTGTTCGAATTTTTCTCTGAAAATTTGAAGTTTATCTTATTTGAATTTCTCATCTCCTTCATATACATTATTCAACTTGACCCATATGTCCTTTACATAATCACAATGCATAAATTTAGTGTAGATTGATTTAGAAAAACTATTTAGGAGTGCAATTATGGCTCTTGAATTATTTTCTTCAAGTTTCTTTCCATATTTATATGTTGGAGGAACAATTGGTTCTTTGTATCCATCTACTAGTGATGGCCAAACATCAAATCCTAGTGTCTATATGTGTGTCTTCATTATTCTTCTCTAGAAGGCATAATCTTCCCCATCAAACTGTGGTATCCCAATATTAGAGTAATCCATGAACTCCTTCCAGTGGTTAAACTGTCTCTTGAAGGACCTACTATGATACCAATTATTGGATTACCGAGAGGGGGGAGGGGGGGCGTGAATCAATAATAGATATTTTTAGTCCTAACCACATTATATAAGTGTTGTTAAATTTATAATCAATTTTCCAATATCATTCAACCAGTGTAGAATAAATAAACCACGAACAATGAGAAATCATACACATACATAGTACATCAATATTTTTACATGGAAACCCAATACGGGAGAAAAACATGGAATGATTTTTCTTGTATGTCTTTAAGAATTACATTCATTGGAAGAAATAACTTCCTTTGTTCTCCATATGCAATTGGAAGGAGGCTCCAACCTCCTATATTTTTCAGGCTATAACCTCAGGGAAGCTCCAACTCCCCAATTCTCTATCTCAAACCAGAATGAGTCTACAACCCTCTGGGTTCTCCGTCTACAACTAGAAGGTGGATACAACCACCTATCCTTTCCCTATCCAACCGCTCTGAAATATAAGTGTCAAATAATTGATGAAACCACTGTAACACTATCACTGTGTAAACCTGTACCAATCTATGCCAATAACATGTAGTCAACTTGTACCAATAACCTGTAATCAACATGTACCAACATATACCAACAACCTATACCAATAACCTCCTTAATAGATCATATCTGATAGCATAGATCTCATACCCAATATCACAAGAATATCACTCAAACCATCTGTATCTATGTCTCTCTAGTCATGTGATATACATGTGCATACAATCATAATCATGTGTAATAAACCCTCACATGGACTATACATCAAACACTCACTGTTATGTAGACTCAAACTATAAAAACAACTTCAACAACATATCTCAACCAAAATCCCTCAACCATGTACTAAGAAATACAAGATATGCATCAACACTCAAACCAACAAGATGTGCCAATGATAAATACTAGACATACCAACATTTTGTTTATGTAGATCTATCTCATACAGTATGTGCCATACAACCAACAACCTCTCTAGGGAAAATCCTCAATCTCCCATAACCATTTCTCATGTAAACAACAATATTCAACTACACATAAGAATATGACATACCTTTTTGAACCTATAGATAGATTTGTTGTACTTGCTCATTGTAGAAATTCCTGGAGATTATGCTCAGCCCCTACAACCTGAAACACACCTCAAATTCACTTCTAGTAGTGCCTCGCATGACACAGTCAATATTTCCAGCGGGGCCTCGTGTGACATGCTCTACTTAACCTTAGGGGGTGCCTCGTGGGATGTCTACTGGTCGAACTATGGGGATGACCCTAAATAGGGTTTTTAGCGAACGTTTTACACTCCACTGCGGCCACGAAACTTTGTCGTCACAATACCTCTACTTCCTCATACTTGTGTAACTTTAGATGTATGAATGACTACCTGCAATAAACCTTTCATAATGATATATATTCAATGTGCTTGATAGGTGTTAATAAGAGACCCTTTCTCTCTTATTTATACTCTCCAAGTAGCTTCCCCTAAGGGTTACTTTTTAATTGTTTTACCCAACTTCCTTCTTTTACGGATAAATCAATTCTAACCACTTTATCCACTTACAACCACTTTATCAAAAAATAGTAATCTCACCACTTCTAGTTGCAACTAATTTATTTTTAATTATTTTCTTTTTTCAACAACTCATGATTAACTCCTAGTTACAACCACTTTGACTAGTAAACTTATTCTAGGAGATTCTAGAATAAATTGACTTCTTTAAACTTCTAGGGGTTTCTAGATAACTCATGAGGGTTCTCCAACTTCACTAACCCATATATCCTCAACTGTGAGGAACTATGTGATGTACCACATGTCACCGAAAATAAAACGACATGAAATATCCATCTAGAATAGTCTAACTTGCAAATTCACTAATACTCATTACATTATTCCTCAACCAAACTTGGGTTCCTTACCCACACTATTGGGGATACCAAAATTTTCTACCAAACTTTCTTCAAGGGTTGACATCAATGACAACCAACCCAATTAATCAACAAGTTCTTCATAAGAATCAGGTAGAAAATAACAAAGGCTCCAACTTTACTCAGTCTTGATTTTAGTCAATACTTAATATTGTACACATTCACATTTGATACTATATTTGCAGTTGTTCTTACTCAAAAGAGCGATGAGGGAAATGAGTTCCCACTGGCCTTTATGAGCTGTGGATTGCAAGGAGTAGATCTTGACTACCCTGAAGTAGACAAGCAAGCATATGTTTTCTTCAAGGTAGTAAAACATTTTAGGATGTACCTATTGAATTCTAGGACCAAAGTGGTAGTACCTTACCCTATAGTTGGAAACTTACTTGAAAAAAAGGACCTCGGGGAAAAGAGAGCTAATTGGATGACAATCCTTCAAGAGTATGACTTAGAGATCAAACCTGGAAAGATTGTAAATGGGCAAGTATTTTGTAAGCTTGTAGTAGAGTTAGAAGGAGGTGAGAATGATGAAGAGCTACTTTACAAGGAAGGAACATTGACTGAAGAATAATTCTACTACGTCCATGTCACCTCAGACTCATGGCACTATGAGATGAAGTATTATTTGACTCATGGCTATGCTGCACAATATTTAGAACCAAGGAAGATAAAATCCCTTAGTATTAAATCTACTCAATATCAACGTGTTAATGGAATCCTTTTCAAAAAAAACTATGATGATGTGTTTCTAAGGTGTCTAGAAAATTCTAATGCTGATAAAGTGCTATAAGAACTACATTGTGGTCCTATCAAAGAAAAATTTGGAGGATACACTATAGCACATAAGGTCTTCATAGCAGGGTATTATTGGCCCAAAATGTTCAAGGATGCACATGTGTATGTAAGAAATTGCGAGATATGCCAAAAATCAGCTGTAAGAGAAAATAAACATGCATTTCCACTACAACCTATTACAATGGATTACCAATTTCAATAGTGGGGTCTAGATGTAATTGGGGAAATTAACCCCAACTCATCTCAACTGCAAAAATACATTCTAACAACAACATACTATTTCACACGTTGCACTGAAGCTATACCGCTCAAGGTGGTGAACATAAATCAAGTGATCTCTTTTCTTAATTCGCATATAGTAACTAGGTTTGGTGTTCCTCAATCTTTGGTATTTGATAATGCAAAATATTTTTCTTCATTGAAATTAACTGAATATGAAATGGAAAACAATATAAAAATAAAGTATGAAAAAAATTATTATCCCCAAGGGAATAGTCTATTTGAACCTACAAACAAGAACAAAATAGAAATTCTTAAAAATATTGTTACTAACCATCAAATAAATTAACATTTGGAATTATCTAATGCCCTATGGGCTGATAGGGTAACACCAAAAACCTATTTGGGAAACTCTCATTTCTTCTTGGTGTATGGTCTGGAATCTATTCTTCCTACTCATAAATTTCTACCCTCCCTACAATTATCTCAATCTTCTCATGAAGAAAATTGTCCAATCATGCAACACAGATTGAATACTCTCCTCAAGTTGGAAGAAAAGAGGGAAGAGACTAAGAAAATGCTATCTCAACACCAAGAGTTGTTAAAATGTTGGTTTGATAAGAATTCTTTCAACTATAAATACTTCTATCTCAGGGACCTAGTCCTCAAGTGGGATAATTCCAACAAATACGAAAAGAAACATTCTAAATTTCAACAATTATGGATTGTCCCATACCTAATCCATGAAACAATTGGTTCTGGAACATTCAAAATTAAAACTTTGTAAGGATAGGTTGAGGAAGTCCTGGTTAATGGCCAATTCCTTAATAAATAATTTTTCAGGTTACCCTAGGTGATGTAGAACTGTACATAGTAGGTTTTCCTACATAATTGTTTCTTTTGAAGTTTTCAATTACCTTTTAATATGAACTTGTACAGTTACTTTTTTAAATTTCCTTATGCCTTTTGAATATTATCTTACCTTGTAAGCTCTCTGACCCCCTTGTTCTAGTTTACATACTATAGGTGAAACAAATTCTACTGAAAGAAACCATGATACATCTTTTTTCAGGCCAGTCTCAACATAAATTTAAACCAAGGAATACATTACATATAATTCAATGTGGAAAAGAGATTTCAAACAATGAAAAATGGGAATGAACAAATCTTTCTAACCCTTCTAAATTCTCACCCTTTTAAATTCTCAAGTTATGTAGTGGGAAAAACAAAATACCAAGTCCAATGTAAAATTTGATCTGCTCTTTGTTATGGTGTTACTCTCACAATAAGTTTTAGTACCTACACACATGAAGAGTATGAATCTATAACCCTTTCAAGTATTATATGTGAGCTCTATTTACCTAACATTAAATTATAACCCATCCATATCTTCAAGAGAAAGATCCATGAGAATCATGAGTTTTGACAGAAATAGCATATTTAGGCAACTCTGATACTACCCCACTTTGTTGGCACCCAATTTACGTAAGCAATGTTTATATCACAAAAGTATAAGGGTGAACTTAATGAAAACATCAAGATAGTTGAAAATTTGTAAAATTGTGTGGGAAGTATAAGCAAAGCCATCGAGGATATGGACTCTCGCTAATAGTGGGGCCATGCTTATATGGTACCAAGGAAACTTTGTCGGGGCTTGGACGCTCGCTGTAAGTGAAGCAATGCTGGGAAAAGATGAAGCAATGCTGGGAAAACAGAGATGAGGAACAAACATTATCCAATTGTCAAATTACTAAAAAAAAATTGTGTGGTTTCATACCCTGTTAATGATTATGTGAAGGTTTAAACTTATTCAATTAACCTCATACTATGGCTCAGTGAATACCTGGAAAGAAATCTAAAATTTCTTACTACTTGCTATTACCTCACAGCGAATACCTGGAAAGAAATCTAAAATTTCTTACTACTGGCAATCCCACTATTCACCTGCAACCCCCAAAGCGCATTCTTGTGGGAAAATCTTCGCAGGTATTTTCGGGTTGGAACACTTGTTTACCTCTTGGTGCATCTACCTGCAACCAAGGAGACGCAAGCCTTGTGGAATAATTCCCTTGTGAAATTCATTCCAACCTTATTTTCTGATTCCCTGTGTTTCCCGCATCCAACAACCCGCAAGGCTTGCGGATTAAACCCCGCGGATGATTCACACTACATCAATTTTGGAAATTCCTTATCAAAACCGCAAGCCACAATCCATGAAACATGCAGAACTATATCTCCAGAATATCCTCACCCGATAAACATGTGATGATTTCACACGCAGCAAATCGTAGATCATTTCTTCCTGCGAGCCTATGTCTCGAAAAGGCCCCTCGTCCTCACTTTTTCCCACTTGTAGTGAAGTTGAGGAGTTAATGCATTAATGTCTTGACAATGAATTGGCTAAGCGACGAACATGGATTTGATCGTTCACATGATACGCCATTAACGGGGAATACAAAAGTTATGTGCATTAATGTAGTATATCGTTTGAGTTATATTTAATATTTTTGGATAGAGAAGCTAGAATACACACTTGTAAACTAAAAGAGTTGTGTATTTTGTAAACTGTCAAAAACTTACAACAGTGTGAATTCTGTAGGTCTTTAGAATGAAGAAATGTTGAAGGCTTCAGGGCGTAGGGGAATAACAACACCATCGTAGGGGAATAACAACACCACCTGACTATGTTGATTTAGAAAGACAAACCTGAAGCAATCATAGTATCAGACACCAATCACAACATTGGACTTCAGGGATGTTATGCATGGGAGGACATATAGCGAATGTTCAACAACTAAAACTTGCTAGAAGATGATCCAGACATCGGGGTTTACTGGAACATAAATAAGAGTGGTATCCATGCCATTTTTCCCCACCTGTGATTTTACCATAAAATGAAGTATCTAGATGGCAATATGAGAACATGAATGCACAGTCTCAGTGAATCACCAGCAAAAAAGGGACTCCAACAACCCCTTTTCCCTAGATAGTTTTCATCGAATTTATTAAATCGCGAAGCCCATGGTCCCCATGGTCTTCCTTAATAAGGAATTCATGGAAGCATTTTCCAAGAAAAAACTAAAATTGATGGAAGTTATCCATAATTGGTGGGAGGAAGATACACTCTTCATCACCAAACTCAGCAGGGTATATAATACCCAATACTTTAGGGTGCCATATCACTTGCTAATGGTCATGATATGTAGACTATATGGGGAGGAGAGTTGTGTACATTTCAATCTTGAGTGGATGACCATGGCGCACTTAATGGTGGAAACGAGACTAACATTCAATTGGGTGCCAATCCTATCATCCAATATCGACCTCAATGTCCAAGAGACGCACACAGGAAAATTGTAACACCATGTTTCCCCCAGTCTATAAATATAACTTTATTGGCCAGGAACTATGGAAAACTCAAAGTGTGAATGTTTGATTTGGTGGACCTTTGATAAAGGTCGATGAATGTAATTCCTGTTATTTTAATAGATAATGGAAACATGTATGATTGCTAAGAAGGGGATGTTCTAAGAGAGACCATGATTGCTAATGGAAAGGCAGTGGAGGGGACCTGGAAGGGGTGCGTTAACCTCCATCGAACTAGTACTATGCTGGTTTTTAATTGCTCAATGTCAGAACAACCCTCTAACCTGAAATGAATTTTAGTTAGGTTGGTAGGTGGGAAGGCCTCCTCAAGAGTTAAGGAGGGGATGGGAAAAACCACCCATTTGAAGGCTTCCAGACCTGACCACTGATTGGGGATTCGAGCAACACACAATCTTTCTAAGGAAGGCAAGAAAGGAAGCGTGGGGGTGGGCAGAGAGAGCTGTGGAAAAATGAAGAGACGAGAGAAGAAACTCTCGGGTCCAAGGAAGGATTGAAAGCAAAAAGTGAGTTCTGATCACAGTGAATGGATATTGAGTCAGAAGAAGGAGAGTAACCTTCGTCCTCGTCTATTCCTATATAGGGAGAAAGAGAGTAACCTTCGTCCCTAACTTTCGTTGAGATGGAAGTAAGAGATTTAATCTCAAAGCATCCTGGCCTAAGCTCGGGAGTGTCCAGTGATAAATCCAGTGGGATTGACTAAGCCTATGGTTGGGTGGAAACGAGAACCCCTCTCAGCAGTCACATCACACCTTATGGTTCTGATAAGTGTTTCTTTCATGCTTTGTGCTTCAACTAGAAATAATGAGTGCATGTTTATATTTATATGCCTGTAAATGGTTTCTGTATTGAATGATTTAGTTAAGAGTAAGCATTCGTCCCTTGAGGACTTTTATATCTGCTTAATTTCCATTATGCTCTAGTTTAATTCCTCGAGAATACTCGCCCCAGATAATTTCATCGCTGTCTCAGAGTCGAGTGAGCACTCCCTTGATTTTGGAGGTTGAACCCCACAAACACTGTGAGGATGGGTTCTATTAAGCTCAGGAGAGGTAGTGCAGGTATGCACCGAGTCTTTGCAAGGTGGGCATAGACCGAAACCATCTTAGGTCCTAGAGTTGAGGAAT
This sequence comes from Picea glauca, assembly GCA_000966675.3. Lineage (NCBI taxonomy): Eukaryota > Viridiplantae > Streptophyta > Pinopsida > Pinales > Pinaceae > Picea > Picea glauca. The sequence continues at coordinate 549,763 of JZKD02S2076808.1, read as the reverse complement.
GAACATAAGGAGTGTGTGGAAGAACACTTCCAAGTGTTATGTTCAAGAGAAAGAGTGCAAAACTCTTAAGTCCTTCAGAGCCAACAAAGCTCCGAAAGAATAGTGAGGTTTGAGTATCGAAAGGGGATATCTTTTCGTTTAGAAGATGAACGAATGAGGTCCATTTGGGAGGTCCCATGGTCTAGTGCGACCGTTAAATTTGAAGAAGGGGCGCAGGCGTTAACACCTCGACTCCTTCAGTCTTCGCAAGACCGCACATCGGGAGATTCACACGTTGGCGCGACTAGACTCCCGAAACCCGAAGTTGCGACGTGATCTGGGCCATAGATCTAAGGATCCATTGGGACCCTCCTTGATCGTCAAATTTGAGTGTGAGGACTATTAGTGGTTGGATCCAAGAAAGATGCCCGAGGGTTAAACCCTTCGAAAGTATACAGGAGAATAGACTTTGGAAAGTCCTAAAGTTCCGAAGTCATCAGAACCTTCCATCGTCAGGGTAGACATATGGCAGTAAATCTGAGAGTTCAAGGGTTTTAACTTCATAATATTTTCAAGGGAAATAATGGAGTTGATCCTAACCATCCATCTCGGAGGACACGTGGCGAGAGATCAACATTTTACTGACTCGCAACCCAGGGAAGTCAAAGCGTGGAGTTGTGAGAATTCACGATACACGAAGTCTCGATTTGATCCTAACCGTCCATCTAGGAGGACACATGGTGAGAGATCAACATTTCGTTGACTCGCGACCCAGGAAAGTCAAAGGGTGGAGTTGTGAGAATTGGCGATATGCGAAGTTCCGATTTGAACCTAACCATCCATCCAGGAGGACATGTGGTGAGAGATCAACATTTCACTGACTCCCAACCCAGGGAAGTCAAAGGGTGGAGTTTTGAGAATTTGTGATATGTGAAGTCACGATTTGATCCTAATCGTCCATCCAAGAGGACACATGGCGAGAGATCAACATTTCGATGACTCGTGACCCAGGGAACTCAAAGGGTGGAGTTGTGAGAATTCGTGAAACGTGAAATCACGATTTGATCTAAGCTGTTAGATCATGGGGAGTTGTGAGATGTCGATCTGACGCTTGCAAATATCAGGAAATTGAGAATCAGGAGAACAGAGGTGAACCAACCTCCCAAGTCTCAAAATTTGAAATTGCGACTTGATAGTAGTTGTCGATCGAAGGAAGATCGTGGACTGTAAATCTAGTCTTATCGGGAGTTCACAACTCAGGAAGCCGGAAGTAAGAGTTATGGGAACTCGCGAAACGCGAAATCGCGATTTGATCTGAGTCGTTGGATCGAGGAGAGATCCGGGCCATCGACTCATTAGAGGGAAGGATGAGTAAGTGAACTTCGTGAAATGCAAAGTCGTGAAACGCAAAATCACGACGCGCCTTTCGATTTGGCGACTGGTCACAGCCTTGGTCACATAAAGGGAGGGGCTTATCGAAGAGAGATAGCGCCTAAATACACTGAAGATTAAAACCTACACTTTAAGGGAAAGAAGACCTGTCCAGTGGATTTGAAGTTCTTCCCCGACTTCCATTGACCAGGATTAGAGACCATGGATGGATGAATCGACTAATTGAGGAGAAATAATTTTTTTTTTTTTAATTATTTATTTTTGACCCGTCGTGGGTGTGTTACAAAAACAATCAGGTTTTTATATGTTTTCCTTTATTATTGATGTTATTTGTTCCTATGTTCCTATTCTTGAAATGAATTGGAAATGGAACCCTAATCTACCCCCCATTCATGTATACTAATATTTGTTGTGGGTAAGCAAATACCATGAGCATATTTACCATATTTCTGATTGTTTTGTGGCACCATTATATCACTTATTTTTTGGTCAGACTCTTCATAGGTTGTCAGGGGAATCCCTTGAAACCCTATAGGAAATTGTAGACTGGTATATTGAGAAGAACTGTGCCTATATTCTAGTCTTTGGCTGCAATGCCCCTCCACATTTGATACCTAGTTATGTTCCAGACAATCTCTTAGCCTGAGAGGTATCATATCAGACAATAAAAACCGACATCACTGTAACTCTGCAAAAAGGGAATAAAATAATTTGGCCCAATTTCCCAGCCAAATTAGGGAAATACACTTTGACAAATGTTCACCATGCAAAGAAGGAAGTAATAACTCTCAAAGAGTTGATTTTGTGTATAAGGATGGAAAAAGGAAACAACCCCTAGAAAGGCATATTTAATCATTTTAAAACTCTGAATATGATTCCCCCTTTTTCATCATGAAGAAAAGGAAAAGGAAGATATTTTTCTTAGGGTTAAAACCTATGAGGAATTATTAGCCCATGTATCATGGATACACCAAATTGACCCTTTTCTCGCCGAGCAGGAAATGAGGAAAGTCGTGTTTCAAGAACAACTACAAACATTGGTGGTCGACACCCAAGAAAAGTTCGATGTAGAGAAAAATGCTCAGCAAGATAAAGATGAGGAAACATTGAAGAAATTCTTTGATGCGGAGGAGAGAATGAAGTCGGAGAAAAAATAGGAAAAGTCAAATGAAGAATTTTTCCACAAAGCCACAAAGTCGACGAGCCCTGCAAAGATGAGGAAGAAAAAAAAATGCTAGAAGAAGAAGCCCACAAAGCTGTCGAGGAACAAAAGAAAATTGAAGAGGAAGCCCGCAAAGCATAAGAAGAGAAGAGGAAGACAGAATAAGAAGGGAGAAGTGGGAGCTCCACTCCAGGCTATACCAAGGAAGTATAACTACTCACTTCTCCAATAAACCTAGGGACCCCTATAAATGTAATATCTTCCAACTTCTTGTATTCACCCTTGAAATTACTTGAGTTTGACAATGAAGTGATAGTTGTAGGAAAATTATATAATAGTAATTCAAAGAATGGAATCACAAACAAACCATCCAAAATACCAAGGACTGGGGAATCATTTGAACAGGGAAGACCCAAGATGAATATCGAATGGGATATAACCAAAGAAAATCCTCAAACGAAAGTAGAGGAAACAACAACAACATTGCATCCATTCATAGGAGATAATATTGTCACAGTAAATGCAATCAATTGCAAGTTGGAAGACTATAAAGGTAGGGTGACAACCCTAGAACAACAAATACAAAAACTGAAAATCCAGCTAGAATACGAATTCTAGGATACGAGAGACAATAAAGATCAACTTTATAAATCAGAAATAGAAAACATTAGACAAGAGTGCATCCAAGAGCTACCAGGATTGAGGATAGAGAGGTAAGAAAAGATAAACTTCTTGAACAACTGGGTCACAAGTTATCCCAACTAGAAGAAGAAATAGAGAGGCATCAACTAGAGGGAAGTAGTGAAGAAAACAAGTTCCTTGATGTTTTTATATATGAGGTTGTGGAGGCAAATGAACAACTAAAGGAAGAACAAAAAAATCTCTTCATTGAATTGAATGACATCCAAAATCATAATGAGGATTTTTTGAAACTGGTTGATCAGTTAAGAGAAATTAAGGGCCAATATGATGATATAGAGCATGTATTTGAAAGAATAATGCATTGGAATAATTTGTACAAACAATCCCTTGAAACTTTGTTCAGATTCACCAAAAGAGAATAAGGAAAACCTGAGATATCGATAGAAATATGGAAAAGTACTTACCCAGAAATATATGAAACTGTAGGCAACACCAAGAATGCATGTGCAAGAATTTCGAGCGTTGATGATGAGATCCTAGAAATGTTTCACATGCCACTTAATGAATAATTAAACATGGTAGGAACTAGTGAGACTAGGGTGGCAGAGGTGGTAAATATCAAGGAGAAAACCAAACAAGAAATTGAACAACTAGATAAAGTTGATAGGGAAATTGTCAATCTATACCTCACTGAGCCTTATAAGTGTGTGTCAATTGCAGAGGATTTTTTGAAAGGGATGCAAAAATATTTATAAGTAGAGGCGACTGACAGGGTATATGATGGAAAATTGGATATTGAGGAAAGAAAATTAGAGAGGTTAAACATGATAACTCAATCCAATGGGTTGTGGACCAATTTTTTAAATGACTTAGCCTCGAAGGGATCTTAATATTTCTGTATTTTGTAAATTTTTGTAAAGAAGAATTCAAATGATAATAAAGGTAGGGGTATAGGAAATGAAAGATGTAACTCTCATTTAGAATAATGGAATTTATGGAATATAAAGAGACTTTCTTATCTTATAAAAGAGATCTCTTAGGAGGATAGAAGGACTTTTTCCCATTATACATGTAGATGATACTTTTATCTCTGGATGAATGAAAACATAAGGCACATTTTGATCATAATTGTCATCAAATGTGTTTGGGACTACTCTACTGATATTTTTTTTATTTAAGCTTTCTAAATACTCGTCATATGAACTATTTCTATGTTTAGTGTTTGGAGTGCTTATGCTGTTATGATTTATGATGAATACAATGATGACATTACGGGTTTTATCCACAACTATTTGTGATCATTTCTGCAATTTCATTGTTATAACAAATTATTGATTGACATGAACTATTTCTATTGCTAATGGTATTATATTGAACTGTATTCATTTATTCAGTCTTTATTCTGATCAAGATAGGATAGAATAGACATAGATTGGAATTAGTGAGTTTATTTCAGTTTTCAAATAGTTTTATCAATAACTAAAAATAATTCCTTGGAGAGATAATCTCATTTCCTTTCCTTTTTCATTAATGTCTAGTGGAAACCAATCCCACATACTAGTTGGAAGTGTTATCACAAATGAGAGTAATCCTATTTGGGGCTTTCCATCAGGAACTTTCCCTTACCTTCTTGACAAGCTATATGGACTTGTCAACACTTGGTTGTTGGAAACCCACCCACAAAATCCATAGAAATGATTTCCCAAGGTCAAGTTGGTACAGGTAAGGGATGGTATAAACCTTTCTTTCTATCGCTAGGATTGTTGGTACAACAAAATATTCATCCTCTAATATATTGAGCTACAACTTATTGCATTTTAGCCCAATACATATACCTTTGTAAGTTGAAAATTGTCTTCCCAACACCAAAATGTCCTAAATCCTTGGAGTTGTGAGCCTCTTTGATAAGATGTAATATTTCACCTTTAGGGACATGGAACTTGTCTAGCTTGTCGAGCAACCCTAGAGATGATAGTTATCTCTATTGTCACCTTCTTCTACACAAATTTGGTCTTGCAATTGTTGAAACACCTCTTTAAATTCCTTATCTTTTGTGTACGCCTCTTCGTATGAATCATGGGTGAAAGGATCCATGTGCATAAGAGTTCCAAAATACGTAATATTGGATGTGGATGGACTTGAAAGCATGTCTTCCAACTTATTAATGTTTCCCTTTTTATATTGGATGACTAGATGGAATTGTTGAAAAAATCCATTCACTTGTAATGTCTAATTTGATGAAATTTACTATGATCCTGCAAATACTCCAGTGGCTGGTGATTAGTGTGGATAATGGTTTCCTTTCCCATCAGATAATGCTTTCACTTATTAACAACTTGAACCAAGGCACAAAGTTCCTTATCATACACAGGGTAGTTCAGGACTCCCCGATGAAACATTTCAGAATGATAACATATCAACTTACCTACATACATCAAGACTGCTCCCATAAAATATCCACTTGCATCTATCCCCACTTCAAAAGGCTTCTGGAAGTTATGCAATGAAAGGACTGGTACTTGATTGATCTTCTATTCTAGCTCACCAAAATATTTTTGTTCATTCTTTCCAAACTAGAAACTATGACCACTAACTATTATGGCATGGAGTGGTGCAACTACACTAAAAAGGATTCTATGAACTTCATTAGGTATTGTGTTTCCCAAATAAAGCTCCAAACTTTAGTGGAATTAATAGGAATTGACCACTTGAGATGACCTCCATCTTCACGGGATCTATCTTGAGTTTCCCTCCACCAATGATGTACCCCAAATTCACAAATAACTTCTTAAGAAACTCACATTTCTTAAAGTTAGCTAACAAATGATGTTTTATCAGAGTCTCTAACACCTGCATGAGATGTGAGATGTCCTCTTCATGGGCGGAACTATGTCATCCAAATACACTATTATAAATTAATGTAAATAGGGATGCAATACATCATTCATCAATCACATAAATGTAGCTAATGCATTACATAAACCAAAATGCATGATCAACCATTCATACTAATATTGCCTTGTCTTGAAGGTATCCTTATAGGTGTCTTCTTCTTTAACGCATACCTAGTGGTATCCTGATTTGAGATCTAGCTTGGTGAAGTACTTGGCATGTTGCAACTGATCTAACAAATCATCTATCTTGTGTATAGGTTACTGATTCTTGAGTGTGATATTGTTCAAATCTTTGTAGTCGATACACATTTTCCAAGTCCCATCCTTCTTGGGTGTTATGATGATAGGTGACCCACAAGGTGAGGTGATGAGTCGAATTACTCCTTGCTTTAGTGGCTTCTACAATTTTTTCTTCTCTTTGTTTTCTCCCATAATAGACTGTCTATACAACCCAATATTTTTTAATGCAGAGTCAAGCAACAATTGTATCTCGTGATCCACTTTCCTCTTAGGTGGAAACCCTTTAGGATCCTAGAACACTTCTCTATACACCTGCAACAACTCCTCCAACTGTTATTTTTTCTCTTTGGTACATCCCTCTAGGCATGCCTTTACCCTTATTAATTCATCACCCAATTGATTCTCTCTTAATAAAATCAATGCATACTTTTGTTAAGAACCAAATAGCAATATAGCATAGAAAAACCTTAGAAAAAGTAATCAACACCTTGAAAAAGAGATAATTTCAGATAATAAGCCTCTTTGAGGGGGAAACCTCCTTTTACCCCACTTAAATGTTCAAGTACAAGATGATTCCAAATGAAAATGTCTCCTT